>JABAKD010000019.1:11834343-12166843 GCA_012845835.1 Undaria pinnatifida
TAACGCGGCGTCTTCAGAGGGCCTGGGCATGCTTCCAGCGGTACAAAATGGAACTCTATGATCGCCCGGGTGTGCGCTTACGGTTGAAGGTGTGGTTGCTGAAAGTTGAGGTGGTCGAGACACTGCTCTACGGTTGCATGACGTGGAGCCCGAACAAGCCTGACGATGACAGGCTACGACGGGTTCACCACTCCATGCTCCTCCGATGCCTCGGATGGCGGAAACGGAAGCGCGACGAACACACCCTATCGTACGCCGACGCGCTTGCCAAGACAGCTTCCGAGAGCGTAGAGGCGATAGTGCGCAAACGGAGGATATTGTACGCGGGATTCGTAGCACGTATGGGGGAGGAGCGTCTGCCACTGAGGGTGATGTTTGGGGAGCTTGTTGGGGGTAAGGGATAATCAGGGGGGCAAGAGAAAGACTGGATGGCTCATCTGAAGGAGGATATGTCGGTCTTTGGAATGAAATTCGAAGAGTGACGAAAGGCTGCTCAGAAGGCCGGCAGATGGTTTCGACGAGTAGAGGAGGGAGCCGAGTTGTTCATGCGGAATTGGCATGACACGGAGAAACGCAAAGTTGCAGAGAGACGAGCAAAGGCTGCGGCAGCGCCATCCACCGTCGGCATCTCCATGCGGCCGGGGGGAGGGGGGAGGGGGGAGGGGGGAGGGGGGAGGGGGGAGGTGGGGAGTGGGGAAGGGGGGAGGGGGGGAGGGGGGGAGGGGGGAGGGGGGGAGGGGGGAGGGGAGAGGGGGGAGAGGGGAGGGGGGGGAGGGGGGAGGCGGGGGGGGGGGAAGGGGGGAGGGGAGGGGGGGGGGGGGGAGAAGGGGGGGCGTCATGCCCAAGAGACTGAAGTCTGGTTCTGGCCATCATCGTCTTGAAATTTGTGGGCCTTTCAATGGCCGTCACAAATAGTGTAAGACCGCCCTGACTTCTTCGCCATGCTGCGTTCTCTTCCCGGTGCCAATGATGATGCACTTGACACCCTCTATGAGCCCAATGCCGTCTTTATTCAGTTCCTAGGGTCTGCTATAATAGTATGACTTTTTCTTTTTTTTTCCTTCTCTTTTCCCCTTGCTTCCTCTCCTTCTCTTGGCTTTTCTTGCTTTTCTTGTATTTTCTCTTCTTTCCTTTTCTTTTTCGTATTTTCGCTTTCTTGTCTTTTCTTTCCTTTCCTTTGTTTTATTTTATTTTCTTTATTTCCTTTTTGCAATTGACTTGCGGTTGTCGTGCGTATGCGTAGTGATAGGTACGACGTGCAATACATACGTGGTAGTCTTTCTTGGGTGGCAAGCGGTATAGTCGGTTTTCCAGGCGCGAGTAGTGAGACGTTTACACCAGTGTGGACCTGGCACATCGTAGGCTGACTCCCGATTTCACTTTAATATGTTTCTGGTGGAGGCATGAATTGCGTCAGCTGTGAAATTTGCGTGTACCACCTTTGGTTTGTTCGTGTTTTCCCTGGGGTATTCCTCAGCTCCAGAGTGACTGGAGCCTGTCCTGTGACCACGGATTTGATTATGCACGTTATTGTGAGAACAACAACGGTAGGTAGGCTACAGCAGTTGTGCATACTGCTGCTGGCTGCTGGTAATAAGAAGAAAGTTTATCTTGGGATTTTTTTAAATTTTTTCAACTCCCGTACGCGTGATGCAAGTAAATGATATACGTCGAAAACCGAAAACGGGAAAACATTGTACGTATAATACGCGTAATAATACGCGGGCTGGTCCCAGTGACACACGGGCCTGTATGGTATATTATAAAAAAAGAAAAAAAATACTCCAGCTGTGTGAGATCGAATATTTTGTCAAAACTCATCTTTGCAACCTGTGTGTGTGATACTCCGATCGCGCGTATTACGGGTTGTGTGTCCTCATTAAGGATATAGGTCGGCGACTCCCCTTGCAACTACAGCAGTGTAACTATCAGGGTCAACAGGATGATGTTAGTCAGTCTGTGCGCGGAAACTATACAACCCGTTTTCGAGGGGAACAAAAACTGACAGCTGTAAAAGGAAATGCATCAGTTAATTATCAAGTGAACCCTGTAAGTCGAATAACCGGTGAGGGGAGGGCGGAGTTTTGAAGAACGTGGGGGCCTGGTTTTGACCAAAAGGGAGCGGGGGTCGGGGGGGGGGGGGGGGGGGGCAGCTCAATTTGTGCGTGGAAACTATAAATCCTTTAAGGGGATAACTCTGACGGTTTTGGAAAGAATGCACCAGTTTATGATGGGGGGGGGCGGGGGGCGGGACGGGCGGGGGGGGGCAGCTCAATCTGTGCGTGGAAACATTATGGATAAATGTGACGGTTTTGGAAAGAATGCACCGGTTTATAATGTATATCCTGTAAGTCGTACAAACCAGTGAGTAGAGGGCGGAGTGTTCGAGGGGGAGGGGGTGGGGTGTGGGGGTGGGGAGGGGGGGGGAGGTGGGGAGGGGGAGGGAGGTGGGGGGGGGGGAAGTGGGGGGGGGGGGGGGGGGAGGGGGGGGCGAAATTGCCTTAGGTCGCATATGTTAAGGAATTAGTGGGGTATTAGTCCGTTTGACCACTTGCACAAGGTTAACCAATAGCTTACCCAAACTAAGCCTTATGTTAAGGTATTAGTGGGGTATTAGTCCGTTTGACCACTTGCAACTGGTTATCCAATAGCTTACCCAAACTAAGCCTCATAACACTCTCCCCCCCCTGATACGGTGGGATAGCAGGTCGGCCGGATATAGGGCGGACCTCTGTCAATATCCAAGCCGTTTCATTTCCTGGGGATACCAGGGAGAGTATTTTTCAAGTTCGACATGGGAAAATCTGAAAAAATTATTATTGTGGATGGTGGGGATCGAACCCACGACCCAAAAAACCCATGGTCTGTCGACGACGCCATTTGTTAAGGTATTAGTGGGGTATTAGTCCGTTTGACCACTTGCAAAAGGTTCACCAATAGCTTACCCAAACTAAGCCTTATAACACCTATAACACTTTTCCCCCCTGAAACGGCGGGATAGCAGGTCGGCCGGATATACGGGCGGACCTGTTATTTATCCAAGCAGTTTCATTTCCTGGGTATACCGGGGAGAGTATTTCTCAAGTTCGACATGGGGAAACTCTGAAAAAGTTTATTATAGGTGGATGTGGGAGTTAAGTCCACCACCCGAAAAAACATGGTCCTGCCGACGACGCCTTTGTTAAGGAATTAGTGGGGTATTAGTCCGTATTCCCCCTTGCACAAGGTTAACCAATAGCTTACCCAAACTAAGCCTTATAACGCATAGATGTAGGGGTTTGCTATGTGATATATAAATATAATCTGTTGACCCTGATAGCTACACTGTACTTGCAAGGGGAGTCGCCGACCTATATCCTTAATGAGGACTCACAACCCGTAATACGCGCGATCGGAGTGTCACACACAGCTTGCAAAGATAAGTTTCGGCGAAATATTCGATCTCACAGCTGGAATGTATTTTGATTTTTATAATATTTTACATGCGAGGCAGAAAAATCGAGGCAGAAAAATCGTTTTGGGGCTGTGTTAAGGAATCAGTGGGGTATTAGTCCGTTTGACCACTTGCAAAAGGTTAACCGATAGCTTACCCATACTAAGCCTCATAACACTCTCCCCCCCTGAAACGGCGGGATAGCAGGTCGGCCGGATATACGGCGGACCTCTGTCAATATCCAAGCCGTTTCATTTCCTGGGGATACCAGGGAGAGTGTTTTTCAAGTTCGACATGGGGAAAGTCTGAAAAGTTTATTATTAAGAATACATACAAAAGTTTTTCCATGTACTAGTTTATTATTGTTGATGGTGGGGATCGAACCCACGACCCAAGAACCCATGGTCTGTCGACGACGCCATTTGTTGAGGAATTAGTAGGGTATTAGTCCGTTTGACCACTTGCACAGGTTAACCAATAGCTTACCCAAACTAAGCCTTATAATAGCTGATTGACTCTTTCGAGCAGGAAAAAAAACACAACTGCTGTCCTCCAAGAGAACGAAAAAAAAAAAAGGTACACTGGTCGTATGTACGTATGTATGCCATTACTCCTTTACTTTGAGATATGTGAGGAGGGCAACTACTCGTACATCTCCTATGGGATAAAATAAGTATATCATATAGTCTCAAATATATAAATTATAAAAATAAAATACACTTTGCAGCTGTGAGATCAAATGTTTTCAAAACTCATTTCTGCAAGCTGTATACAAATATATACTACTAGGAGTAGTTCATTCTTTTTTTCGGGGATTCCGTCAGGAGTTTTTTTCGTCTCGGCTCCAACGCCCCTCGCCCTGCCGTATCCGTTCCGCACCTCGACGTGAACGCGGATAGAAGCTGAGCGAGACAAGCGAGAAGTGCGCTTTTCTTTTTTCGTATTTTGGGCGGTATACGAGCTATTCTTGAATCTTGGCATATGTAGAGCTTGAACGTATAAATAAGGGACAACATTTCCAAATTGGCACAGTTTCCAAATTGGCATCTAAATTTCTTCCCGACGATGCGTTTTTCATGGCCGCCTCCCAGCGCTTGCCCTGTCGTGGCTACTACTACTGCTGTGTGTCGTTGTCTTTCGGCTCAGTAGGTATAGTTCTACGTAACCAACGAAGGATGTGTAGTGAGTACGATTCTCACCCACGGATCATATCTGGAATTCAGGAGCGTGCGCGCTGGAGACATTCTGAATGGTTATGCCACAGATCTATGTACCACGCAACTTGCAAAGTTGCGTTTCAACCATTCAATCGGTCGTACTCACAGATTGACGTTTTGCCATTTTTAACAAAAACTGTCTGAGCAATACAAAATAGTTGACGGAGCGACCTATGAGCAATGCTCGAAATATCAACGGCTTTGAAAAACATTTTTTCGAAAAAGTCATCATATGTCATAGTTCACGCTGTTTTCTCGTTCGAATGGTCATGCAGTATCAACCCTGCCATATTCGTTTTCCAGCTCGTCTTTTGCGACGACGGTGCAAAAGTTTCAAGCCGAAAAGCTCCCATCTATCCCTGGAACCAGCTTGAGTGGTGGAGCCAGCGCGAAAACTGTTCAAGTCTCACTTCTCCACCCATAGCGGAGCATGGAGGAAAAAGACAAACCGAAAGCTATCGTATCGTAGCACTTCTCTACGAGCAATCATAATTGTGGAAGAAGACGGTGCGAAATCTCCTACTCCTGCTGCTGCTGCTGCTGTTGCTGCTGCTGACTGCTGCTGGCTGCTGTTGTTAGCATTTCTCCTCTAGCCGAGAAGGACGGAAGAAGACAGAGGATAGGATGCCTTCGGACGCCATCACAGTAGCTATCAAAGATAGCGTCGATTCTTCCTGCTGCATTGTTGCAGCCTCCTCCGCTCCCCTGGGAGCCCGCCCCCCGCAAACGGAAGAGCCGCGCCAAGACGGCAACGGAATCAACAGCAAGGAGGAGGACGACAAAAAAAACAGCAAGAAGGAGGAGGAGGAAAAGGAGGAGGAGGAGGAGGAGGAGGAAGGAGCCCGCGTGCTCTTCCGGGATGAGGAGGAGTTCAGGCGAAAGCGCGAGAGGATCATGGCCGACGGCACCGACCAGCTGCAGGTTATCGCAGGTCAGGTCCGTTGCGGCGGGTGGTGTGTGTTCGGCCGAACCGTGTCCGAATGGTGGGGGGCCTGGACTGTGGAGTGGGTAGTTATCATGACCGTCATTTGTTGGCGTACTTAATATCATTTGTTGGAGCAAGTTGGAGTACTATTTGTGTGCTTTACGAATATAGACTATATGTTGTATAGACTATGTTGTTGTATACCTGGTATGTTTTTCTTGTTTACAGTATGTTGTTGTATATGTTTTTGTTGTACATGTGTGTTGTTGTCACATTAACTCGCGTAATGAAGTCCGTGGTCACAGGACAGGCCCCAGCCACTCTGGAGTGGAGGAATACCCCCGGAAAAAAACATACAAACAATGCAAACAAAAAGGTGGTACTTAAGACAAGCTGGGGCAGCCAAGACGCTCAAAACAAGCCAATATCGCTGTGCTGAGCTCATTTTTTCGAGTTCGGACCTGAAATTTTGACACGTGATTTGGACTATTTAAAAATAAGCTAACCAAAACAGCACCCGACGAAATCGAAAAAAAAAAAAAAAAAGTTGACTTTCCATCAATCTCATGGTTTTAGAAAACTTTTGGCCGGCCATATGTCGGCCATTTTTTTTTTTTTTTTAGTTCGTCGAGTACTGTTTTGGTGAGCTTGGTCCAAATCACGTGTCAAAATTTCAGGTCCTAACTTCAAAAACTGAGAGGTGCATGGCCAAGTTTACACCGAAGTGCCGCTGCTGGAGTGCTGTCAGAGTGACGACCCGCGGGCATGCAGTGGAAAAAGAGCAATCGAAGAACATGAAACCACCATACAAATATCAATGATCGCCACATCTTCCCGAGTATCTGACAGGTTGCAGCGCAGCTACGACGCCCGTGCCTGAAAATTGCGGAGGATCGTTCCCCATGAAGGGTATACAACTCTACCAACTCTACAAAAATCAGTGCCGTAAGTAACTTGTTGTACACCGTCTCGCAAAAAGTCCAGAAAAAGACGATCGCTGCTCTCGTGATGATGGTGTACGTGCGGGTCGTGTGCCATTCTCCTGCTGTGGTTCTCCATGGCTGCCTGGTCGCCTTAGCTCTCACGACCCGCTCCTTCGCACTTGCTCTCGTTGACACTCACTTTCAGTCGGTTCCCCTTCTCCCCCGTCCCATAACACAAAACGCTCCTCGCAGCTTGTGGTGCTGATCTGAAAAACAAAAATTATCGTTCAGGGAGAGTTCAATCCGTCTCTTCCCCGCCCGTCGACGCTCGGTAAGGAATTTTTTTGAGGTTTACCGAGCTCTCCCATGCCGAAAAAATGAGTTTTTTACGTTAGTTTTATTGTGGATGGTATTTTTTGTACTTCAAACCACACCTCAACGACTGCCCGTTTCGATGTTTATCATTCATCATCGGTGTTTGCCGGTAACTTTGCGTAATCTAGTCCGAGTGCTACTTGGTTGCGTCGATATACACAGAAAAAATAGGAGAAAAGAAAAAAAAATGCTATCAACAAGAGAGGTAGCGGGTTTTGCGGGGATGGATTCGACAGCCGAACTCCGGCCGGCCGTCTGGTTCGTAGTCTTCATTTCAGTAGTTTTTGCTTGATCCAAAGTGCCCCCGCTATATTAAGAATCGGGGCGGTGTCGTCTAGCGGTCACCCTCGAATGCCACTTCTATTTGCGTTGGTTCTGAGGCTCGGATGCCAGGTGGGTCGGACTTCGGAGTTTATTTGAAAAGATGAAATAAAAATAATCGGAGTCAACCGCTGAGAGCGCCTAGCAGCGTGGGTAGGCAATATTCGATGCGAGTCGACGAGGGAAGAAATAGCTGGAATCTTGTCGCGATAAAAATGAAGGCACCCACCGCCGTAGTGGGGACGGGGAGAAGATCCTGCTTAGTGACCCCGGTCATCACTCATTTTTGGTTTTTCATTCTCCGTGGAATAATTCGTATACATACAAATATATACGTACCTGGTGACACGTTATCAACGCATTCTTGTTTTTTCATTCGCCGTGGTATAATACGTACAGCAGTATACCTGGTACATACATACGTACCTGGGGTGTGCACATGATCGGTGCAACTTGCAACAACGCGAACCAAAATGGTAGGCCATCAATTGCCAAAGAATAATAATAATAATAATAATAATAATAATAATAATAATAATAATAATAATAATAATAATAATAATAATAATAATAATAATAATAATAATAATAATAATAATAATAATAATAATAATAATAATAATAATAATAATAATAATAATAATAATAATAATAATAATAATAATAACAATAATAATAATAATAATAATAGTAATTATAATAATAATAATAGTTTGCACAGTTTCATAATAATAATAATAATAATAATAATAATAATAATAATAATAATAATAATAATAATAATAATAATAATAATAATAATAATAATAATAATAATAATAATAATAATAATAATAATAATAATAATAATAACAATAATAATAATAATAATAGTAATTATAATAATAATAATAGTTTGCACAGTTTCTAACGCGCATTTCAATTCTATCGGGGATGTCTCTGAAACGTCCCCTGTATTTGCCGTAATTACGCGCAAGCATCGTTTTCTTTTTCTGATCGTGCTGAAATGAGCGTAAGAATAAGCTTTCGCCACCTTCCGTATCCGACATCCTTGCACATGTTAGAGGTCTGCTTTTACGAAAACGGCAAGGTTGGGTTAGGTAGGGTACGCACAAACCATACCCGGGGTATTTACCCCGGGTATTACCCTACAGAAACTTCTGTGAGTTCTGTAGGACATTCATACCCGTACCCGGAACTTCTGGAAGTTCTGTACGCCAGTGCCACAAATACCCGGGGTACGGAAAAATTATCTTCAACGTATGTGAGTTCTGTACGCCCGTGCCACAATACGCGGAACTTCTGTGGGTTCTGTAACACTTCCGTACCGTACCCGGAATTTCTGCAAGTTCTGTAAGATCCCCATACCTTAACCCCGAACTTCTGTGACTTCTGTAAGACTGTGACACAAACAATACCCAGGGTACGGGTATACCTTTCTTACAATACCCGGGGAGCTCACATGCATCAGTTCAGGTTTAATGACCCAAGGAGTGTATTATGCATTCTAATTTTGTGACGTCATATCTTGTCGTCAGTGAAACCAACCGAACACCGAATGTACACTAGTAGTAGCAGTGCGTATCGTATATGATAGTAGCACCTTCTTCTGCTGTAGGTCCTGTCCATGTTTCTTTTGTTTCTAACCCGTAGGCACGTATTATATTTACGAAGGACACTTTTGAATCACAAATATTCATTTTTTTATGAATCGAATTGAATTCGATTCGATTTGGTGGAAACATACCTGGTAACGAATTTGGCACCTATCGGGAAAACACGTATTGCGTGTTGTAACTGTTTTTCCCATCGGAACAATACATAGATCTGCCGTGACGGCGATGCAGCAACCGTCGACGTCTACAAGCATCTTCCGTGTTTTCGGTAGTTTCGCTTCTTCGTCGAGGCACTTGGCTTATTGAGCTGTGGTGGCAAATATGGGCTTGCGACCGCCATCATTTGTTTTGAAGCTCCATAGCCAGGGTCCGCTATGGTATGATCATAGCACAGCAGTATAGCCGTGAGCGAGGCTGTTGCCCCGGTCGCCACTCATGGAGGTTCACGATTTACCGCCTCTCTCGGTGGTGATTCTGTCGATAATCCATACTTCCCTTTAAGCTACTAGGACAGATTGCCTCGGGGACATTGGCCCAGTGAGAACATGCCATCCATGCACGTTGGATTAAATCCTCCGCTTCAAGTCGAACTCCTTCCCTGAGGCGGTGTGCATTTACCCGGGTATTACCCGTATCCGGAGCTTCTGTAAGTTCTGTAGGGCAATTCATACCCGTACCCGGAACTTCTGTAAGTTCTGCACCCCCGTACCACAATACCCGGAACTTCTGGACGTTCTGTAAGACTTTCATACCCGTACCCGAACTCCTGTTAGTTCTGTAGGACATTCATACCCGTACCCGGAACTTCTGTGAGTTATGTACACCCCGTGCCACAATACCCGGGGTACGGGTACAGCGCCTTTCGTACCCGCCCGGTACTTCCGTGAGTTCTGTACGCCCGTGCCACAATACCCGGAACTTCTGGAGGTTCTGTAACATTTTCATACCAGTACCCGAAACTTCTGGAAGTTCTGTAAGACTCCCATACCCTTACCCGGAATCCGCAAACCCTACAGAACATGACCTTGAAAAGCTGTACATAGGTCAAAGACTTGCGATGTATTTCGGCGTGGTGTAATACGTACGTACCTGGTGGCCTATCTGAGAGGACTGCATTGGGGTAAGCTAGGTCAGAGACGTCAAAGATAACGCAAGATCCGGAGCACTTCCAATCTCTTGAGAGTATTCTGAGAGCACAAGATTCAGGAAAGAGGGCCATAATTTATTCAAAGCGCAACTATTTGGGCCTCGAGTCGGTTTCATTTCACGCTTCTTATGCGTAGTCAGGCGAGCGAATCGAACCAACAAAGCAAACTCCCCTCCCCGCGGCCGAGGGGGCCCGCTGGAGGCGCCCCCGGAGGGCCCGCCGGAGGCAAACAATACGCTTTTTTGGCTTCATTTTACGCAAGAAAATAGCAAAAAATAATTACCTTGACTAGATTCACACTACATCTTCAAACGAAAAACAAAACAAAAAAAGTCCAGTTTAATTCAAGAAATGCACAAAAAACGAGAGGCACAAAGAACGCATCTACCAGGTAAAACAACCCCGGACTACTAGAGGAGCGTGACAGCGATTTTTTTAGTCGCAATACTGTCTGGCGGGGATACAAGCGAAAAAGCGAAACTCATCACCAAGACAGCAGTGGTGCAAAAATTATCCCCAGAGGAGAAGGCCTTGGATCCCTCCGTGGTGTTATTCGTTTGTGAATGTCTCTCCCAGCCTTGCGCGAAACGCGCGAGTCCATGACGGCCGCAAGTCCTAAAGCGAAACGCGCGAGTCCATGACGGCCGCAAGTCCTAAAACACCGACTATTAGAGCTGTCGATGATGAACCGAACCATCTTGCTCGTGAATGGCTTGACGCCGTCCGTGTAGGCAATGGTGCTTCCCGCATCCTTCTCCCCCGAGACCCCGCCACTGCCTCCGCCTTTGCTGCCAGCCCCACGCGCCTCATGTCTTTTCAGGACCTTGCGATGCCTTTCTTGTTCGTGTCTATGCTGCCTTAAATGAGTAGGGAACCCGAACCTAACCCCGGCATCGGCGAAATCACCGTTTGGCTCGCAAAGCTTACAAATGGTCATGCCAGGAAGCGAGTCCTTGAGGTAGACCGTTAAAAACTTTCACAGCGGGTTGGATCTGAGCGGTTTGCTGCGCCTCTGCGCATGCTCCACGCGGTAGAGCACAGTTTCGGGGTCGCGTGCACTCACCAAGGTGGTCCGCGGGCCGATAATGGCCACAACGTCGCTGCCGGGATCTCCGCCCTCAGCGTTGGCATTTTATGCCAGATGCGCCAGGGCTGGCGCCGTCGACACCGTCGAGAGAGATGGGCTGTTCCGCCATGTGTGTGTGGATTCCCCGCTGTGCGCTGCAGCCTCACGGGGCATGTGAAGGGTATCAGCCCGCAGCAATTCACGTTAACAGCTGTACCCCGCATTAAAAAAACCTTCTTACATTTGACCTGTGCCAAACCAAATCGCTTGTACAATTTGCGAAATCGCGGCCTCAAGAGACGTAGGTATAAATATTCGTGTACACACCCCCTTATATTCATTATTGTTCCAAATAATGCGCATGATGTTAACTCAGATTCTCCGCCGTAAACAAGAGTCGTTCCTAACGAAGCTACTTGTTTATTTCGGTATTTGCCGAACGTTTTGTTTTTTCCCAGAGTAATTTCGGGAAAAACCTGAAAATTCACCCCCTGAAGAACCTGGCCTTGAAGTTTTTCAGTTTTTATTTTTTTCCAAACTAAAATGTAGGTACAAGGGTGTAGAGGATCGGGCAGCGGCACCGCTCGAGCTGTACCACCACTCGCGAGCACACGAGATTAAGCAGGGTCTTTCCCAAGGTCATTGGCAGGTCATATCTGATCGCAGAATGCGCAGTGAGCTTCCGAGCTCGCGTCGTCGAGTTGACAAAGTGACCGCACCGAGGCGGCCGACCGAACGAGCTCGCTGACGGCAACAGCTGAGACTTTTATCACGTTGGGCGTTGTAGCGCGACGAGTTGGTGATGGATTTCACTCCCCAAGGCACCGACACATGCCTACGAGTAAGGCTTACTCCAGTGGACAACCTCGTGGGTGTCTTCCGCGAGCGTTGCTGCTTTAGTGACGGTTCTGTGCTGGGTGGACGATTGTTTTGCGAGCCAACGGAGGTTCGTACTCGTGAAGATTCAACCTTCGCAGATCGGTAAAATGCCGAGATTTCATAAAAAAACGAAGTGCTGTACGTATCGTTAGGACCGACCCTAGAATGCAACAGATCCCGTGTTACAGTAGTACTTTGTATAGAGTTGATGTTATAAGTTTCTTGAGCTCTCCCCTCTCTGGCTGTTCTGCGTGCCCTCTCTGCTCTTACGCTGTGAATATTGATGGGTTTTCGCTGTTTAATGAGGCGTTGTTGTAGGACGTTTGTACGTAGTAAATAGTCAAAGCATTGGCACCCTGGCATCCCGCTCAGCCAGTACAGTGTGGTACTGCCAGTACAGCAGTACTACTGGCAGTACATACTGGACCAGGGCCCAGTCGATCAATAGTCGCTGGCTGGATCTTGTGGTTTTTTTTTTTTTACATTTTCTCGTGCCGTCCTGTTTTCCTCTTTTTTTTTTCACATATTGTTTTTTGTTTTTCCCCCGTTTTTCTTTTTTTTGTCAACATTGGTTTCTTTTTTGTTGAAAATAGTCTGGTGTGCTGGCTTGCATATTTTTTGCCCGCGTGTTCATTGCGGTTCATTGCATAGATGACGGCCAAATCACCATGCTGTGTCGGCAATGTAAACCTCTGTCTCAATAGGTTATGACCACAGCAGTAGTAGTTAGAGATCGTCTCTGCAGGAGGCATCGGCACAGGGATACTGCTTGTGCTGGATGTAGATGGATGGAAAGATCAGTTTAATGTGAGGGATACACACATTGGGAGAGGAGGAAAATACTAGTTCGGAGCGCCGCGAAGCCCGGATGTATGACGCCCAAAGCCGAAAATATAGGGGTGGGGGGAGTACAGTAACCTTTGGTTTCCTCCTGCTTCTTTCCATACTTTCTCGGCTACGTTGTCCTACATTGCCATTCCAGCTCGCCCTTCCGGTACTTTTTCCCATGCTGTCCTCTCAGCTAGCAGCCTCGTTTTCGAAATGCCCCTTACTTTATATTGCCATTTCTACTTTTTTCGTACATCCGTACGAAGTACGAGTATTTGTTTCAAGTAGGTACGTTTCCATTCACGAGGGGGCGCAGGAAATAATAATACTGCCACTGCGGGCTCTGTAGTTGTGTGCATGAGAGTGTGACCGAAGGCCCACCGATCACCAACATTAGCCAAATATGAGGACAATCAATTTGTCAAGAAATACCTGGTGGGTAACATCAGCCTGTTGCAATATTGCCATTGTCAATGTTCAGTAGCGGGTGTACAACTCCATGTTAGCGCTTGCTGCATCGTTTAAGCAGTACCAGGTGGCCTACAGAGTTACTCGTCGGCGCGATGCCGTCTCATACTTGTAGCGGATAGGGCTCGTAGCGGATAGGGACACCGCAACCTGCGTATTAAATGCGTATCGGCCAAAACTAGTGGGTATCAGGTACATACAAAGGTTGTGCCGCAAAAAAACATACTTGCTGCTGCTGCTGTTCACTCAAGGAATTACACTAGTGTCGCTGTACTCAAAGTTCAATTTCTAGAACGAGGGTTCTTCGTATAACGTGTTTTCGGAATATTCTAGGGTTTTCTGACATTTCCGTAACTGTCTATACGCTTCTCGAGCACGGCAGACACCTACTGTAGACGTCGTACTCGCAGGGTTTTAGAGTCTATTAGCTCTGTCGGCGTCGAAGAAGCTAGGTGGAGCACCCCCCTTTCCTGCCCGCTCTCTTCCCAAACGAATCTCAGCGTCTTCCCGTTCATCGATCTGAGCGTCTTCCCGTTCATCATTCAAAAGGCTTTGGTTGGCCTTTTGAGCTCCCCTTTTCAACCGGAAACGTGTATGTTCTACACCATAACATGTGACGTTCGAGTTCGTCTCGCAACGACTCTGTGAGAAGGCCGTGACGGCCGAAATCGGTCGGCCACCTGAGTGTATCCTAGTTTATTATTTTTGTTTTTTTATCATGTTTTTTTATTATCTCATCTCATATATCGTCTCCTGCACTTTTCTCTATCGTGATGCTTGCTATTAACAGCTAACACTCATTCGAGAAAATGGTTGACATGCACATTAAACCGTTTTGTAAGGGAGGGGAGATGCTTCAGAGTAATCTGAGGCAGCTTGGGTCGTTCTCGTAGAGGACCCTGGGCTCCCGGTTGCGTTCGGTGTTGATACTGCCAAAGGACAACCATCGTGAAGGTCCGTTATTGATGGCAGATCTCATAGACCGGGCGTTGGAACGCGTCTTCATGGTTGCCATGTGTGGCGGGAGTTTTTACGGTATCTACGTACCCTGTCCTCCACATCGCCCCCTCCTTTATGCACTTCAAATCCATCCTTGCTAAGGATGTACGTGACTTTGGGGCGATACTTTCCAGAGCGATTGATATTGGTAGGTGGAGTCTTGGCAGAGGAACGTATCTTCTTCTGTCTCCCTACTCACGCTCCGTACCGCATAGCCCCCGCCGACTGTCTATGACAGCACACGTCGTATTGGGAACACACGGCTGACAAGTGTTTGGATTCGCACAGTTGGTTCACATGCCGGCAGCGATAGTTCGGAGTTTCCCTAGTTGTCCCATTTTATGGAACTCAACGCTATCTATCTGTCGCGTGGCCACACTAAGAGGGCGTTTCTCGTAACGGGTGCAATTTGTTTTTGCGACACGTGCGACTGTTTCCGCTATATA
This sequence comes from Undaria pinnatifida, assembly GCA_012845835.1. Lineage (NCBI taxonomy): Eukaryota > Phaeophyceae > Laminariales > Alariaceae > Undaria > Undaria pinnatifida. The sequence continues at coordinate 11,848,987 of JABAKD010000019.1, forward strand.
GTTGCTCGAGTTGGTGTGGCCTTGTTACGGTGCAAGTGTCGGGTCCATTTTCAGTTGCTTGGACTGGTGTTGCCTTGTTATGGTGCAAGTGTCGGATTGATGTGTTATTTAGGCGTACACGCCAACACATCGGTTTGTACGGGTTAGCTTCGCGAGACCGGACCGCCTGGGGAATGACCTCGTTTCGACCGCATGGTCTCGCCGAAATGTCTGTGACCGAAGCGGGCACCTTCATACTACACATTACGGTAAAATTGTGGTATACTCGTGGTTGTTGTCTGTCTGTTCTTATTTGTGGATTCCTGGAAAAGTCGTTTCCTTGTTATCGGTTTCCTGAGACGGAGGCTACATTGCGAGACATTCTCCTTGCCAGTAAGTGGCCAAAACCTCATTGTCGACGCCATTATAAAAGTCGCCTCCTCTGGTGATGTCGGCCTTGTCTTGGTCTCGGACTGGTGTTGCGCAGGGCCGAGACCCGCTTGTTCTTTAGTACACGTGGCAAGGAGTTTCCTTCACACACCTCTCTCGCGCTAAGCGAAGGGAGATTTATAGAGTAATCTGAGGGGGCTTGGATCGTTCTCTTAGAGGACCCTGGGCTCCCGGTTGCGTCCGGTGTTGATATTGCCGAAGGTAAACCATTATGAAGATCCATTGTTGATGGCGAATCTCATAGACCGGGCGTTGGTTAACGCGTCTTCATGGTTGTCATGTGTGATAGGAGATTGACGGTATCCACGTACACTGTCCTCCACAGTTGTACTGTTTATTTTATACATTAAATTTTACTCTCCGGCTCAACCCGAAAAAGGTTTTACCGTCAGCGACCTTCTGAGCATACCCTTTGAGTACAGGTGTCGTCCCTTCTCCCCCCCCGGTGCATGCCTTCGTTTATATCGTGCATAGGGTTCAGCATTCCCGTTTTTCAGTTTGTTGTGCTCGACGGTTTTCATCGAAACATGCTATTAATAACTCACCCTCTCGAGCTTCCCACTAGTCATTTTTGACGCAAGAAAAAGTCCATACGAGCTCGCTTATGCGCTTGGTGAGACTTGAACCCACGACTTTGACGTTAGCACGGACGAGATTCATCTGCTATTCCATCGGGGACGCCGGTTTCAATACGCTACACATCTTACTCTTACTCGATCAAACCCAATGACCTATTATTAGTAATGTGGAGAGTCCCGTTTTTCTTGTGCACCGTATTCCTCAACGATGTCCTCGAACATGTGTTAAGCTCTATACTGCCTGTCGGATCATTTTCTCACGGAGACGGAGACAAAGCCTCGGCCCTCGACATGCATCACCCTTTCACCGCCACACGCAGATTTTGACTACACGATGACGAGGTTTCGGATCAACGGGCGGAAGGGCCACTGCTGTCATCAGGTTATTGGAGATTCCGGGCTACTGTCGGAGGAATTCCAAGAGCGGACGGTAGCGCTCAGGGCCCACTACTACCCCCTCGAGGTAAAATCCAACCCGTCGGACACACTATATTGCTATTTGCTGTCATGTTGCGTCGTGAGTATGGTATGACTAAATTCGTGTAACATAATTTGGACTCAAAGAGGCCTCTCTGCGGCGACCAGCCGGAGACTCAACCAGGTTTACATAGCACTATGTAGAACTGCTGTAGCTATCAATGCGGCGCCCTTCTTGCGTCACCGCCTCTGGGCTTAAGATTGAACTGGTAGTTTGTGGCGTCTGGGGACAGACACAATGGCATGCACAGGTTTGCCGTGATATGAGTAGGCATTTAGATTTTTACAAACCGTAACATGTAACCACCATTTGCGAGCTGCATCGACGATGCAGGCATCATAATTCACTCTATTTTCCGGCGTTATGGGAGTTGTTGAGGCATGTTCACTGTATGCTAGTCGAACGCAAGACCGCGTGCCTACGAAGGCGTTTACGGGACTTGGAACTGTCTGATTTTTTTAGTGTAAGTCAATGTCATTTGCAGTAGGTATCAAGCAAGCGTACATCAACACCGAGTTATTTGGCAATTAGTTTAGAATGTCGAACAACACTTGACTTTATGTCTCAACTATCGCGGGGTCGTTTTATAGATAACTACGTTGCTACGCAGCAACAGCAGACGGTCGAGTGTTATACACAGCAGTAGTCACAGTAGCATAACAGTGCGCTGTATCGGGACATAGTCATCTGATCAAAGTTGAGTCATCTGATTGAAGTTGTTCGTGTCATAGAGCTCAGTAAAAGCTAGCTGTGACATGTACGAGTACCAGTAATGTCAGATGAGTTGGCTCAGACATATATATATATATATATTAGATCAGGTTTTAATATTTCGTAACGTGTTATGGTAGAAGTACTCCAGTAAACAGGTTCTGCGACATCTACGTAGTATATCCGAGTCTTTACGTGTTACTTCTTGGCGTGCCGGGTACAGAGCGTACAGGACACCAGGGTATCATGCCTTTTGTTTCGTTTTGGATTTCTAGTCGCGATCGATGATCGTACACCGCGCGTACTCTCTCACTTCTTCCTTCTTCGTCATCTCCTCTTCAAGACCGCCAATAATAAACACAACAACTGGGACCGTCTCGTCTATCAGCTCCGAGCAGCTTGCTCATCACGCTGTACCAGTCGATCGACATCGTTTGAACAATGCTTGCTAGCTGTCGCATGTAGTACGGATCGTCATGTCCGCATTAAGGCATAATTTCACAAACAAGAATCCCAACCTGAGCCAGCATTATTTCTTATTAGGTATCCTGTACCTGTGCTGTGCTTCTACAGCTAAGTGTGTGCAATCGCTACTGAACATTGTTTACGACAATAGATTGCCGTTGACTACCAGGTGTCTGGTACTTCTTTACACAACGCTTGACACGTACCAGGTACCCTACAACAGCAATAGGCTGCTGTTGCCTACCAGGTATTTCTTAATGCCATGCTTTTTTGAGCGTGCCCGACAAAAAAAAACTGCTGTTGCCTGCTTCGTAACGCTGTGTGCTTAACGCATTTTACAAGTGGAAACCCATTTTGGGGACGAAACTACTTGGAAACAATGTAGGGGACGGTTTGGGGGCCCAAAGGGGTTGACACGTTCCCGACAATGAAAGCCTGCTGTTGTATGGAATCATTCTACGATAGCACCCCCAATTTTCGGCCTATTTCTTTAGCGAAAAGGTAGCCGAAAATCGATTTTTGCTCCTACACATCATATGCATTTCCACAACTAACTTGTTAAAGAGTCGCGGTGCCGGAAGGTGAGAGGGAAGGGACGCAGGGGTATCAGCTTCGCTTGGAGACAGCACCGGTTCTTCTTTGTAGATTTCTTATTATTGGCGTTGAGCCATGAGAAGCTCGAGGAGACAGGAAAGGAGTAGGAGTGCGAGCATGGGGGTGGGGTTTTGCTCACAGAGTTCGCTTCACCCCAGCATTGCCGCTGTGCTCTCTTCTGGACCTTCACCTATGGAAAGTACAAGAAACGTTCTTCTAGGTGTTCTATATTCCCATGAGCGCTTAACGCGCTTACTTCTATCTAGCTTGTCCAGAGGAGGAATGTTCCAATCCCGAAAACGCTCTTGTGGTATAAGCTAGCTAGACTCTACGGGTTATCTTCCTCCACTAAGAATATTCCGTTTAAGAGAATCTTCTTGTGGCCAATTGACCATTACTCTGCGGGCTATCTTACCTAATCTATTGCCAGCTATACTGACAATCTATTACATTAGCCCACCCTGAATAGTCGTATATGCAGACCTCAAGACGGTCGGAGAGTGACGACAAAGTTCATCCTAAAAGACCGGGAAAAGGGGTCGAAGATGCGGCTATTCGAAACAAAGACATGAGGCTATAGATTCCCCCACACCTCGTAATGAGGCCTAAACGCCAAGGATAGGGCCATACACTAATAAAGCAGATCGTTGAGGCCAGCCCGTACGACCTCATCTGGGCATCGGCTACAGGGCCGACCACCCGTTCGCCTGCGAAAGGGCGCGCTGGCGCGGTCGAAACCTGCTAGGCCGGGCACTTATGGACGTCCGCGAACGCCTAGTGTACGCTAAACAGCAGCATAGAGACCAATGGCAACATAGAGCCCTGTATGTCTAAAGCTGGAAGAATTGCACACCAGACAACGTATTTGGCCATAGCAGTGCAGGGCCCGTGTATGTCTTATAAATGGAGAGGTGTACGTACGAAACCAGTGTTTTGATAGATTCGGGTAGCGAAGCGGTCGAACAAAAACAAAACGAAAGTTTGCACAAAAACAGTAGCAATTCCCTTAGACAATTTTAAGCAGCACAGAGTTACTCGTACGTGCTTGTTAACCAAGTAAGAAACAAGCAAACAAGGTAGCTATAAATAAAGTAAACAAGGGAAATGCATCAAAACAAAACAAACGAGGGGCGACTTTGGGATGGCGGTGGAAACGGGGTACTACTGGGAGTATCAGGACAAGACGCAACCTTACATACAGGCCTGAAGCCCTGGGAGTCAGACTTGGTACAACACCATACCTGGTGGGGAGGTATGCTACATGGCTATGAGGGTATGCCACGCCCGTAAGGTACGTGTCAACCCATACTTGTTTACGTACCACTACTGCTGTGTACGAGGTGCGCAAATCGTCTATGAGCCGCTGTCTCACAAAAGGTACGCAAACAAAAAAAAGTGACTAAAATGTCGTATCATACCCGATGCCAATCACACGCCGTATAAATGCTGGCGTGAATACCACGAGCTAAATATGCGGGCAGAAGAAGAAGAAAAAAAAAGAGTTTCGCTGCGGGCTATCTTACCGAATCTATTGCCAGCTATACTGACACTCTAATACAACCTGCATATGTTTCTTACCGCTATGCTTAGCGTGTACCTGGCATTAAAAGGCTGCTGAGGCATGCGAGGTATTTCCCAACGCTCTGGTTAACACGTACCCTACAAACAGTAGGTGCGTCCAAATGGTTCGTCTTGAGCCTTGTTTTTGTTCAGCGGTTTTCGCACATGCATGTTTTTACTATCGTGTGTTACCCGACAAAAAACGGCGTACATCGAAAACAATTTGTTTCTATTGTACCTGGTGCATACCTTTTTCTTCATGTATCGTTTCGCACGTTTGCATGTTTTACTACGCGTGACACGTACCCTACAACAACAAAAAAGGTGCAACCGGACCTGACCGATGAGCGTCGACTTCATCACATGATCGAGTGGGTCACCAAAGTACACGAGGTATGACCTGATGCTCCCTACGTGGTACCACAGTATGGTAGCGGTAGTCACCAACACCGGGGTAGGAGGGGGAGGGGAGGGGTGTACTCATTTCATCGTTGAATGGCCGTAGCCGTATATGATCGTGCTGCTCCAAGGCTTCGCTGCCGTTGCGCACGTTGGCCTGCGGGAGAGTTGGCCGGCGCGCTGGAGGGGACGGGTGCGGCAGGAACGCGCCAAGCGCAAGGCCGGAAGCCCGGGGATGGCTCCTGCACGCTCCCGTATTCGTGATTGTCAGTTCCGGCACCGAGTGCGGGATCCGTGGGACTTTTCCGAGCAAATAAGATATTGCAGCTGTCGCTAGGAGTTCGTTCGGCCGCAGGATGTTTGATATCTGTAGCTAGCTGTTGGCGGCTTGATTTCGCTGATGGTCAGCGGATGTTTGAGCAAGTCAAACGGGAGCGCGTCTTTTTATAGAGGTGGCACGTTTTGGTTGAACGTTTCCAGCAGAATGACGGGGCTCCTCAAACGCTTTACAACTGTAAACCCGTTTTTGAGGACAACACACTTGGAATTTGTATAGGAAGGGGTTTGGGGGCTCTAAAATGGTGTTAAAAAAAACCAAAATCGTCGGAATCTCGTGTATTTTCTTCTTGTTCCGCAATGATTTTAGTTGAATACCTACTTGAAGTAAGCCATGGGATTTTGCTCATCGCACCGGGTAGTATTTTTTCGTTTTCCCCCCAAAATAAGTTTTTTCATGGTATTTTTTCTTTTCTTTTCCGGCGCATCTTATGTGAGGGGCCTCAGAAAGAAGAAAAAATTGAAGGCACCCCTACCCCCAATATATCGCGGAACGCCTCACGCAGCCCCTACCTTTTGTTGGCACCGTTGACGAAAAAGTACAGTAGGGGAATATAACTTTTTGGGGCCTTTTTTTTTACGGGGTTAGCTCGGGGTCAGTCGCGCGGGGTGTCCTACATCATTGTGTTTCATCAACCATGCCTAACTAACCCTAACCCTATCCCTGACCCGAGCGTCCTGCATCATTGTGTTTTTCGCAATGGATGGAACTAACGCTAACCCTACCCCTGACCCTATAACCCATAAGAAATAGAATATACCGATGACTGCCCCCTGATGACGTCACTGGGGTAAAATGGTTGAAAATACACAATAATGTGTATCCCTGCCTGACCCTAACCCATGCAAAATACCGGTCGAAGTCCCCCCTCGTGACCGCCGTTGGGATAAAATTGTCAGAAATGTCAAATAATGATGATCTGTACCACCACTGCTGTGCTCGCGCGAGTGGCCCCCCTGTTCCTTGTGGTATCAGCTTTGGTGCCGCTTTTAGTTGCGATATGATTCCGCAAGGTACTGCTTGCCGTTGTCGAACTGCCGCAGTTGCGCTCCTGCTGCTGCTGTTGAAATTACACGCACGCAAGGGTTTGTGCGGGGGCTGCTGCTGCTGCTGCTGCTGCTGCTGCTGGTGTTCGTCGTCGTGTGCCGGATGACGCAGCTGTCTGTGGTTGAACGACATTGATTCCGGTGTTTCATTATCTTCATCCGAAAGCTAATTGATGTTAGTGTACGATATGATTCCTCAATCGAATGGTTGTCTACGCCGCGCGAAATAAAAAAAGCTGAAGTCTGTTGAGGGTACCTCACCGCTTTTTCGAGAAAATGGTTTAAATACTCCTTAAATTATATATTTACTAACCCTAACCCTGACCCAATGAAACGCAATCAACCATCGTAGGGTGAAACCCCCTTTGTCTCGTACCCAGCAGTGTGCGTCAACCATCGTCTCAAAAAAGTGGTAAGCTCTACTGAGTCCTGTTCGTCAGGGAGAATACAGAGTAACTCGTGCGAGTGTCGCAAAGCTGATGACGCCTGCTACAATGATACAGGTGCACCACTTTTTTCTTTCAAGGTTCCTCGATTTTTGGGAGCTTAAGACCTCATCTCCCAAGAAGCTGATTTGGGAGAAGAGAAAAAAAAAAATGCTACGTATACAGAGATGAAAACATCCCACGGCCTAGGGGTACGCAACGAGAATCACGCAACAAAGAGAAAATGGCCGATTTTTTTTTTTTTCCGACGATTTTTGGGTTAAGGAGCCCCGTCATTCAGAAAACATTTCAGCCAAAAAAAGGTACACCTCTATCGTAACACGAGTCTGGTACTAAAAAAATGGCGAACGTGGGTACCCCCCCTAACGAGACACTCGACCAAGACGACGATAAGGGGAGGGGATGGGGGGGGGGGGGGGGTGTACTCAGTTTGTGCATAGCCGTAGTGGTATGGGCATAGACTCTCGCATCCCTACTATGCCGGGACGGAGCACGTCGGGTGTTCACCAACCAGGCACGGCATATTGCTTACACCAAGCGCGAAGCGCCGTGAGGTGTTCGGCGAGTCGCGTGAAGAAGGGCGAATGAACTGCATCCTTCCAAGAACCGCTCGTAGGGCGGACTTGGGCACCTTGTGCCTACTTTTTTTTTGCTTATGGATGACAGCGACCAAAATGAGCTTCTTTGTTTTCTTGGTGTGGCCACTCCAGAGACAGCAATGGGTATTACTATGTATATGCCTTGTGGGTGCCTTACCTATTCACACTACGTGATGCGATCATTCCCCTCGTGCGGAGTTAGGGTTCTCCACCCCGCACAATATGATCTACTACTGTAACTCGATAACCATCGTGGTGGCTGCCAAAAAAAAACGATACCGCGGTTGGTCGTACGACTGCGGCCATGCATGAATATCGAGTACGATCGGGGGGGGGGGGGGTCTTATCTACCTGGTGTCAGCCACTCGCCCAAGTGACTCTAGACCTCAAAAAAAGAAAATTAGGCTATAAACGTGCTCGGCGCAGCGTATAGCTGTAACCATTTCGTGGCGAATTCATAACACAAAAAAAAAAAAACGACACGATATATTTTAACACTGCAGAGGAGAAGGGGGGGGGGGGGGGGTCACTGGCGCGAGTTACCCCTTCATCAGCCATTGCAAAAAGAGGCTCCAAAAGTGATTCACCCCCCACCGCAGCCTTAGTCACTCGCAACCATTGTATGTATTTGTGTATGTATTCATGCGTGCATTTAGGTGTGTGTGAATGGACTGCACAGGCTACAGCGTGTGCAGAGCCGGCAGGTGCTGGCTGGTACGTGTATTGCGTGTTTGCGAAATACGGATATTGCGTGTTTGCGGAATTGGTCAGTGCTGCTTGGCACGTGGCGGTATGTTTTGCGGGTCTGCGGTGCGTTGCGTGCCCAGTGCGGTGCGCGGTTTGGGTCGGTGAGGTTTTGTTCTGGTGTGGGCTTAGTTTCCGTCACCATTTTGTCATTTATCTGATCTAAGTTTATTTCGTCGTTTTCGCAGTTTTGTTTGCTCTCGATTTCCTCCGCGACGTTGATCATTGCATTGACGTGCTCGTGATTGTGCTTGTGCTTGTGCTTGTTCTTGTTCATACGAACGTGCTTGTTCTTATTATGTTTTCGTTCTTGTGCGTGTGCTTGTTTGTGCTCTTGTTATCGTGTTATCGTGTTAGCCCATGCCCTGTTGTTTTATTTGTGTTTCATTTTTCGCTTGTGTATGTTCTCGTGTATGTTCTTGTTCTTGTTCCTGCTCCTGTTCTTGTGTGCCTGTTGTTCTTGCTTCTCGCTCTTGTTCTTGGTGTTTTTCTTTTTTTTATTATTGCGTCCATGCACGATGCACGTGTGTGGTCGGGCGTGCCGTAGGCTATGGCCGAAGCTGGCATAACGAGGGACATCGTGGCCGCCGCCGTAGCGAAGTCAAAGCTGGAGTTCAGACGCGGCCACGGCGAATTTTTCGAGTGGCTGGAGAACGCGGAAGTCCCACTTCTCTTGTTTAGCGCAGGCATAGCCGGTGAGGGATAAGGGGGGGGGGGGGGAGGGGGGGGGTTGTTCAATGCAGGCATTGCTAGTGAGGGATGAGCAGGGAGGGAGCGAGGGGGGGCGGGCTGTTGTTCAGCTCCCGTGTTGGCGGTAAGGCATCAGGGGTGAGGGGCATTTGTCCAGTGTAGGTATTGTTGGTATGGGATGGGCGGGGACAGAGGGTGGAGGAACTGTTCTCCAGTGCAAGCATTTCCCGCACGGGATGAGGGGATGGGGAGAGGGGGCTGTTGTACAGTGCAAGCATTGCCGATAAGGTATGAGAGGGGACTGTTGTTCAGTGCAGGCATTACCGGTAAGGGATGAGGGGGGGGGGCTGCTGTGCAATGCATTAATTGTCGGTAATGCATCAGGGGCGGTTAGGGGTGTTCAGTGCGGGCAAGGGGTGATGGGGGGCAGGAATTCGTCTAAACTTCTTTTTAGTTTGAACACCGCCATTATTTGTAGCTGGGTGTAGATCCCGTCGAGGGCCAGGCATACTGGTTTGCTAATATATCTGCATTTTTCCTCTTCCTACCCTGCTCTTGCGGCTTTTATGTGTCATATGTGATATGTACAACATTCACTTCAGCTGTGAGGTTGAGACGTTCGTGGAAACTCATACGTGCAAGCTGTGCGTGATACTTCTATCGAGAGTGTTGCGGGAGGGTGTATTTCCTCATGAAGGATGCTTGAGTTGGATTCGGCTGGGGGGTTAGGGGTGATTTCGTCTCCCACGGCAATTGGAAGATGTTGGCGCCAAAAAATGCCTGAATCATTTTTGTTCCAATTCTAGCAGATGTCAATATTTGAATATTAAAAAATCTGGAACCATTTGTATCATATCTTGTCAAAAGAAGTAGAACCCTAGATACTGGAACCAATTTTGCTGCAATTATGTGCCAAAAGTATTTCTGGTTAAAAAACGCGGGGGCCATTTTTGTTCCGATTCCGTCAAAAATCTCTGAATACAAAATGCTGGAACACACTTTCTTGATCCAATCCTGGATCCATCCGTTGTGGGTGACGATGGTATGTGTTGCTGTTTCATCTTGTCGCGCAGATGTGCTGGAGGAGGCCCTAAAGCAACGCGCGGAGAAGCCCGTGCCGCCGAACTGCCGCATCATTTCCAATAAGATGGTCTTCGATGAGGTAAGAGAGGGCGCAGCTTTTTCCTTCTTTTTTCCGACGCTCCCGAGTGCGCTGGGTCGTTGGCTTGAGCAGGATGGACTGATTCTGCGATAGCACCCCCCAAAGCCAGTGATTTTCTTTAACGAACGTTTCATGGCTGCTCGACACAAAGAAGGATACTATTGAAAAAAAAGTAACCATACATTTTCTTGTGTGCAAAGGTCTATCGATCGATGACCTCGGGATGTCGAGGGACACGCACCGCACTTCAGGAGACACGACCGGGAGCCGGTTTTGAAACCGGCGATTTCGTTCAAGAAAAGTTGGGGGGGGCTACCGTAGTAAGACTTGATGGTGTTTGGCGAGAAACTGTATTTTTGTGAGGGAAGTGCTTGTGGTTTTCGTTGCCAAGGCCTCGAGCATTTCTTTCGTGTTTCTATGAAAACGCTACCTTCACCTCTCGCCCTTCAAATGGTTATCTTGGTACTTGTCGCCACCCTCGGTAGATGGGAACGATGACTGGGTTTCAAGGCGAAACCTTCCATGTCTTCAAACAAGCCCGCCTTCATTAACGCGGTTGCACCGCACCAAGTTTCAAGAGCGTTCCCGAAGCACAACCTAGTCATTAAGATCGGGGGAACTGCTTTCGAGTGCTACTCATCTCCTCTTCTTCCCCTGGTATCTAACCGCAGCTGTTCTTAAAAGATGTTTTGAGTTATTCTTTGTGTTTCTCTGAGCTCACTTGTCCTTAAAACGTGTTTTGCGTTTATTTTTAACGTGTCTCTCTGTGCTCGCTTTTCCTGTAATGTGTTTTTTGTGTTTTGTAAACGTGCTGTGTGTCTGTCAGATAGGAGTGATGACTGGGTTCGAAGGCGAAGTCCTCCACGTCTTCAACAAACACGCCTCCTCTCCGGTGGTCGCCCCCTACTTTCGAACGGAACAGGTGCGCGGGCCTCGTCATGTTTCGATATTTGTCACCACCATGTAAGTTGTCCTAATGAACCGTCAATTTGTAGCGGGCGTGCACAATTCAGTATGAACGTAATGAAGAAAATGAAACAATATATAAAATACCAGCACTTACCATTATAGTGGACAAAAAATTGGACCCCTCCCAATAAAAAACTCACCCCTATAGTATATATATTACAAGTACCAACAACGCAGCTGGCAAAGATGAGTATTGACCCGAAATTCGTCGACCTCACGGCTGACGTCCTTAAAATATTTTCTATAAAATATACTCCCTCCGAATACCACCGCTTCTACCCAATCCACTCACTTTTTTTTTTCGGTGCTGGGGCGACGTGCTCCCTGGCGGTGTGACTTTTTCATCGCCAGCGCGCGACGCATGCTGCAAGACAGTAGAGGTGCACCCATTCGTTTTCCGAGGCTCGTAACCACTTGAGGACCTCTATGCCTCGCCCCCAACACATACTGATATTGAGTAAACTGAGTGCTGCCGTACTACGATAGAGGTGCACCACTTGTACTACGATAGAGGTGCACCGCTTGTACTACGATAGAGGTGCACGCACCACTTTTTTCCTAATACTACCCCTCAATTTAAGAGCTCAAGACCTCTCTCGAAAACTGATCTGGAGACACACAAAGCTGCTACCGGATGAAAAACTACCATGGCCTAGGGTACACGACGAGAATCATTTGCGAAAAAAAATGGCCTATTATTTATTTTTTTTCCGACGATTTTGGGTTAAGGAGCCCCGTCGTTCAGAAAAAAATTCGGACCAAAAAGTGCTACGTCTGTCGTGACACGCGCCGGTAAAACAAGAATGACACATTCCAAGAATTTGGGGTTAAGGTGAGTTAAGATGGGTTAAGGTAGCTTAAGGTGGGTTAAAAGGGGTTCCGTCATTCACAAAACAAAATAGCCGCAAAGTGGTATACGTTAATGCATCTATCATAGCACGTGTCGCGCCCGTTCCCAAGTGTGCTGCTCGTTAAAGGAAGGACCACCAACAACATGTTTTTTTTTTAAGGATAACCAAAAACATGTTTTTTTTGTGTGTGTCGTATGGAGCTTGTAGTACCTGGTAATCTTCTTTTTTTTTCTTGTTCCTCTGTCGTCATTTTTTTTTTCGTGGTTTGACGCTCACTCTGCACAGTTAGTGTCGGATGCCAATCAAAGTAAAACATAATAATCGTAGTCATAATCAGTATTATAGTCATGGTAATGTCAACAATAATGCCATCCGTTTGCGCCAAGGGCTTCGCGCCAACAATGTCGCGATGACATCCAGCAGTCCAATGCGGGTACGATATCAGGCTACTCGAGGGTACCTTGCCACTTATTCGATAAAAAGGTTGGCATACGCATACGCTTAGAATTTTCACCCAACCCTCGCCCTCAGCCAAGCCAATCACATCCAATAAACCACTCTAGGGATATTCCACGGCTTTTCACGGGTCATGACCCGCCCCGCGATTATCTCGCGGGTCGGGTCGGATCGGGTCGGGTCAGAGGTGCCCGAAATCTCACGGGTTGGGTCGGGTTGGGTCTGGTCAGGCGGTGTTCAAATTTCTCGGGTCGGGTCGGGTCGGGTCGGGTCGGGTCGGGTCGAACCACCCTGGCCCGACCCGACCCGCGAGAAATGACCCAAGACGTGAAAAGCCCTGGGATATTCCCCTTCGTCTTGTGCACGGTGTGCCTCACGCACTTTTTCGGATAAGTGGTAACATACCCTGATACCCTGGTATACTGGGCTGCTCCACCGATTTTACGCGCTGCGCCGACGCGAAGCGATAGCGGTGTGCATAGTGTCATTGAAACAGTGTAGTTGTCTCTGAGAACTGGCTAATTCTACGATAGCCCCTCCCCCAAAAACCAGCGATTTTATTTAACGAACGTTTCACGGCTGCTCGCCACAAGAAAGGCCGCTAATAAAAAATAGCCTCCATACTGTTATGTTTTATTGTTTGCAAAGTAGTATCGAACGATGACGTCGGGGTGGCAAGGGGCACCGCATTTCAGGAGGTACGGCCGGGAGCTGGTTCTAAAACCGGCGATTTCGTTAAAGAAAGGTTGGGGGGACTATCGTAGAACGACTCAACTCGTGCAGTTTTTTTTTTTTTTTTCTTACTGTCGTTGACTTGTGTGCTTAGGTGTTCTCGGCTTACATACAAACTCACCGCGATCGGTCGGAGGCGGCGGCGGGCGCATGGTATTATCCGGCTTGAGCGACTTCGAAATGGATCCTCCTTGTCTTTTTTTTTTGGCACCACGCCGTGTAATTTGAAAAAGAAAACGCGTATTCGCTTGTTGTAAATTTTGAACCAAAAAGTTAAGCAATCACAGAATGTACCAGGCATCAGGTGTCAGACGGTAACATGCTTCACGCCCGCACGTGACGCGCGCTACGATAGAGACAGCATTTTTTTTTTCCGAATGATGGGGGGCTCCTTACCCCTAAATCGTCGAAGGTACCATTTCTTTTTGGCAATTGTTAATGTTATTTGCACCTAATCTAGGCCATTGGGTCTGTTCATCGAGTTTTCACTTCCAGTTTACTATTAAAAAAAAACGTTTATTTTGTTTTGTGAGGTGTAAGGAGGCTCTTCAAGCGAGGAGCGCTTTTTGGCTCAAAAATATTTTCCGGACGGGGTTCTTAACCCCAAATCGTCGGAATAACTCTTTTTTTTTTCGTTGTTAATGTTATTTATACCCTAGGCCATGGGTCTGTTAATCGACTTTTGCCCTTTCGGTTTACTCAAGTATCGATTTTTTCATGAGGTCCCGAGGTTTTCAAGTGAGGGTTCCCACGCGCATTTTGCGATATAGAGGTAGCGATTTTGGCCAAAAAAGTATTTCCTGAATAACGGGGGAGCTCCTTCACCCAAAATCGTCGAAATGCCATTCTTTTATTTTCGCATTATTATTAATAGTGTTATTTATATCCAGGCCATGAGTCTTTTAAACGATTTTGCACTTTCAGTTTTCCCAAAATCATTTTTTTTTGTTTGTGAGAGGTAAACAACAAATTGAAACTCTACGCATGGAAGGTGTCATGTTGCGTCAATGTGTTTTCATGGACAAACAGACGTGGGGGAGCGCTACCGCTGGCTCAGATTGTTATTAAATTGGCGCGTGTTTAACTTGGGAAGAGCGACGCACTGAAAGAGGAAGTTCGGGGTTTACCTACAAGCGAATGCCAAAGTTCGTTTTGTGTGTTAATATCAACGCCCCAACGGTGCTTAGTTTTCTGTGCGGAGGGGAACACGTTTACGTAGTGGATGATTCTAAGCTTCCTTGTACCATCATAAGCCATGGTGCAAAACTCAGCTGACTATCGACGTAATACTCTCATCAGTTCAAGCCATCTCAAGACTATACTTGATATAAATTTGGTGCTCGTACTAAAGTGGGGGTGATGTGTTTAATGTACTTCCACATGCGAGGGAGGCCACGTATTGAACTAACGACCTCCGTTTTGCGTGGCTCTGCAGATGCAACGTAGAGGCAACGTTATCCTGCTAGGCGACAGTTTAGGCGATCTCAACATGGCCAAGGGGGCGGGGTCGGGAGAGGTTATCACGGTCGGGTTCCTCAACGACAAGGTGGGACATCGCCTGCTCGGGATTTGCACGCTACCTGGTTCAATGTGTTTTCATGAAATTACAACAAATACGTCTGTTGTGGGTTTAACTGGTGGATTGATGGGGACAAGAGAGAACAAGAGGGGTGAGCAAATGTGCGGGGAACATGCTTGTCTCAGCTCAACCAAACCAAAACATCAACTTAAGAGGCAAACGCGCAGACCCGTGATCCTGGTTTGCTGATATCCTTTTTGAGGCTCCAGATATAGCGATATTATCTTCTACGAAACGGCACTTAAACTGTACCGTACGCGTACTCAATGGGCATTTGACGTGCCGCATTGCTTAAATATCGCACCATGGTACGCTGCCCTGCTGCGGCCTACCAGGTACTCGCTACAAGCGACTACTCTATTTTCCTATCAACGACGCGGCAGGCTACTGACTGCTGCTTGGTAGCAAGGCAGCTATCCGTGGTACGACCCCGCGATGGTGGCTTCCTTGCTAAAGGCACCTATCTATCGATAACCGACGCGCTAGGCTACTGGCTGTTGCTGTGTTGCACAATAGCTATCCTTAATATGACCCCTCGATGGAGGTGGCATATCTAAACTTGCTATTCTCAGCTGTCAAGTTGGAGAACCCATTAACTTGAATATAGTGTACTCTTGTTTTATACGTCCTGCGAGTATCAACTTTCACCTGTTCCGTTACGTTTATCGGAAAATTCCAGCTCTCGTTACTTGTCCACGGTGGAGACATCCTTGACCCGACTCCTCGATGGAAGGGGCTTAGTGAAACATGCAATATTCCACTATCAAGTTAAACCACCCAAAAACTTGAATATGATGCACTCTTGCTTGGTACGCATTTCCAAATGCCCACCGTATCCTTTTCCGTTTTTTTTCTCGGAAAATTCCAACTCATGTTACTTGGCCGTTCGTTGTACATATATTTTCTAGATGAATCTCGTTTGGCGGACCAAAACCCATGCTGCAGCTATATCTCTCAACTGCGGCCCCTATGTTTCGGCGTCGAGTCAAATTTCGTAACTCGCGTTCGTGTATAACAACGATTGTCCGACGGCCCCTCACCAGGTGGAGGAGCGGCTGGAGGCCTATAGGAGTGCTTTCGATGTCGTCATCTTGGGCGATGGCAGCTTCGACTTCGTGTTGCAGCTTTTGGAGGACATCGCCCCCAAAAAGGGTTGATTCCAGGCCCTAGCCTTTAAGGCGCCCCTCAGGTGGTGTTAAGGTGTATGGATTATGGATAAGGCCCGCACTAACGCCTTTTCAGCTGGAAACTCGTTTATGGGACAAAATTACTTGGAGCGAGGACAGGGAGGGGTTTTAGGGCTCTATAAAGGCGTTGAGGCTCGTAATCCGAGATAAGACATGTTTCAAGGCTCGTGTTCTGTTTTGGGGAGGAATTACTTGGCATTAAAGTGAAAAAATTGTTGCAAGACCAAGTGCTTTAGTTACTTTGATGGCGGGTTTCGTGTCTAACCTATACGCCTTTAGGAATTTCCCAACGTGGGGGACAAAGGCAACGTATTTTGAGTGCGCTTTTGGCTCTTTGGGAGATATACTCTTCCCGAAATTGGTATAAAATCTGCCCTATCCCCTGTTCATGGGGTTTCCGATCCAACGGCGTCATGTTTGGACTCAATATACGGATTTTTCGCAAGTTTTAAGGCTCCAAACAGTCCTCAAGGCACCCATTTCGGGAGAAAGACTTGAAGGCATTTTTTAAGGCGTGTCTTTAAACGCTGGGGCCTACTTAGTGCTCGTTACGAGCCAGAAGGGAAGTTGATTATCAGCATGAAGGAGGGTGATGTTCGTCAAGAGCCCGAACTGATTTTGGTCATCGGCAAAACCGAGATACCAGTTCATCAAGAGCCAGAACGGATTTTGGTTGTCAGCAACAAGGATTGATGTTCATCAAGCATCCAGAGCCAGAAGGAGTTGTTGGTTATCAGTGAAAAGAAGGTTGATATTCATCAAGAGCCAGGAAAGGTTTGGTTCAGCGGCAGAGGAACCAAAATGGATTTGCTTTTCAACAGTCAATAGTCGAAGGAAGTGATTTGGAATGCCATAAAGCCAGAAAGGATTGGTCGTGAACATTCGAAAGGAGTTTGCATGAATGAAAAGGATTCGACGGTTAGGATCCGAAAGAGGTCCAATGCCAAGATCCCAAACCGATTTGATCGTGTACAGTCATACAACTCAATCAGTGCGGCGCCATGCCAGATGACATTACCCGAACTATATGAAGGGCAATCTCAAACTATTCCCGGGCAGCAGTACTCCGTAGGAGGACGTCGTGACAAGCGGTGTTTACCGAACTAAAGTGGAGTCCAGCACTAAAGGCTACCGCACAAAGGTGGACTCCCGCACTAAAGGATACCGCACTAACGCGGGGCCACAAAATTGTATCAACAGCCAAAAAGAAATGGTTTTCGTAAGGCAACGGAGATTAGCTGGTAAGAGTCCTACCGCACGGCACCTTGTGCCGCATTGCGGGGAGGGGGCTCCCAATAGTGCCGAGTATGCGCCAGCCCAATGTACCGGCAATTTAGGGCACCGACACTATTGGGAACAGGGTTTTTATGATACTAAGAGAGTTCCAGTCGTGCGAAGCGATTCCACCGGCACCATATAGGGCCGTGGCCCTATCCAACCGGCACTATTGAGAGACCCCACACTAACGAAATGTTTGTCGAGAGCCAAAGGGGATTGATTGGCAAGATTTCCATTACAAGCTAAGTTATTTTGTTTAGCATTTTTGGACGTCGTAACCGATTATGGTTGGATGGGGCTGTAAGCCATGTATTTCCATGAGTACATGATTTCCATGGCTTTAAGCCATGTACTTCCGTTCGTTTGTGCTTGCCGCATACCTTTCCGTCGTTTTGTACCTTTGGTATCTGGTATATTTACCTTAAGGTCGGTATCTATATGCGTACCTTGTATACCCTTCAACACCTGGTGTTGCTTACTGGGGGAGGGGGGGGGGTCTTGCCCAAGAGACTGAAGTCTGGGTCTGGCCATCGTCTTGAAGTTTGTGGGCCTTCCAATGGCCGCCACAAGTTTGCGTAAGACTGCCATGACTTCTTCGCCTTGTTGCGTTCTCCCCCCAGTGTCATCGATGCACTTGATACCCTCTATGAGCCCAATGCCGTCTTTAGTCAGTTCCTAGGGTCTACTAGTAAGGTGTCTTTTCCTTTCCTTTCCTTTCCTTTTTCTTCTCCCGGTATTATATTTTCGTTCCTTTTCTTTTCTTCGTAATAATTCAAATGAGTTGAGGCTGACGTGCGAATGCGTAGTGATAGGTGCCACGTGTAATATAATTTTCAGGGTGGCAAGCGGTGAGAAGTCGTTTTTTTCAGGCGCGAGTAGTGAGACGTGTGTGCCAGTAGTATGAACCTGGCACGTCGTAGGCTGACGCCCGATTTCATATGTATATTGTTCTGGTGCAGGCATTGGTTGCGTTGGCCATAATTTATGCGTGTACCACTTTTGTTTTTGTTTGTGTTTTTTCCCCTGGGGTATTCCTCCACTCCAGGGAGACTGGAGCCTTTCCTGTGACCACGGACTTGATTATGCGAGTTAATGTGAGAACAACAACTACGATGTGGTACTAGGTTCCGTAGTATTAATAGCATCGACCATGACGGAGTATGATATTGTGGTTTTGATTAGGACGGTCATACCATAAAAGGCTTCTTGGGGTTACTTAAGCTTGTGGGGCAACTCTTCTAGCGATCAAAACAAAATGCCAGGTGCTGCCTGTCAAATGTTGTTTGAGGAAGCAACAAAACGATATGCCAGCTACGCTTTATCAAATGTGACTATGACTGCCGTCCGACAATGTGAAAAGCGGGTGTGTGAATCGCAAAACAAATGACGAAGAAACAATAGCACAAAAGAGGACGCGTAACCGATTGACGAATGAGAATCCCTATATCTAGAGGGAGCAAACGTATATGCCAGGTGTGCAGTTTACGTATAGGAGTCTGTGGGGACGCAGGGTGTCGATGCTGGATAGGTCGCCCTCCTCCATGGCTCATAACATCTCACCGTGGGGACGCAAGGTGTCGGTGCTGCGTACGTCGCCCTCCTTCTCCATGCCTCATGGCATCTCATTAGTTCCTCCATCACTCGCTCATGTGGCTCAAAATATCAGACAAGACCACCTAATGTACTCTATGGAACACTCTGATCCGAGGTGCGATGCTTTTCATGCAACCATCGCCTGCATCTTCTGCCTATCATTATAGAGGGAGCTATCACATGACATGGTACACCCTGTGGTTCATGAGAGAACTGGCATCATGTCACGTCGTATCTATATCTTACACATTGTTACCAGCAAACATAACAATTGTTATTTCATTTTTTATTTTTTTGCCCTCCGACAATATATAGCCTAGAGAATGCCGTTCCGATATATACATATGCATATATATATATATATAAGATCATTATTTCTTTCAGGGATTCGGTCAGGACTTTTTTTCGTCTCGGCCTAAGTGTGCGATTCACGGAACTGGAATTATCGGTCAAATAGCTTCGTTCGAGCGCCGGCTTCGGGGTGCGGCTCCAACGCCCCTCGCCCTGCCGTGTCCGTTCCGCACATCGACGTGAACGCGTACGGATGCCGAGTAAGACAAGCGAGAAGTTGCAAAATACCGCATGTTGAGGAATTCCGGATATTTTGGTTGAATCTTAATGTCTGCAGCGCGTGGATGATTTACAAAATTGGCATTATTTCCATACGGTAGTTGCTAATGTTTGGAATTTTGCGGTGGCATGTTCTCGAGCGTTCGTTTCGCTTGACGTCTTCAGAGCTTGAACGAATGAAACACGTAAAAGTCTTCGGGGGTCGGCTCCAACGCCCCTCGCCCTTCCTTGTCCGTTGGGCACCTCGACGTGAACGCGGATGGATGCTGAGCTTGTCAAGTGAAAAGTTGCAAAAATATTGTATTTTGAGGAGGTAATCTTGCGACTTCGGTTGTATCTTACAATAACGTCTGCAGCGTCTGGATAACTTTCAAAATTGGCATCATTTCCAAACGGTGGGAAGTTTCTTAAGTTTTGAATTTTGCGGTGGTATTATCTCGAGCGTTTGTTTTGCTTGACGTCTGCAGGGCTTGAGTGCGTAACTGACAAATAAGTTTGTGTTGCTTCGTACTTGACGTGCTCCTTATTGCTGCTGATTGTTGATTGATCATCTCTTCTAGCGATTTTTTACTTTTTTTAATTGGCGCACTTCTACTTCCCAGCTTCTGGACATACAATCCGTGGTCACAGGTGTCGTCCTTCCCTTCCCCCCCCCGGTTAGTGCCTTCGTTTTTTTTGGCGCGTAGGGTTCAGCATCCACTGATAGTCGATTTTTCATCGTGTGTTGCTAACTCATGCTCTCGCGCTTTCCGCAAATCAATAAGTGCACAAAACGAAAAATTGTACGAGTACGCACGAGGGGGGATTCAAACTCACGAAGCTGATCTATACAAAGCTCGAGGATATAACCTGATACGCCACTGGGGCAGTGAGTGACATAGAGCCGGTTGCCCCAGTGGTCTAGTGGGGTTACACTCGAATACTACTACTGAGTCAAACCCACGATAGGGGTTGCAGTTTTTGCGCCAACAAGTCCCTGGCCAATTGAGTTCCTCATGTGAGGAACTACCGGTTAGTAAAGCAATTTCACGAGTACATATGTTTTTAGGACCAAGGCATACCGGTAGAAGCTTGGTCGGAATGTGCGAACGAATGCCGTCGAAGTCATTTTTCGGGTGAGATGTTGAGTTCCTCGTGTGAGAAGCTCAGGGACTGGTGCTACACTCATACCCTACCGTGGGATGGCTCTACTATTAATACCAGCGTTGGTCCTTGAGTTAAATAACCACCGTTGTGAGCTTTGTTGGCTTTATTTATTTGCAGAAATAAATGGGGAAAAAAGGATCAACTAACTGCTGAAATCGCCTAGCAGCGTGGGTAGGTACAAATCGACGCGAATCGACGAGGGATAAAAATGCTGAATTCTTCTCGCGATAAAAATTAGGGCAGGTACCGTGGGGAGCGGAGCCCGCCACATGACCCCGGATCTAAGTTATACTACTGCATTGGGAGGGCGAGAGTAATGCGAGCATCACAATAAATGGGATGGGAAAAAGAAAAGGAGTGGAGTGTGTAACTGCTGTTGTAATAATACGATACCCAAGCAAGTTGCTGTTTGTGTTCTTGTTTTTCAAATTCCGAGCTTCAAGAGCAGCAGTAAATAATAATGTTGATTGACACCACAGGCAACACCTCTCTGGGTACCTGGGTAACGCGGCGTCAACCATCGTAATATCATACAATTTCGGGGCAATGTGATCTCTATGCAAAGATCCTATTGTGGTGTATCAATTGTCAGCCGGTCGACCCAGTGGTCTATTAATAGTGGTTACACTCGAATACTAGTAGCGTTTGTCCTTGAGTTCGATTCCCAACGTGATGATATTTGACATTTTTTGCAAAAATACAAAAAAGAAAAGATATCAACTACTGAGAGCGCCTAGCAGCGTGGGTAGGTACAATTCGACGGAAGTCAACGAGGAAAGAAACTGCTGACTTCTTCTCGCTATAAAAATGAAAGCATGTGCCGTATAGCGGGGACGGGGGAGGAGGGTCCTGTATGTGACCCCGGATCTGAGTTACTACTGGGAGGGGGCGCGAGAGTAGTGCGAGGATAATGAATGGGATGAAACAAAAAAAAAATGTTTCGAAGGTACATGACTACCACACCCAGCATCCCTACCCTTTTCCGGATATTTTTTATATTTATTTGGCCATTCTTCTCCAGGCAAAACTTGTTTACAGGTTACTTATTTTTGGTGCAGTAGTACATCCTGGACAAAGATATACTATAGTGTCTGCGTCTTTTTTTTTATCAAGTTTGAATTCCGTCGGAAAGAAGGTCGTAGCTGAAGACGTTCCGCTATGCGCATACGGTCCGAAATGAAAAATACTAATATATGTATCTTAGTAGAAAATACACACGGCACTGTCAGCAGTCGTGATGATAGAGACACGCCGCATTTTTTCTAGAGGAGACGCGTCCGATTTAGAAAAACGTGAAAGCACGCGCGAAGCAAAGACAGCAGATAGATACGAATATCCCACCTTCCCGAGTAAAAACAGAAAAGCGCTACACCAACCTCCTGCATCTGTAAAGCCACCCCCGCATCTATCTTAGACTACTCCGCTGCAACGAGAAGATCGCTCTCCTTTTCTTCGTTTTTCTCCTCGTCCGCGACCACACAGAGCAATGCGACAGCCTTCTGGCAAAGCACTTCTTCCAAACCTCTCCGCCTGACATGGCTCCATGTCGACGCTTGATGCAAGCCGACTTTGCATCCTTCGTCTTCGAACCTCCATTGCCTCTGGGACAGCAGTGCAGTTTCAGCTCCAAAGCTACCCCGAGGCTCGAACGTGAACAAGGCGTCATACCGGCGTATGTTAGGGGCGTGGCGGCGATGATCTGTACTCGCTCTGCAGATGCTGCACCCGGGCGTATCGCCAGCTAGAAGAGGCAAAGCAGTCTCCAACAGGCGAAACGTCTGGTGTACGCCACGCTCTTGGGGTAAGCTTGGCCAAGCCAAAGCGTCAGGAAAGTTTTCGGCCAACAGGAAACAGCTAGCTGTCGAATCTCATATCGACCGTATCTGGCTCTATTACTAACAAAATATGCTTCCCAAATATGACTAACTTACCCGTATTTGGTCAAATTTGATTTGGGTCTGTGATTAGCCGTCGGAAACGGGACAATAGATCATTAGCTGATTTGGCAGTGTAAAATGTTTTGCGCAGACAGCCTACTATTAAAAAAGAAACGTTCAACGCGTGAGCGATGGCGAGCTTTGCATGATCGTCTTTACCGCTGCAAGTTGTCTACATGCCACTGAGCCGCTATTTCGGGGGGGTTAGTTGCTTGGCACGGGAGTTTTTACGGACAAGTGCTACTCTGTTAGTAGGTTCTTCGTATATTGCGCAAGTAAACCCGGAGGACCTATCGTATTTCGCGCCGAGTCGGGAGGCTGTACGTGACAGTGGTACGATTTGATGTTGGTCGACGGATTATATTTAATAGTTCTTCTAAACATGTCAGCTGTGAGTTCAATATTTTTTTTGCCTTGTGTGAGGCAGTATTGATGTCTGGAACGCTTATTCAAATCATCTCTGTGACCACTCAGGTCGCGATTCCGCGCAAGAGTTCGTCGATATAAACTACCCCTGAGGGACCGCCAACCAGCGAAGGGAAGGGCGGAAGAGTGAGAGGACTGCGGCCAATGGCCTGGGATGGGAATGTTGATGAGAATTAGGGTAGACCAATATCTGTTCATGTAGGGAAAAGAGGTAGTAGAAAAGTGAGAAGATGTTAGAAAGGAAGCGGAGAAATAGTTGGCAGAATGCCATATATACCACTGCTTTATGGAAGGATGTTCGATTGGTACATCGGAACGGCATCAATCTACGCTATATTGTCGGAGGGCAAAAAAATAAAAATAATACCTGCATGATCCTTCTTTTTCCATTTTTGTATATTTTCACTAGCGGTTGTGGTATATACGTAGATTGTCTTTTTCTCTTCACGTTGTCTACATGATATTGAGCTGGTATCGCCTCATTTTCCCCGTTGGTGCTTCTCTGTAAGTAAGATCTTCGTATAATGTGGAAGTAAATACGTAGGGGTTTTCCAACGCATCATCAATGGCGCCTTCCTTTCTCCCTTTGTGAATAAAGTAATGTCAACGACTCCGTGCAATGGTTTTTCGTTGATGCCAAGTTCTCCTTCGTTTCGCCTAGACGCGAAGCAGGTTTTCTCAATAATTTTGTCGGTATTTCTGTTTGTTTGATACACGCTGACTTTTACTTGACGGCACATTTAGCAACAGCGTGTTTCGAATGCGCTTGCCTTGTTTGTTGTATACCAGGTACGAAGTTTTTCTTCGTTCAAACTATGACCTTCAGGACATCATGTTCGTATTAAGCTCTGGGCATTACTTTAAACTTCAATATGGAATCAGACGGCTATAACTTATTTCGTCGAAGTGCTACCCTGCCTTACCCGAAGCATGGGCGCCGGCAAATGCCGGCGCCCATGCGGAGCTCTTGTCCATATATATAATTATTCTTTTTTTGAGGGAACAAGGATTTGGTCAGGAGTTTCTTTCGTCTCGGCCTCAGTATGGGAATATCGAAACTAGAATTTCTCGGTCAAATCGCTTCGTTCGAGCGCCATCTTCGGGGGGCGGCTCCAACGCCCCTCGCCCTGCCTTATCCGTTCCGCACCTCGACGTGAACGCGGATGGGGGTTGAGCGAGACAAGCGAGAAGTTGCAAAAATGTTGTATTTTGAGGAGGTACCCTCGAGCCTTCGGTTGTATCTTGACGTCTGCAGAGCGTGATCATTTCCAAAATTGGCATACTTTCCAAACGGTAGTTTCTAAAGTTTTGAATGCTTGGGGTGGTAATCTCGAGCGTTTTTTTTTTTACGTCTGCAGAGCTTGAACAAATGAAACACGGGAAAATAAAACTTGGCAAGCCATTATTTCCAAATTGGCGTAATATCTTGTCCCAAAACAAAGAATATTACTGTAAAAAAAAAAAAACAGGTACCGCGGTAGGTATCATAAAAGTACATTTGTTTATTGAATTTCGGTAGGTATTTACGTACATGGATAGACGTGGCAAGCGCACGCATGACTAATACGAGGAGGTAGTGATTCGATTACTGCGCCAGAAAAAGCCACACGTTGTTGATTCGGGATTTTCAATATGATAGTTGCTTATCAGTTTCGTGCCGTTTCGGGCTATTGGACTATTATTGGGTACCTAGTAGTACCTGGGTGGCATTCTTGATGGTAGACTGCTGTGAGCTCTCGCTCGGAAGCTCACTCTTCTCGGAGGTCTTACGCACAAGTTCTCTTCTCGGAGGTCTCACGCATGAGTTTTCTGCTCGACTTGCCTCTACCCTGTGGTTGGGAGACGTAATACAATTACTGGAAACCTACCCCGCTTAGAGCTAACGAACACACATCAGCAATACGAGTGGCAGCGTCGCCGGCCTCGAGGGTGGTATTATACGAGTTCGGGCACACCGACGTAGTTTGTACTCGTGCAAGTAATATAGGTACGAGTAAGAGCACACACACTGATGCTGTATTACACACACGCTTTTTGTCTGACTTATGGCATGGAGAGGGTGTATAAAAACAGGAAATATATTTTCGACATACAAAACGAGGGAAAAAATCGTTCCTGTTGTTAAGCCGCGCCATGCGAAGGTCAAAGTGGTAGACGGTATCCACGGAAGAAACCAGTGGCATGCATTCGTCTCGGTATCGCATCGGCGGGTGGTTCTATTCCCCGAGAAGATTCTTTGGAGAAGTATAATAGGTGGTGTGGAAGGCGTGCTTTGTTGTTTTTGCTGTGGTGCCTGTCTCCGTTGCTGAAGCGGTCGTGTTGGTACGTAACTGACAAATAAAGACGGGTGATCGATATTATAGTACGCAGCTTGCAAAGATGAGTATCGACCCTAAATTCGTCGAACTCACAGCTGACGTCGTTCGAATAATTTTATAAAATAATTTTGTGTTGCTTCCCACTTGACGTACTTCTTGCTGCTGATTGCTGATTGGTCATCTCTAGTGAGATGTATACAGCCGGTCGCCCCAGTGGTCTAGTGGTTACCCTCGAATACTACTACGTAGCGTTTTGGTCCTAGAGTTCGATTCCCACCGTTGTGAGGTGTTTGACTTTTTTATTTGCAGAAATGCTAAAAAAGGATCAACTAACAACTAACTGCTGAGAACGCCTAGCAGCGTGGGTAGGTACAATTCGACGCGAATCGACGAGGTAAGAAAAAGCTGAATTCTCGCGATAAAAATTAAGTCGTGTGTCGTAGTGGGAGAGGGGGCAGGAGGGCCGGCTATGTGACCCCGGATCTGAGCTATACTACTGAGAGGGAGGGCGAGAGTAGTGCAAGGATAATAAATGAGATGGAAACAGAAAACAGATACAATGCGAGAACAACTTTTCAGACAAACTGAACCAACAAATAATTACAGCAGTACAGTGGGAGTATTCCGATTCAAGATCACTCTGTGACAAGCCAAAGCAGGCGCTCATTGCTCTTATTTGTTGTGGGCAATATGTGGCTATTAGTATGCCGGGACATGGCGACTTGACCGCTCTTATGTCCCGAATAGTTAAATCTTTGACGCTCTGGGTACTAACTGTATAGATTCATCCTGAGGTCGAGCGTTTTGTACGAATTGCGGTTGCATGGCGAATCTTTGCCCTGCGTGAGTAGTATGCAAGAAAACCCACGAAAATATTAGCCAGCTTAGGCTTTTACCCTAAGCGAATGGAATCGAAATTTCAGCATTTTTTTTCGGTTTCGCATAAGTGTTAAAAGGCTTAGTTTGGGTAAGCTATTGGTTAACCTTTTGCAAGGGGTCAAACGGATCAATAACCCATTAGTTCCTCGACACAATGGCGTCGACGATGGAATATTGACAGGTCCGCCCGTTTATCCGGCCGACCTGTGTTATCCCGCCGTTTCAGGGGGGGAAAGTGTTATAAGGCTTATTTAACGGAAGCTATTGATTAACCTTTTGCAAGGGGTCAAACGGACAAATACCCCACTAATTTCCTTCACAAATGGCGTCGTCGAGAGACCATGGGTTTTTTGGGTCGTGGGTTTGTATCACACCATCCACAATATAATAAACCAAGGGTGTGTTCGGTACGGTACGTACCGAGGCGTACCGGCGGTATTTACCGCCGGTATTAACGGCACCGGACACTGCGGTAAGTCCGGTTCGGCATCAATACCGGTACCGGAAACTTCGGTAAGTTCGGTGCGACATCAATACCTGTGCCGGAAACTTCGGTAAGTTCAGTACGACATCAATAACGGTACCGGACACTTCGGTAAGTTTGGTACAACGTCAATAGTGGTACCGGACATTTTGGTGAGTTCGGTACGCTATCAACATCGGTACCGAAAACTTCGGTAAGTTCGGCACGACATCAATACCACTTCGGTAAGTTCTGTTCGACATGAATATCGGTACTGGACACTTCGGTAAGTTCGGTACGATATCAATACTGATACCGGTGGTACCGGTATGAACGTATGTACCGGAGCCGGTACCGGTGTCGGTACAATACCGATACCGGTACCGGACACTTCGGTAAGATTGGCACAACATCAACTCGGTACCGGATACTTCGGTACGTTTGGCACGATATCAACCCGATTCCACCACATTGTGACGTCATCCATGGGAGCTTTGGCTCCACGGGCAGAACTCCAAGCCACACACCCCGGTCGCCAAGCATCTTTTAGTACGCTCGGTATACCGAGACTCTGAGCACGCATGAGCAAGGGCGCAACTCCCCAGAATGAGGTGGCCTCCAGCAGGGATGCCACCGCTTCTGGTGGCGGGTCATGTTTAACGTTTGCCAGCTCTCACACACACCAGCACCGGCGGCAGAAGTTATCGACGTGGACGCGAAAAAGAAAGCCGTGCCGGTGATATTGCCAGCTCCTGTGTACAACTCGCGCACGGGAGACGTGTACGAGTTGCCGGCGGAGACGATCAAAGACGTCGATGGTTTCCCGGTGCCGGCCGATATTCGGAGGGAAGGGACGCGTGAAGCCTCGTTTATATACTCGATTGGCGTGCACGTCGAAACGATCGACGAGAAGGCGGCGCCCTGCTGATAATCCAAAGGTTACCTTACCTTTTGCACCCAGCGTATCAAGAAAAATATCAAATAAGAGAAAACTATTGAGAATATGACAACCGCTTATAATTCACTTCAATTTTATACCTCAGCGGGTACCCCCGGCCAACACGTACCACCGATACTGCCGGTATATGTATTCAAGTGTGTGCCGGTATCGGTACCGGTACCGGCATGGAATTTGTACCGGTACCGAACGCTTCGGCAAGTTCGGTATGATGTCAATACCGGCACCGGAAACTTCGGTAAGTTCGGTACGATATCAATACCGGCACCGGAAACTTCGGTAAGTTCGGTACAACATCAATACTGGTACGGTAAGTTCGGTACGACATAAATACCGGTACCGGAAACTTCGGTAAGTTCGGTATGATATCAATACCGGTACCGAACACTTCGGTAACTTCGGTACACCTCCAATACCGGTACCGGACACTTCGGTAAGTTCGGTACGGCGTCAATACCGGTATCGGACACTTCGGTAAATTCAGTACGACGTAAATACCGTTACCGGACGCTTCGGTAAGTTCGGTACGACATCAACACCGGTACCGAAAACTTCGGTAAGTTCGGTACGACATCAATACCGGTACCGGAAACTTCGGTAAGTTCGGTACGACATCAATACCGGTACCGGCGGTACCGGTACATGCTTTCGTACCGGTGCCGGACACTTCGGGAAGTTCGGTACACCTCCAATACCGGTACCGGACACTTTGGTAAGTTCGATACGACGTCAACACCGGTACCATACAATTCGGTAAGTTCGGTACGACATCCATACCGGCACCGAGAATACCGGTACCGTACCGAACACACCCTTGTAATGAACTTTTCCAGACTTTCCCCATGTCGAACTTGAGAAAAACTCTCCCCGGTATCCCCAGGAAATGAAACCGCTTGGATATTGACAGGCCCGCCCGTATATCCGGCCGACCTGCTATCACGCCGTATCAGAGGGGAAGAGTGTTTTAAGGCTTAGTATGGGTAAGCAACCGGTTAACCTTTTGCAAGTGGTCAAACGGACTAATACCCCACTAGTTCCTTAACGTAAGCGACAAAGAGTTGATTATGTGCAGGCGAGTATTCCATGATTGTTCGACCATTATGCGAGTCAACTATGCACTATTTCGGCCTCATTCCAGGGTTTTTCCACTGTTATTATTATGCTCGACTTGTGCCAGTCTTTCCCCCATTTCGTATGCCGTTTTTCTTTGAACGCCCCATATTTGTTTGAAATTGTGCTTATGACCGGGGGGCCCTGAATCCTGGATACAAATCGCTCTAATTTGTCCATTTATATTGCGTTTGGTGCTGTTGTTGCTGTTCTAGTGTGTCTCGTCCTCAATTTGAGCGTGTTTGCTCGGCACGCGAACCTGACATAGGCTCAAAATCGCTATTTCGTTCGACCTATCATGCAAATAATAACTGGTCGAATTGCGCTCGCATTGCGAATGTTTGCCGTATGCGAGAAGTATGCGAGAAAACCCGAGGCATTCGAAATAGTTGTGAGCTTGTATGGGGTCAAAGCCTACCAGCCAATCACGAATAAGCCAATGGGGTCGGGGTTAACAGGCCGTGCGGGGAGGTATCGACCCGGGAGATCTCATCGTGTTATAGTTCCCGCGTTGTTTGAGTTATAGAGATTCGGAGGATTTCTGAACTGGAGATGGGGCCCTATTTCCCCGGTGTGCGACGGAACTGCCCCCCATTGGTTGGTGAGCCTCTATCATCCTCCTAGAGTGGGGCGGCGCTGTGGAGTTCGAACCAATCAGCGATTATTTTAGCCAACGGAGTTGGAGTTTCCACACCGTGGGGGGCCGTGTCGACCCGAGAGCACTCGGTTTTCTTCCCCGGTTTGTCTAATTTTTTTAGATATATAGAATGACCTCTGGACAAGGGATGGGACCCTATCGTCCCCAGGTGGAGCTGGCTCTTTAATATACGACCCTCAGCCAATCAGAGATCGGCCGGTCGGTGGATTGGAGATTTTCACACTGTGCGAGGAGATATCAATCCTAGTGATATCCGTGTTCGTTCCCGGGTTGTCGTAGTTGTATATGTGTGGATGGATTATGATCCTGGGATGGGACCCTATCGTCCCCAGATGACGGAAACTTCATGTACGATCCTCAGCCCATGAGCGACCAGCGATCAGACATAAGGGCCATAAAAGGGAAAAGTTTTTACCTTTTCGTCTAAATCTCGAGCCTGAAATTCTTAACTGCCAAATTCTTAGTTGAGTGTGCTATCGCGTACTACTAATAATTATCTATCTACCAGATAAGAGTGATCTACAGCAATAAGTAACAGCATTATAATAGCATTCGAGGAATTGAATGGCGAAGGCAGCGACACCGTGTTTCACGCCTGGAATACCGTCAGCATATATCTCCACACGATCAGACTATGCACACAAAGAGAGCCAGTCTGCGAGCCTCGGATCTACATACTATCATGCATGGTGTAGCAGAAGCTGTGGCCCAGTGCGCGCTTCTCGGTGGCTACGTAGGGAACACGCAGCATACATGGCCATCCCCTTGCTGGCCCTGGATGCTTGGTTGAATCAAAGCATCAGGAAACGCACTCGAAACGTCTCTTCGTGCCCAGACTAGAGGGCCAGCCTACGTGTGGGCTCGGATATATCCGATCGAAGTATGATGAAGCTCGGAATCGGATTCACGCAAAAAACGGCAGAAGTAAGTAGTCCACTGTTAGTCTACATCGATATCTTTGCATTACTTTACATTCTACACGCGTAGACTACCATGTGTTATGTGTTAACGGCTTTTACTCTGTCGAATGTTGAATCGAACAAGTCGAAGTGCTGCCTTGCCCTACCCGGAGAATGGATGCCGGCGAATGCCGGCACCAATGCGGAGCCCTTGTAAAGTCGAATAACCTTCCACGAAGCGTAGTTCTTCTCTCCTATGGCTACTCTGCCAACCATTTCTCAATCTCCTTTCTACACACATAAATACGCAGATCGGCCACTCTGCCAACCATTTCCCAATCTCCTTTCCCCACACATCTATATACGCAGATCGATCACTCCATAATATTTATCGAGACTTTTCACGGGTCGCATAAATATAACTACTCGCGAGTCGGGCTGGGTATAGGGTCAGGGACCCGATTCAACCCGTGATGTTTGATCACCTCTTGACCCGACCCAACCTCAGACCCATGAAATTTCGAAAACCTCCTGACCCGACTCGATCCGTGAGTTTTGACAGGCTCCTGATCCGACCCGCGGGCCGGATCGTGACCCGTGAAAAGCCCTGGTATTTATCAACCGTCTAGAGGGAGCAAAAGCTAGACTACCTGGTAGGTATGTATGCGGGGTTTGTAATATACGGCATAGCCCTCGCTAGAAACTCGCGCTTGCGGATATTTCTAACACACACAGTGCCCTCAGCCCAACCCAACCCATCAACACAAACACCCGCGGTGCATACCGCGCTGTGCTGCGCTCTTCAGGCAGTCACAAAGGGTTCATGTTTTACTCCTCATTCTCTTTGGGAGACCCCAGGGTGTCAGGGCGGGACATGGAGAGTATCGGGGAGGCGAGGGTGTAAAGGAAGGCAACTCATGTTACACGCGGTAGAGGAGGCGAACCATTTTCGTTTTTGAGGCCCTGAATGCCTTACTTGAGGAGCTCTGTTCCTAACCCCTCCAAAAATCATTTTTTTTGGAGAAAACAAACTCAGTGCTCCCCGATGAACAACCTATTCCATGGCCTAATGTTACGGAGTGGTCTATATGACATACACACGCATCCGTATACAACGGCAGCTTGCGCTGCCGGGGGTGTAACGAAGACCACTGATAGGGACAGCTTACGCTATAGCTACAATGGGACCCGAAGGGTGCGCCAGCTAGCGTTGGGCTGCGAAAGCAGCTGAGTTAAATCGACACACGACGCGCATGAAAATACGTGGAAGTGTGGTGAGCTAAAGCTTTATTTTTCCCCATCCGCCGGAGGATAAAAAAAAAAGGTCTATATAGATGAGTCTATAGATTCGACGTGAAACCATGTCATGGTTGGGGTGAAACCAGGTGATAGCAAATGTCACGGTCACATCAAGGCCATTATATATGGGCGATAACGTTAGTAAGTGACGGTGATGGCCCGGGCAGGAAACCCCTCATCGTTCACTGCCTGCCCTGCTCTGCTCTGCATGCCTTATTATCGCGTCCCTTCAGAGTAATGGTGTTAGCGTTGTGTCCAGGCAGCGAGCCTCAGGAGAGATGAGTAAAGACACCGGAACCCACGAAAAGAACGCTTCTTTACACCGGCAACCCTACATCACCCTCGAGGCACCACTTGACACGAGGTATAATACAAAAAAACACGTTGCAAATGAAAAACTGGAATTCCGAAGATTTTGGGTTAACGAGCCCCCAATCGTTCAGAAAACGTTTCAGCCGACATGTGCTACCTCTGTCGTCGCTCGCGTCCAGCTCCTTTTGTTTGGCACCAATCTCAAGATAGAAGCTCGCCTCGATTCCCCCGTACTGAAAATGCTGTTGTTGTAGTGCTCGCCAAGGAACTCGCACCGGTTGGTATATTTTACCTTCTTTGTCAACGCACCCAACCCAACCCGACCCAAACCAACCCAATCCAATCCAACCCAACCCAACTAAAGTGGATTTACTCTCGTTGGGCGTTGTCGGATTTATTATGTGCGCGTGTCTGAGATCCTTGTGAACCCTCAAGAAAGCGCGATCTGCTGCTTCGTGTGGCCGATGCTGTAATCGTGATATCTTTCGATTAGGCTTCCGCTCGAAACCTCCAGGGTTTCACACCAGATCATGATTCAGATCACATACATACATCACATACATCATATTTATATTCTAGATATCAGATATGTACATGCATATGTATTGTATAGATTTTGCATATGTCGCCGCTGTGGCACGATGTGCGGGATCTGTGAAATACAACTCCCAGCGCAGAAAGCATGTGTCATGTCATCATGCAGATCGTTCGGCCCAAACCCCGAAAACACTGTCTAGCCCGCGTGCAGATAATTTAGACCAGGGGTCTATGACGCGTGCTGTGACACCATAGAGGTGAGGTAGCACTTTTAGCCTGTTTTTTTTCTGTATGACAAGGCTGCTTGACCCGAAATCGTCCGAAAGGTATTATTGTTTTTGTAGTATGAATGTTTTGCATACTTTTACCCTATGAATTTCCAAGCATATTGTAATTCTCTGCATCCATTTAGAGTGTATGTATACTCAGGGTGGTACCCCACAAATCAAATAGGTACTAAAATGGACTGCAGAGTTCGTGTTCCAATACGCCCCCCTTTGAAGAGAAGTCAGCAGCTAGCGGAACTTGATACTCAAAAGAGTAAACACGCAATGGTGCACGCCATGTGTTTCTTGCTAATCGGGTTGAACTTTCAGTTCGAACAATTTCACTTTTGGGTGAGGAGGCGAAGATAACGCTCCGACGTGTGCTACGATAACTCTAGGTATACCCGCTAGTTCACGTAAAAATCTCAAGTGTATTTCCCGGCGAATGGCCACGCCGTTTTTTCGATTCAGGCCGTAAAATTTGCACACGTATTCCTTGCGCCCGTGCGAAGACCTCAACTGTCGGGGTTTTTTTTTGCGTCAAACTTTTCGACGGTTAAGTTTTTTCGGAAACTGTTGCCCACACTTGACCAAACTTTGTCGGCGAACAAAAGCTAGAAAAGTAAACAAAAACGGAGGTCAGACCTCGGGACCACGGGCAGGTAGAACACGTGTAAAAAAGTTTTAGGGTCTATCTCAAAAACGGCGTGGGACATTTGGACTTACTCAAGTGCGTAAAATGAGTAAGGTGCAAAAGTCCCTTCAAATGATGTAGTTTTTAGTGTTGAATGCGGATTTCTCGCTAGATTCGGATTCAAGTTGAACACAGGCAGGTCAGATTCTCGATTTTT
Source organism: Undaria pinnatifida (assembly GCA_012845835.1). Taxonomy (NCBI): domain Eukaryota; class Phaeophyceae; order Laminariales; family Alariaceae; genus Undaria; species Undaria pinnatifida. Next base: position 11,882,499 of record JABAKD010000019.1, read on the forward strand.
TGCGCGACAATTTCAACAGACATGCCTTGGAGTATCTCCAACCGATTCGCGCAAAATGCGTCGCAATTATCTTTTCTCACCTCCGCTAGGAAAAAGCATGGATATATTATTCAACAATATGAAGGCCTGCTATCATTGGTCAATACAGTCCGAGGTCGTAAAAAACAAAACTGGCCATATCGCCCTCTTCAATTGGTCGCGGATGGGGGTCAGTACGATACCAAATATTCACCCTATTGACTGGATATTGCGAGCGGCATTCTCCTCCAGAACAGTTTTTTTGTTGGTTGAAGCGTATATGCTCAAGTCAAGCGCCTCAGAAAAACAGAAGAAGAAAAAAAACTCTACCATACCCATGTTTGCTATCTGCTCGTAGACGTCAGGATCTACGTGAACGATTTAGACCGTGATCCGTCCTAAAGGCGTGAAAGGTTTAGTTTCGTTTCGGGTGACCGATTATGAAACCGCCATTTTTATCGCTTTATAGTTCCCTGGCAAGACCCGAAGGGAGCAAGAAACCATTTGTCAATCAAACGCACAGCACCACAAGTGTACCCGTTTATTACGAAGGTATACAGAGTAGCGCACAACCACTACCCAAAAACAAAAAACGTAAAAGAGAACCAACCACAACCGGATTATAACATAACAACGAAAGACTTGACCGTCGCCATGGCAACACAGTAGGGAAGCAAACACAAAAAACGCACTGAACACAGCAATCATCCTCCAGCAACAGACTGGAATCATAGTATCGCATCGATTTAGACTTCATTAAAATCACAACAACGTACCTCATCGACGCCTCTTACTACCGTGCTAACGCCACCATCTCTCGACAAAAATGCGTTTTTAGACAAGAAAAAAGGCATTTTTTCAACCGTCATCTCAAATCTCAAAACGATAACTTCGAGAGAAAGGAGGACGAAGTCATGAGGATTCCCGTCAACCAACCAATCAACAGGTTCCTATAGAATTGTCTCTGGCCTTCGAGTTCTAAGTACGTAATTTCGAGAAAAACACTTATTCATGCTTCTGTCCATTTTGACCAACAAAATGCTTACTTTCAACGCTACCTTCCCATATACCCAAATCTGCAGGAGGAAACCTGGTCTCGCTATTGGCCCGCGAGTAAACATACCCGTTTTTGCCCTCGAGGGATTTACCCGTACACCTGAGCAAACCACTGCGCTTGAGCCGACATTGGCAACACGTCCTAACAACACACCCAATTCACAATAAAAACACAAAAAAAATAAAAGTAAAATATCAACGCGTTTCGTCACAAAAAAGACAAAAACGCGTGTCAACAAACTGACGCGTTTCGAGAGAAGCACCCGTTGTCTGCCGAGGCACAGGACGTGAAAACACCTCTACAAAAAACGTTTGCGGGAACACCAGAAACGAAATAACCAAGCGAAAGTTACGTCTTCGTGTTCCACAAAGAGTTGCCGCAGGTACCCAACCAACCGCAGTTTACCACAACAGCCGCTCTTTAACAAACTACCATCATCGACTATCGACCCCGTCAGTGGACACCTATCCACCGAACTTCCAACATCAAGCACCACTTTGACGAATGGAGTTTTGGGGGGGGGAGGGGGCGTTTTGCCGATCCGAAACACTTCACCATTGACTGGACGTCCATTCGCCCATGGACAAAAACCAGACAGACGCTGTCAAAAAGCAAATCCAAAGAGGGAAGTTGAGAACCATTGTTCAACAAAAATACATCGGCCCTGGCCCAAAAAGTAAGGCATGGAACCCTTGACATGAAGGGAGGGAGGGAGGCTAGTAGGGCGGGGGCGGGGCGCCCTAAGCTAAATATCACACGCATGAAATCAAAAACATAAAGAACGCCGTATTCCCTCCTCCGTTCTGAATTCAAATCTAAACCACCGACAAGCAGAAAATTATCTAGTTCCTTACTTCGCAGTTAATAACCAAAAAGGCCGGCTCAAAACGTATACCCATCCTGTCCAAGAGAATGCCGCGAGAATTACCAAACCCCATAAACAACGCACCTTACCTTACCTGCCCTCGAAGACATATGAAAATGTAGCCAACCAAGGACATCCTATCTTTCCCATCTCCCCCGCACGTCGACGCCTCTCGCAAACCGTTCGTTTTCGACTTAAAAACTACGCACAGCTTTGCGGCAGCGCACCAAACAAAAAGCACGGGAGCCGTGAATCTAGGGTCCTACGGCGTGTTTTTTGTCGTTTCTCCGTTGTGAAGAGTGAATGAGTGCGTTTTCAACAAAGAAACGACTCACAATCGTGTCGAAAGAAACGTAAAACTGCCCTACTTCCACTCTCACTGAACGAACGCATGGTAAACAGCAACAGACACCTTCACCGCTGTACCTACTATACGTGCGGATGCCTTTTTCTTCCACTTGACAAAACGGGGATGAGATATATCACCCCCCGTTAAGCCATGCACGCAGTCTCAAATGCTAAGACTGCCACATAACACCACCCAATCATTTCCTCCTAATATTAATAGTAATACTGCTCTAATCACACCTTCGCCGCCCGGTAATCCGAGGGACAACGCCAGACCGAACGAGAATGTCTTTGTCGTCAAACAACAAAAATAACTTATCGCAAAAAAAAAAAATGAAAAAGAACCTGTTTTCGTCGAAATAGAAGTCATATTTCGTCGAAAGGGAGGCAGGCCTGTCCGTCTCCTAAGGTACCTTTCTGTCTCCTAAGGTACGCGTGTTGATTTTACCAGAAATCAACACATCTTCTTCGAGCAAATAGTTCTCGCAATAGTAAGCTTTCGCGGATCTTGACTTTTCACCACAAGAAAAAAAAAATCTCAAGTTTCAGCTAAACATCGTAAAACGAATGTCAACGATATTATTCCAACAACTTTCTTAGATAAATCTTGCAACATTCTAGAAAAATTGCAGGAACTTTTTATCGAACCAAGACGTGTGCGCCGCCAACGGCTTAAACGCTGCCAAAGACCCAAGGCCAAAAAAAAAAAGGCGGAAAGTGCAGACGCCGGGGGGGGTGGAGGGGGGGGTTTTGAAAATGTTTGAAGGCTAAAGAAAACACGTTCATCTTCCTTCTCGGACCTCAGTACCTCTATTTTCCACCTTGGCTTCAGCAGCTTTGGCACCAGCGACCCTTCCCCCCCTGCGCCGCTCGAACAAGGAGAAGGTCGTCCGTCTGCTGCCTCCTACCGCGTGTAACAATCCTTCACGTAGAGTTTGTGTTTGATACACCTCAAGGATCAAAAGCAGTGGAACCAACTCCCTCCAAAAGAAAAAAGGGTCGTGTGCCAACCGCAAGCCACCCACCGTTCGTTTTCTGGCGGTGTATCACTGCTTCACCTAGTCACCGTGTGTCGCAGGCACCCCAATTAGATCGAAGGTGTAGGAGGGCCTTAACTCCTTCCGAGATAAGGCCTATTGTCAAAGAATCCAAAACAACACTGCAGTTGTCTCAATAAAAATGACTTTTGTTACTTCACTATGATACCACTAGGAAATCCAACCAAACTGTTCACCCCCAGCTAGTGTTGTTCAGTGCAGCCCAAGAATCGAAGACGGTGAGCCCCGATCCCCTCAATAAACACGCCTGTCGTCACGGCCAACCAAGCATAGCTCACAGGGTGCGGAAACACCGCAATGAGCGAAAGCATCCACGCGAGCAGCGCCCCACGGTAATCAAACCCGTCGTCCTCGTTTAAGATAAACGAGCAGAACAGAATGCACCAGGCAATAACCACCAGCCTTCCAGAGGCGTAAATACCGTGCGCATCGATGTCAGGTTTTGGGGGCTTCTCTGTGTCACCCGAGATCAGCTGCAGGCCCGGGAGGGTAAGCCAAGCGCGAGCAAAGTGCCAAGCGATGAGAAAGATGGTCGAGATCAGGCCGAAGATGAACAGAGTGGATCGGAGGGCAGAAAACTCGAAATCTTCGCCCTCGTGGTGCAAGTCCCATGGTTCAAGACCTTTGATCAGCCCAAGCGCAGATATAAGAATAGGCCTGCAGAACATGTTTTGGAGAGTTGGGTTAGGGGGGAACGGGAACGGAAGGTGTGAGACGAGAAATATCCCGTGATACATGTATATGATGGTTAGATAGGAATGACATCAAGACGGGGGGCGTGGGGGGGAGTAGAATGATCGTCCTGAACGTGTTTGGATGTGTTGAATTAGGTATCGGGAAGCGTGATGGTGTTGGGAGCAGGCGACAGCGATAAGACCAAAGATAAACAGGACAGAACGCAATGCGTAAAACACTGCGTCTTCGTTGTAGCGCTTCGAGTCGAGACCCATGCGTCCAAGTGTTTGGTCAGACCCAGCAAGGAGACCATAATTGGTTCGAGATAAAACGTTGGGGGGTAGAAATAAAAAGTGGTTTGACGACCTTTTATTGAGGTCGACGGAAGTGTGCGGTAAACTCTGAAACTACAGCAGCAATGATTCCATAAATTTTCAAGAAACTGGTTCTCCAAAAAACGGCACGGTTGTTGTTTCAAAACTAATATAAAAAAAAAAAACTAGGAAGTTGGGCTGCGTCGATAAGAACATGGTGATGTGTGTGTTTCGGTGGTAAGTAGCCTTGCCATTAAATTTACACTACGAGAACACGCCAGCCGCAGTGGAAAAACTTTCGTCTGCAGTGCTAATCAAGAACAAGGCACGATGAGCGTCGAGCAACCGAGCAACTTTTTGTCAAGCGCCCGCTCCGAAGGTTCGCTTAATCCCCCAACAACTCGAAACCCGTTTTTGGGGACAAATAATCTGAAGTTAGTACAGGGAGGCGGTTCGGGGCTCCAAAGGACCACACACTGTGCTCATCAACAAGTTTTCATCAGCACCCACACAGGTGGACATTCGACTCCAGCCACAGGGTCCTCCGTACCGGACTCTGGTAGAATGAAGGATTTGTATGACCCTGGCAGGGTGTACCACCAACCAGGATGTCCTCATCAAGGGCACCCTGTACAGGGATAAGCGAACCTTCTACAGGGTGCAGCCACCGGACCCTGTTGAGGTCAAGGATTTGTATGACCCTGGCAGGGTGTACCACCAACCAGGGTGTCACCATCAATGGGACCCTGTACAGGATGGATCAAGCGTGCCCAGTATAAGATTGCGACGGCGAACCTCGTACGGGATGCTCGGCACCAAACCGTGTCAAGGTATGCCGCTGAGCTTATCACAAACGGTCGACAGCAGTGCTGTTCATCATATATTACCAGCTGACTTATCACTACGCGTGACGCGTGTTCTTCACAGTAAACTGATATTTTCCACCCATCTACGATAGTTCACTATACGCGGATCATCATTGTTTGACTCATGATACTGAAAACACTACCATACATGAAAGTCTCAGCAATCGGCGTCTTGAAGCCCACACGGTCGATCCGCCTCTCTCAAACCCCATACATTCCAGACAAAGTACCATAAATACTTCGAAGTATTTCGTTCTACCAGTCGTATGGAAGGTTCTGGCCTGGTGCTTGGGTATATTTTTTACATATCACATGAGGACGTTCACTCAACCCAACCAACACTGTTCCTAATCTAGGTGGTAAGACTACTACTACCTTCCTCGCGGCTTCGCCGCGCGATTGTAAGGATCAGACAGAAATATGCGAACAAACTTAAAAAACGAAAAAAAATGGCACTCTATATCTGGTTCGAGAACTCGCTAAAGTCCACTCACTTTCGCAGGACTACTAAAAGTGAGGTCCGCTACCGTCATAATACCTCCACCTTGTAACGAATACAAATAGCAAAAACCGATTAAAACCACAATTGACAAAAAAAAAGTACTTGCATTACACTACGGCCGTACACAACAATCAATTACATTTTTTTATAGCTTAATTAAATCGTTTTACGACGTAATAAGAAATTTCAAATGGCAACTAAATGAGGCGGGATAAAAAAAAAGTGGTACAGACTTTGGGCTAAGCTTAAATTCTGATTTGAGGCCGTCTGTCCCACACAAACATATGAGCAGAAAAACAGACTACGGGGTGATGTATATCATATTGCATGATAGGAGGAGAGCCGACTTTGTAATAACTCTTGAATTCTTGAATATATCCACGCAATGATCGTACACAAACATCTTCTGCGGCTTATCAACGTTTATTCCTCACGTGGCCAAGGTGACGCCGAAAACCCAGGGCGCCTTCTTGAGCTCCTCAAAACGGCTCTCCTCCAAAATCTCGCACCACCACGCCTGAAAACACGACAACCAAAAACGTACAGAAGGTGGGTTCGGACAAAAGTGGTGGAGGCAATCGTTGATTGATGTTGTTGGAGTCGATGCGTGAGACAGTTAGCGTGCGTTTGGAAGAGGGGAGATGGGGTTTCGTTGAATTTGCTGCTTGAAATAATGAGCGTGCGTGCGCTCGGAAAACGGGAGGTGCTGGGGTTACTGTCCAGATCTTCCGCGTTCAATTATTGAAACATACAGGGTACGTTCGGCAAAGCGAAACGGGGTTACCGCTGCTTTCCGCCGGTGCAACCAACTGTATGTCAAACTTTAACCGTCACCTATCTCCGGAACAGAACCGCCCGAATGTCAAGATATTTTTGCAATCGCGGCGGACGTCGCCAGCTTTCAGCCCTCGACAACGGCACCCACGGAAAGCGGTCAAAAACTCAAAGGGCTAGACTACGATCACTTCTATACATCCATCAAATCAGATGCCTATTGATCTGTTAGTGACCTATGTGTTTCAAGGCATACAGATAGATCCCTGATCTATGTGGTCAGCATGGCCGACATATCACGCTGCAAGGTGGAAGCCAGATCATCTGGAGTACCTCCACATCTTTCTACGGTTGGATGTTACTCCCTTGACGCCTTTACAACTGGAAACCCATTTTGTGGACAAACTTACTTGGAATTAGTACAGGGAGGGATTTTGGGGCTCTCAAGGGGTTAACGCTGTTACAACTAGAAACCCGAGTTGATACAGAGGGGGTGGTTGGGGCTTTAAAGGGATTGATTTATCATATCCGCACAACGTCCCTAGTCAGATAAAATATCTATAAGCAGACTATCTGAACGATATTTCTTACACAGTTGAATTTGTCAGTCGAAAACGGCCTTTTTCACTGACGCCCAAGACCAAAATCGGGCTTTCTCACGCAGTCGAAAAGGGCCTTTTTCTACTTACTTTCTTCTTTACTGAGTTTTCCGGCCGGGAGATCCAGTCGAAAAGCTTGATTATTTCGACTGGATCTGCCAGACGAAAAACTCAGTCGAAAAGTTTTACTATTGTTTTTTGAACCCATCGCGTTGCTCATCCCACCACACACCCATACCAGGTACCATACAGCAATATCATACAACAGCGCCGGCGCTCTATTGGCCATCACTGCTGTTGCTTCTCGCCGCAAGTCGGCGTGGCGCACTGCTAGCTCCCTCCGCTTGCCAGCAGCGTGTATCACACGGAGGCGGCAGCGCGCGATATCGATGCCATTCTGCCAACAACGGTTACGCCTGCTGCAGCTTTGGCGGCTTTCGGCTGAGTGCAACGCCACGAACGTAGCTTTGGCGGTTTTCGGCCAAGCCCAACGGCAACCAACCCGCTTGAACGAAATTTCGTCGCGCGCGAAGCACGCGTTGCTCGCGATGAACGCGCGAAGCACAAGAGCTGCTAACCGATTTTTGACTGCCATACATACTTTTACTTTCTTAAACCACCCGCCCCCAGGAAGAGCACAAGGGCTATGACAAAAAACGAGTCGACTGACGATAAGAAGGACCAAAACAATCCAGTCGAAAAGGGCCGTTTTTAACTAGCGGCGGCGGAATCGAAGTGTATAATAAATGGCCTAAGAAGATAGTGACCTGTCGAATGTGTCAACACCTGCCACGGGATGAAGGGATACGGCAGTACGTACATGTGTACGTCAACAACGGATGATGAGCAAGTGTTTGGAGCCAGCTCGGCCTGGTGGTACCTAGCTGACATAAGTGACATGATGTATGCCTGCAACAAGCTCCTACGGCGATGCACGCGGTGAACCTTATCTTGAACAGCCTTAACAATTTGGCTACGATTTAAGAGAATATCCTCTTAAATCGTGTCTATAGATAAGATAATATTCTCTTAAATCATTGTTAGAGAAAAACGGATTCAAGACAATTCAAGACAATATTCTGGCCGGCTCCGGCACTCTCTGAAACCGTAGCCACTACCTGGTACGGTATAGGCTTGACCGTAACTGGACCAAGCATGGCGGAAGGTTTTTTTCTCATGGCTGGGAGTTTTGCTATTGGGTGAGCTTGCGCAAGTCCCACACCACACGAAAGCGTTGGATGGCGCATAGACCTATATTAAGTCGAAATATAACACTACTACGTAGACGGATGAAAATATCTGGTAGTGCGTTTGGCTTGAGCTTTTCCATCCGTGGGAGGATTAAAAAACAAAAAACGACAAAAAAGTGAAAGTGGCCATGTCTTGTCTGACAAAAACAAAAAACAAAAAAGATAGGCATTGAACATGTTCGCACTCGCGGTGCGAACGAGTTAATTGTACACTTAAAAACAACAAGAATACATTCTAGTATTACATCGACTCCCGGATGTCTTACGTTTGTGTATGGTCAGTCTGCCTTTCTTAGTACTGATATGAGTAAAGGTACCGCCGTGTTAATGGTAGAGTGTCCTGTATCGTTTTGTACAGCAGTATACCAATGGTACGGAGAACTTCGGATGAGAACGTTTGGACAGCAAAAGCAGTGTGCATGGCGGGTCCGGTGAAGTGCCCGTTGGTCTATTTATTATCCAACCAAGCTTCAACCGAGCACATGCTAAAAAAAGGGGAAACGTTCGTGCATGTCACAAGCCAGCCGTGCAGCAGCACAACAAATTTGCCTAGTTTTCATCAAGCCTTGATCAACATCGTCGAACAAACACGATTGACCTTCGATTTCGAGATAGAGACAACCCATGGTCACTGCTCGTCTCTCCAGACTAAGTCAGATGAGTGTAGGTGACAGCGCTGAAGAGGTCATCTCGATCCATACCCTACTTGTAGGAGTTGAAAGGTGGTGTTGTCCTGTAGTCTTCCGTCACATCCTCTGCAGATTCTGTGTGTTGCCCGTTGGGAGACGATAGAGATATTTAGTCTCAGTTTTCAACACACCAGCCGCCAAATGTCTCTTCAACAGGAACCTGATCGGCGCCCGCCACAAAGCATCGGCCGTAGAGGGAGCGCTGTACACCAGGGGGCGGTCGGAGCCCCTAACGAGCTCGCCACGTTCAGTGTTCACGACGCTGTCGTTGACTTCGTCGAACCAAACAAGTGTGTAGAGAACACGGAATTGCGCGGCGTCTAATCCAAGATCTGCTTGAGAGTTTCTCAGGCCAATGTTGGCCAAAATCGCCGCGGAAAATCGAATATTTCCGTAATTCTGGAAAGTTTCGAAAACCATTTCTACAAAATTGGGCTCACAGGCGACTGTCCAGGCAAAGTTTGGCTGAGATATTGGAAAATTTAATGTTAAAACTCAAACTTATATCCTTCCGTTGTCATCGGTCTTGCCCAATTTTGTAGAATTGTTTTTCGAAACTTGAACAGTAGTTATGTTTTTCGAAACTCGAACTTTCCAGAATTCCGGGAAGAAAAAATAACCTTGATAATAATTTAGGGTTCGTTTTCGGATCTCTCGCAAAAAACCGATGTCACCACATTTTGCTACTCGTACTAATTGTTTTCGTTTGCGCACTTGTACTTTCCAGCTTCTAGACAAGCCGTGGTCACAGGTGTCGTCCCTTCTTTCCTTCGGGTCAGCAATCCCACTGCTCGTCGATTTTTCATTGAGTGTTGCTAACACACGCTCTCGCGCTTTCCGCGAGTCATTTTGTGCCCTAGAAAAAGTCCCCACGAATTTATACGAGTATGCATGCATGCACTCGGGGGGATTGGAACTCATGAAACTAACCTATACCAGGGTCGAGGATAACCTGATACGCCAACGGGGCGACCGGACCGCATTTGGTACCATGTACAGCAGTAGTGCATGCGAGTGTGCTGTTTGCCACCATTTAACTCTATTCATGCTTGTCTAGTTATCTGTTTTCATGACCGCAACCAGACGCTTAGTCTAGTCCGTCCCACAGCATTGCTACTGCACCACTGCCGGCAGCAAGCGTTGCGTCGCAGCAGCGTAGCGCGCCCTCGAGGTAGAGCAACAGGGTAAGCATCAACCAACAAGTGTAGTCACCGTCAATGCGAACATTGTGTAATGCAGTACCCAGCAGCAGCACAGCGTACCTGTAGTCTGTTGGGGTCAATTTGTCTGGTGCTCCAGTCTGTTGGAGAGCGATGCATGTCGGAACGTAAGAGGCAAAGAAACGAAAAAACTCGATATGGACCTCTCTTACCCGGGGGCTGCACATTGGAAGGTGGACACAAGAGTGACGGGTTTGGTCTGCGCTACTGCTGTGCTGTTGTGATCCCTCCAACCCCATGTGTGCTGTGCCTCTGCGTCGCACCACGGGCTTCATTGCTTTTGCGCGGTGTTCGTCCAGCCTCGAGCATATACTCACATGGCCACAAAAATAACGAAAAGAAAGGGAGGGAAAAAAAGCGGACACTTTTTACGTTCGCACCTGGGCAAGCGAGAACCCGAACAGCACCACCAGGTCCGTCAGCACCTCCAACGGCTTCATGGCCAAGTCGCAGTGCTCGGGAAGACCGAGGTGGCTGCGCAGACAGAGACGATTACGGAGAAAGGTAAGTCAGCTCTCTGTTGCATGGACGAATACCAGCACGAGGACGAGCACGGGCACAACTAACCTTGGGTCCGTTCAAGAGAGATCAAACAGGCCGTTGAGGATTATTTTCAGGAAAAAAGACAACAGGAGCCAAAAAAAAAAGCGAGAGCGGTACGGCATCGATTGGCATGCATGTGTGATCGTCAGAGCATGCATTGAGGAAGAGCAAGGCTAGCGACTAGAGGGACAAAGGCTCTCGGCCAAAGGCTGCCGCCCGGCCCTTGCGCTTGTGGTTCACTAGGCCAAAGCATGCTACCCTATCCGCTTGCCTGGACTCCAACAAGGCTCTCACCACCAGAGTCTCTGTAGAATCCACCCAAGGAAATAAACTCCCGCCCTAAAAATATTGCGCACAGCAGCACAGCAGCACAGCAGCAGCCGTTGTTTCCACAAAGAATCCGTCCATCCGTCGACGCAGGAGAGAGCAGAGCGCGGCAGGAACACACGAACGTAGGAGAGGGTAGGGAGGACGCACGTTGGGGGCACGTTTGGTCTACGCTGTGCAGAGCTCGCACTTCCTTCTCTCTCCGACGCACACTGTTGTCTGTTCTACTCGGGTTCACAAGAGAGCAGCATCACAAGCGCACACAGCGGCAACACAGCAGTACACAGTACAGAGTAAAAAATGGCAGGTTCGTAAAAGAATACCAGTTCCTCTTTGAATATCGCTTACCAGATCATGGCGCGCGTGTTTTGTTTAGCATAGTTCCCCTCATACGTCATCTTCTCCCTAGGCAGCTGGTATGCGTGATTCCGCGTAGGGTAATACGGTGGCAGCTCGGAGCTCCGTCTTGTGTGAGGGGAGTGGGGTGGCTAGGCTACTTGTTCCGATGCGAGCTTAGAGTTGGTTCTGGCAATATGTGGATCCGTGGTTTGTTTATTGCCCGAGGCGTTTTTTAAAAGGGGGTGATTAAGTCGACGGTTGGTCATTTTTTTCGTCGCTGCCGGCCCTGTGCAGCGAGCTGTGTGCAACTGCTGCTGCCCTGCTGACAATGCTGCTGCTGCCTGCTGCTGTGCTACCGTATACGCGTATACCGGTATAGCTGTGTTGTTGTGCCTGTTCATCTCTTTGATGGTGTCCCTGTGCCACTGCTACCGCTGCCACGTGCTATATCTGCCGTCGAGCGATTTGGTGAGTGCCCACATGAAGCGGTCCTTCTTCTGTTCTGTTTGTTCTGTGTCGTCTAGACGTCTTGTGACGCATCTATGGACGCCTTTTTCTTGCATGATATCTCTTAGACCTCCTTGCTCCCTGCCCAGGATGCTCATACTCCCGGCACTCGCAGTGTTTTTGCTATTAGCAGTACTGGTAACACTCCGAGTACACGCAGCGATGCTCATACTCCCGGCACTCGCAGTGTTTTTGCTATTAGCAGTACTGGTAACACTCCGAGTACACGCAGCACGCAGTGCTCCAAATACTATTAGTCTAGTCTATAGCATCTGCTGTGCTGGGCTGTTTTTCCTCGACGATAACACGATCCATGCCGGCATAGTTTCCCACCAATTTCAGCAGCAGCATACAAGTATTGAAATTAATTAGTGTACTGCTATATACCAGGTATGATACTGCCCTTAGAGAGCTCTTGCGCAGGTGTGCAATTGCATTCCCCGTGTGTTGTATATACGTATACCAAAACCCCGCTGGTATAGAACTACGTTGTTGTTCTCACATTAACTCGCATAATCAAGTCCGTGGTCACAGGACAGACTCCAGTCACTCTGGAGCGTGGAGGAATACCCCACCGAAAAAAACACAAACAAAACCAAAAATGGTACGGATAAATCATCGCAGCCGACGCAGCTATTAATAATGTCTCCGCCATAACAATATAAAAATAGGAAATTGGGAGTCAGCCTACGACGTGCCAGGTTGATACTACTGGCACATTCGTCTCATTACTTGCGCCTGAAAAAGCCCGACTACACCACTTGCCACCCAGAAAAGACTACGACGTACCAGTATTTATTTAGAAAAACATACATTACACGTGGTACTCATCACTACGCATACCCACGTCAGACTCAAGTCATTTGGAAAACAAAAGAAAACAAAAGAAAAGACACAAAAGAAAACTTTGAAAAGATGAAAAATAAAGCGAAACGGGAAAGGAAAGGAAAAGAGAAGAAAACAAAACGAAACAAAACAAAACAAAACAAAACGAAACGAAAGAAAAGAAGGAAAAAAAGAAACGAAGAGGAAGCAAGGGAACACAATACACTGTACTGTTAATGGCAGACCCTAGGAACCGACTAAATACGGCATTGGTCTCATAGAGGGTATCAAGTGTATCAATGGCACAGGGGGGAGAACGCGACAAGGCGAGGTCAGACCGGCGTTACGATAACTTGTGACGGTCATTGGAAGGCCCACAAGCTTCAGGACGATGATGGCCAGACCCAGACTTCAGTCGCCCCCCCTTCCCCCGTCCCTCCTTCCCCCCTCCCCCCCCCCCCCCCCCCCCCCCCTCCCCTCCCCTCCCCCCTCCCCCCGGCCGCTTAGAGATATCGACGGTGAATGGCGCTGCCGCGGCCTTTGCGTGTCGCTCTGCAGCTTTGCATTTCTCCGCGTCATGCCATTTCCGCATGAATGACTCTGCTCCCTCCTCTGCCCGTCGAAACCATCTGCCGGCCTTCGAACTTCATTCCAAAGGTCGACATATCCTCCTTCAGGTGAACCATCTAATCCTTCTATCTTGCCCCCCTGAGTAGCCCTTACCCCCAACAAGCTCCCCAAACAATACCCTCTGCGGCAGACGTTCCTCCCCCATACGTGCTACGAATCCCGCAAACAATATCCTCCGTTTGCGCACTATCGCCTCTATGCTCTCGGAAGCTGTATTGGGAAGCGCGTCGGCGTACGATAGGGTGTGGTCGTCACGCTTCGGTTTCCGCCATCCGAGGCATCGGAGAAGCATGGAGTGGTGAACCCGTCGTAGCCTGTCATAGTCAGGCTTGTTCGGGATCCACGTCGTGCAACCGAAAAAGTAGAGTCTCGATCACCTCGGCTTTCAGCAACCGCACCTTCAGTCGTAAGCGCACACCCGGGCGATCATAGATTTCCATCTTGTACCGCTGGAAGCACGCCCAGGCACTCTGAAGACGCCGCGTGATCTCGATGCTGAGGTTTCTAAGTGCGCTGATAGTCCCGCCCAAGTACACAAACTCGATCGTTTGTTTGTATACCTGGCCGGCTGCATTGATGGCAAACGACACCTTCCCGCCACCTTTTAGTCTGCAGGTACATGATCTCCGTTTTGGCCTCGGAGACCATAAGCCCGCTTAGGTATATAGACTATATCACCACGATGATGCTATATATTATACGATCCAGACGCCGGCATTTTCACAGTCTCCACAGCAGCAGCAACAGCAATACAGCGGTAGAGCCCGCTATCAGTGCGCTGCTGCTGCTACGTAGCCTTGCAGCTTGGAGCGCTCGTATACACGTGTACATGTGACGTCGGACCGGGTACGTACCGTACGTACAAGATAAATCCAGGCCGGCCCCGTCAAAAACGACCGAGAATCTCGAGTATCGACCATACAAGGAATCTTGAATACCTGGTAGATTGTTATTATTGTTGTGGCGACGTGATTTCACCGCCCGGTTCGCGGAAATTTCAGAAAAATCGAGGCATCATGAGCGCATACAACAACTGACAGGTGCAGCAGCCGCGGTGTCGTCGTTCGTGAAAATCGCGCTTGAGATCAGTGATTGGTGCTGGCCCCGTCTCATATTATGGAACTACTAACGTATCAATATCGTTTTTCAGAACCGAGCTCCGCGTTTTTTTCCTGTCACACGCACTAACTTTAAGACATTCTCCTTTCCAGACTACTGAGCGGGCTCAGGTGTCTTGAAACAGATCTCCTCAGAGAATTCCCACGTGTGAAAGACGCTGCGTTTTGCACGTTGAAACCTGGCTTATCTTGTTTTCGTTTTGTTCACGAGGCATCATCATACCAGGTCCCAGCTTAGCTACGCTACGCTCAGCAGTGCACCGCAGCGGCCAGCAAAGCAGCGGCGTGCGGTGCGGTGCGATGCGGTCGTGCCCTGCCGTGCGGTGCGGTACTGTGCCGTGCTCTGCCGCGCTGTGCCGTGCTGTGCTGTACTTACTCTTTCGTACATGCCAGGTCTCTTCCGACGAAGTGCCATACAGCAGCAGTACGGAGGTACACCACACCAGGTTTGCACGACGATGGCCCCTGCAATAGCAATGGGATATGGTGCATTGGACGGCTCTATTGTTGTCGTTGGTAAAGGCTATCGATTAGTATATTTCTCGATCTCTTGCCGTCGGTAGTGTCTGTCGATAGGGTAACTCCCCAACGTATTGGCCAGGCACGGGTGTGCTGAAGTACCTGCTATTGTCACCGACAATGGGTATCGATGGATAGCTTGTACAATCTATTGCGGCCGGCGATGGTTTTCGATAGATACATTTCTTGAACAATTGTGTCTGGAAATGGCCATCGATGGCCACCGCTTACAATCTACTGTGGCGAACAATGCCTATCGGTGGATGCATGTCTAAATCTATTGCGGCCGGCAATGTCTATCGATAGATAGCTTGCATGCACAATCTATTGTGACCGGCAATGGCTCTCGATAGATGCGTTTCTTGATCTATTGTGACCGGAAACGGCTATCGATGGTCACCGTTTACAATCCATTGTGGTGGGCAATGTCTACCGACGGACACCATCACCGAGCTATTTCTACTTTTTTGTTCTGCATCTCGTACGATGTACTGATGATGTACCGTGAATACCACGTTACGACATCCTTCAGGAAGCTAAGAGCTTCCACGAAGAGCTGTCATACAAATACGTCTTTACGTACCCGTTGACCTGTTAGGGCTTCAAGATGGGGGTTCGTCGTCGGGACATCCGATAGCCGGCCAAAGCCCTCACATGCCCACAAAGCTGAGAGCTTCCACACAGACCGGCAATACGGCTATACGCGCTCATTTGTGGCGCCAGCCGCCTAGGAGTGGAGACCACAGCCTGGACAATAGACACAACAATGGTATATTGCGTCGACAGTGGACTACTCGTAGCAACGCTGTCTATCGATGTACATCGTCCGCAGCCACGCATTTTGGTACTTTGGGCAATGGGCGGTTGGCGTCAAGGGATAGATTTTTGTATGACGTGCTTATACACCCCTGGACAATAGAAAGGAAATCCCTCGTAAAACATTGCCGCCACAGCAGTAGCCCCGAAAAAGTGCATATTCAATGGACATTGTTTATCCGCAATAATAGTCTGGCTATGGTGTCTATCGATAGGCGTTGTCAGGGAACCATACGATATGTTCGGCAATGGACACAATACACCTTTGCTGTAACAATGGGGTGACATGGTTGTCCAAAAATGCCTGTTGTTGTCCTGAACAAAAGATGTCGGGGGAGCAACCGCGATAGACATTGTTTGTCGCAATGGAGTCACATGGTTGTCGATAGATGGCTATTGTCCTGAACGATAGACGGCGGGGAAGCAAGCGCGATAGATATTGTTTGTCACAATGGAGTACCATGGTAGTCAATAGATGCTTATAGTCCTGCACAATAGATATCGGGGAAGCAACCGCGATAGATACTGTATGAACAACAGATCAAACAAGGTTATACACCGATAGCAATTCCCGCCTACAATAGACATGCAGTTGTGTCCATCAATAGCCATCGACACCCACGATACACTATTGGGCGTATTTCCACAACAGAATATCGTCTAAACCTATTGCGTATGTTGGAGTGGTGTGTATAGACACTATTGAGTCTATATGGTGTGTATCGACGGCCGATGACCCATCGCCACCCACAACATACTAAGTATTATTTGGCCAATCAGAGTAGATTGTTGGGGGGGTGTCCACGAGGGACTATTGCATTAACCTATTTTATATCGTGGAGTGGAGTATCGATGGCCATTGCTGACGACCGCGGTTAGTTGTATTTTGCATGTACGCTTGACGCTGAGAGCCAGTTTTTCGAATTGCCGGTGTAAACGTATTTTGTCGTTAAATTGCTACTGTAGCGTCGGTAATGATTTTCGTTTTAAACCCATCGACGCTAGGCAGGCAGCAGCCCATACCTGCTTCCACAACGAATGTCTTGGAAGCGGTACTCCAGTAAGCACTCTCCTAGTCGGAAGAGCTCTGCTCTCTTCTGCATTGTTGTTCTTCATCTCCCAACGGTACACAGCTGTCTATACTTGAAACGATTGTTTCAACAATGCACTATCGCTGCTTTACCCCAAAAGCAAGAAGTCCACCACCGCGCACAGCAGTGAATGGCTGTCGATTGACAGCTTGCACAGTCCATTGCGGCCGGCAATGGCCATCGATAGACATGTCGCTTGCGTTTATTGCGAACGTCAATGGCCTTCGATAGACATACCACACACTCAATTGTGGGAGGCAATGGTCATTGATGGACACGGTTGACATATAATGTCGCCGACAACGTCTATCGATGGGCACCCTTCAAAGTTGACAATATCTATCGATAGGCACCTTCCACAATCTATTGTCGACGACAATGTCTATCGATAGACACCTCCGACATCTATTGTCGACGACAATATCTATCGATAGACACCTTCCACAATCTATTGTCGACGACAATATATATCGATAGACACCTTCCACTATCTTTTGTCGACAAAAGCAGTATCTATGGATAGATATCCTCCACAATCTATTGTCGGCGGCAATGTCAATCGACAGACACGTCCGACAGTCTATTGTCGACGACCATATCTATCGATAAGACACCTTCCACAATCTATTGTGGACGACGACCTCTATCGATAGACACCTTTCACAAATCTATTGTTGCCGACAACGTCGTACGATGGGTTGCCCCCCTCGTCTATTGCCGACGCAATAGACCGTTGTTGTGTCTACTGTCCAGGGTGTGATAGCTTTGACTCGATAAGCGAACGAAATCGGGACTTTCTGCGAGTAAACGCAACACTCGTATAATTTTGCGCCAAGAGAGGCCAATGTTTTATGCGAGTTCACCTCAAACTCGCATAGGTGTACACTAAAACATTTATATTCCCTGAATGTACCTGCATACTATACGCGAGAAAGCACAAGAAAAAAAAGAAGACGTTTTAAGCGAAAAGAAATTTGAGCTTTTATTGGGTCGAAGCCTATTATACGGGCTGCTTCGTGTCGTCACTCTTTTTCGGTGCTGGTTTTAGCTCTCAAATACCAAAATCACTCTTTTTCGACTCCCTTTTCGCTATCAAGTTCCAAAACCAGACTCGTTTTCGACGGGGCTTTTTTGCTCTCAAGTTCTAAAATCACTATTTTTCGATGTTTTTTTCGCTATCAAGTTCCAAAACCGCACTCTTTTTTCGACGCTTTTTTTTGTCGCTCACAACTTCCAAAAAACTCTTCTACTACCCTCTGCCAACCATTTCCCCGTTTCGTTTCCCCACATTTCTTGTATTGTACCAGGTGGCAGTCTGCAGGAGGTGTGCTGTCTATTTCAATAGTTCAGACTGTTACAAGACACTACTACTACTACTACTAATACCTGGGAAGCATTTTTCATAAGTTTTCACGGGTCAGATCAACTCTCTCGTTTCGGATCGGGTCAGAATGACCCGGCCCGACCATTAATATTTCAAAACCTCCTGGCCACACCCGACCCGACCCGTGAGATTTCGAACACCTCCTGACCCGATCCGTGACATTTCGAACACCTCCTGACCCGATCCGACTCCACCCGCCAGGTTTTGAAAACCTCCCGGCCCAACTTGCGGGCCGGGTGATGACACACGAAATAATGATTTTCGGTATTGGAGGTAGACAGTATTGGAATTGAAATACCAAATACAGCAGTAATAATAGTGTTTTTTTCCCGTAATGTGTTCGTTGCATTCATTCTGTTGTAGATGGTGCGATTGCCGTTGTGGTGACGGTGTTGTTAAGGTATTAAAGTGGGGTATTAGTCCGTTTGACCACTTGCAACTGGTTATCCAATAGCTTACCCAAACTAAGCCTTATAACACTCTCCCCCCCCTGATACGGTGGGATAGCACGTCGGCCGGATATAGGGCGGACCTCTGTCAATATCCAAGCCGTTTCATTTCCTGGGGATACCAGGGAGAGTATTTTTCAAGTTCGACATGGGGAAAATCTGAAAAGTTTATTATTGTGGATGGTGGGGATCGAACCCACGACCCAAAAATCCATGGTCTGTCGACGACGCCATTTGTTAAGGAAATTAGTGGGGTATTAGTCCGTTTGATCACTTGCAACTGGTTAACCAATAGCTTACCGAAACTAAGCCTTATAGCAGTGTCCATTGGTCGGGGCAACTCGCGCCACCGTTGCCAAGGAACCGAAGGATGCGCCAGCCATTAGTATAGCGCTGGATCGCGAAGGCCAATTGAGTTATAAATCGGCAGACTCTTGCGACACACGTGCGGAAATTCGTGGAAATAAAGGCGTGGTGAGGGAGCTTCTTTAAGCTTTTTCACGTTTCCCCATCCGCCCGAGGATAGTAAGAAAAAAAAAAAAAAAACTAGAGTGATTCATTGATTGTTTTACCTGGTTGCGCTTTTATTTTGTGTCAAACAGACATATTTTTGGGAACGGTAAGGCAGAGCTTCCCCAACGCAGAGAAATTTGGTGCACCCCCTGCTGTAGCATGCCTCCATACCATAGGAGAGGCTTGAGACGCGTTATCCGATAGAGGTAGGTATGACAGCAAAGCACCTTTTGGCCAGGTTTCTTTTTCAGAATGACAAGGGCTGTGGAAACCCGAGTTCGATTCTCGGATTGGACATGCGATTTTTTACAGGCCGGGTCGACATACACACGCATCCGTATACAACGGCAGCTTGCGCTGCCGGGGTTGTAACGAAGACCACTGATAGGGACAGCTTACGCTATACCTACAATGGGACCCGAAGGGTGCGCCAGCTAGCGTTGGGCTGCGAAAGCAACTGAGTTAAATCGACACACGACGCGTATGAAAATACGTGGAAGTGCGGTGAGCTAAAGCTTTATGTTTCCCCATCCGCCGGAGGATGAAAAAAACAAGGAAAAAAAAGACTCCTTCACCCAAAATCGTCGGGAAGTTCTTCATTCTTGGTCTCGCAGCATGAATGTTTATTTCATACCCACTTTTGTGAGGCCACGGGTTTTGTCCATCATCGTGTTGGGCTTTTAGTTTGCTCAAAATGAAAAATTTGTGTGAGTGTGTGTGTCTGTGTGTGTCTGTGTGTGTCTGTGTGTGTCTGTGTGCGTCTGTGTCTTGTGTGTGAGGTATAGAACTCCTGGGCTGAGGAAGGAAGGAAGGATTCCAAGAAAAAAACGGTGCAACCTTTACCGCACGTGGCATGCGTCTTGGACAGACGCCCGTGCCGCGTTGGAAGCGACCTCAAAAATTAGGCCAGCCTTAGACTCCGTACAGACGCAAAGGTCTTACTACAGTAGCCCCCCCCAACTTTTCGTTGACGAAATCGCCGGTTATGAGACCAGCCCCCGGCCGTATGTGGTATTAGTTACGGTGCCCCTTGCCACCTCGACGTCATCGTTCGATACGATAGCCCTTTGCAAACAATAAAACATGTGTAGACCATTTTTGTAATAGCGCCCTTCCTCGTGTCGAGCAGCCGCGAGACGTTCGTTGAAGAAAGTCGCTGGTTTTTTTTTGGGGGGGGGGTGTATCGTAGAATCAGTCGCAAAGCTACCGTAGAGAGAGAGGTGCAATAACATTGTTGTTTTGTCAGAAGCTTCTTCCTCCTTTGAGGGGCTCTGTGCCTCTACAACAAGCCTAAACCTGATTTGGGAAGATAACATAAAAAGTGCTGACTCCCCCACATGCATGCATGAACAATCCCATGGCCTTCGTTTAGGTAAACAGCGAAAATTATCGGGGGGGAAAAAGAACGAAAATTTCTGACGATTTGGGGGTAAGGAGCGCCATCGTTCAAAAATATATTTCAACCAGAAAATGCTACACCCTGTCTTTCGTAACACGCACATCCATAGATAACGTGAGGACTGAGTATTGCCCGTAGTGCCGACTCATATCATAGCTCGCCAAGGCGCCCTCGACGTATGGTATGGCTCTCGATGGTGTTGCCGGGGAGAACGGGGGGTAGCCGCTGGTGGTGTGGCAACGCACACGGAGTCGAAAAATGCGGGCCGGTCCGGCCCGCCTTTGCACTGACAGTGCAAGCGGGCACATGATGAAGATCATCACCATCCATCACGCATCCAAATGGTGATACAACATATAGGCAGTGCAAGCGGGCACATGATGATGACCATCACCATCCATCACGCATCCAAATCGTGATACAACATTGGGCGGAGAGCGGGGACCTACGACGAAAACGAAAACGCCTTTTTGGGTTTCACTGATTCATAACTTTGGACATTCAGGTCTCACCATAGTGGAACACTCTGTTGTCAGCACAAGCTATCACACCATCCATCGCGCGTCCATAATGGCCGTGAAACTAGTGAGAGGGGGTCTGCGATAAATAACAAAAAACGCCTGTTGAGTTTAATCAACTCTGCGTATCCAGTTTTCACCGCCATAACAATGGCGAATGTAAATTATCAGCGCAATCGAACAACATCATCATCATCCACAGCGCGTCCATAATACTTGGCACAACGTCGTAGAGGGGTGGGAGTCGAACATACGATACGTGTGCGGGCGGGACGGATGGAAGTGTGGATTTGCATGCCCGCGCCCGTCTCTTCGTCTCATGCCATAAAAAGACACACCCACATGGTTCTGCGTATTTATCCCACGGCCTTTTATATTACCGGAACTAACGTGCCGCACTTTATGATGATGCGACGAACCATTCATCCATAACAGACGAAGGAATTAACAAAAAACATAACACACCTTTTCTTGTACCCCGACGAGCGAAAAGATGCTTGCTTGAACCCCCCCCCTCCCTCGTTTACAGGAAATCTTCGCGCAGGGATAAACGTGTACGCCCCCCACCCCCCGCACGAAGGAAATCTTCGTGCAGAGGAGAAAGAAATCTCGCATGTAAGCCCCCCCTCCGTTCGTTAGCCACTGCCCCCCCCCCGCCCGCCCCCTGCAACCGACCCGCTGAGCACCTCATGACGCTTCGCGCTTGCTGTCAGCAATAACTCCCTGACCGGCGAAAACTTGATGTGCTCCGTCCCGGTATTGCAGAAATGCGGAGGTAATAATAATGAGGACATTTCCCCCACCCCCGCCGCACCCCACATTCACTTTAGGTGCTTCGCTTGGGGCAAAAAATAGCTGCTAGGTCGATGGAACCGGACGGCAGGGTCTACGGTGTTGCAATTGCGGCCTGACGAGGACACCTCCCCCGCCCCTCATGTTCATAGTAGGATCCAGCTCAACGTTCATGCGACTCACCCGGCATCACCCAAGTTTAGTGCGGTGAGCATCGCTCGTCACGGCATTGTTCGTCCTACAGAGTATTGCTGTACTGCACCAGCACTGGAGAGGGCAGGGTACGCGTCTCTAGACTATAGTGCTGGTATCGTCGTCTGGCAAGGCACCCCCCCACCTATGAGGGATCACGGCTCAACCACAAGACGAGCTATTGTGGTAACTGCATCCAGGAACCGGCGCTTCGCGCTTGATGCACGCGTGTCTGCCTGGTGGGTGAAAACCCGACGTGCTCCGATCCCGGCATTTGTAGGGATGCGAGGCTCCGTGGTCGCGAGACAACGACTACGCATAAAATGAGTACCCCATTCTCTCACCCTCCCCTCCCCCCCCTCCCCACGAAAGGATACGAGGGTTTCGTCTGTAGACTTAGAACTCCGGCCACGCATGACAATGCGAGATGATAATACGAGGACAGCCCCCCCATCCACCACACCCCGTATCTGTTATGTAATGTGGCCCGTCCTCTTTGTCCGTCCCTATCCGGTCTGTCGATTGTTTTGGAAATGCTGTGAAGCCTCTCTCGGCCAAATATTTAATTAACAGTTTTACGAAACGATCATTCAAAATGGTAACACAGGAGGTAGGTCAGCTCGATCAACGCCTCTCTCCAGCCATATCGGCCTCGTTCCGCGACAGGCGTATCAGCTGAGAGAAATAAATGCATGCATGCACAACAGGCCAAAAAAAAAAAAAAACACTGCTTCTTCTCCCTCTTCTCCACCCCCGGAAAAAAAAATCGAATAAAAACATCCACCACAAGACAAACGTCCTACCCACCACCCCGCCACTCCCACCCTCACCACTGCCCCCCCCCCCCCCCACCCCACCCCTGTCGCTCTTCCCCCTCTCCCCTTGCCGTCTGGTCACGATCTTATCGCACTATACATGCCGATTAACCAACCAACCAAACTCGAAAAAAAAAAGAAACAGGGGGAATGGATCGGAGCTGTTTACTCTGGCCAACACAGAAACAAAACGTCTATCGCAGCAAGCATCGCTCGCTCGAGTCGGCAGGCAACCCCTTCCCCAAACCCACACGATCGGTGTGCACACTCACTCACCACCACACGTCGGTAGACGCATGCGGCGTGCCGTCGGTACTGTAGAAATACGCGGTCGGTGTATATGGCTCACGCCATCATAATACATCATCAGCGCCTCCCTTCCTGCCTCGAAGACAGGTGCAATGCAGCCATTGCTAGCGTTTTCATGTTATTCCCAACCTGTAATCAATCGGGTTTGATGAAGGGATTGATTGATGCACGTCACACCATCTACCCCCCCCCACCGGCTTTTCATGGCATACCTTTCCATGATCTACTTTTCACGTTATTCCCACGCCGTTATCGCGATCACCCAAGGGCCTTTCTTTGCGGTTGGCTGGGTGGCCGGCCTTACTACACTATTCGTGCACAAACCATCACCTTGCACGTATTGCACGGGCACGCACGTACGACAACAAGTCAGTAGTACTGCTGCTGCTGTCGCCGCAAACAAAGCAAAAACAACACACAAAAAAGAAAAAGGATCAAGATACAATTTGGTCCGCTGTTGCTCGAGAAAAAAAAAGAAAAGAAAGAAGAAAAAAAAAAGGGGGGAGCGAACAAATAAAAAGCACGCAGCAGAGGAGAAAAAAATATCAGGCACGCCCCCGCCCCGTCCGCCGCGAGGCAAAGATGCACCCACAACCCAACGTAGAAAACGCCCTGCAGAAAGCGGCAAAAAACAATGTCTTTTGCATGAATACATCACCCGACCCGCCTCGATTTGACGCCAGGCACGTCGTTTCTCGCAAACCCTCTTCGAAATTGAAAAATGACCGCACTAACTACTAGCTAGCCCCCAGGACTTTGCCGCCGAAAACGTGGGCGCAGGCAGCAGCAGTTCTAAGCGTCATCGATTATAGCTGCTTCCTAGAGGCGCTTTCGCTCTGGGAGTGTTTGTGCCGCCCTCCTCCCCGCCCCTTCCAAGCCAACGATAGCCTGGTAGAGAATAATTCTAGAGAGGCCAGAAACACGAAAAAGGGGGCGCAATCAATCGTAAGTATCCCTCCCGCCGCAATAGAGAATGATGCCGTCAACCAGTCAACAATCACCAGCCGGAAACCAATCACATCACCTCGCCGGAATAGGGATTGGCGTCATCAACCAATCAATCACAATTACCCCGAAGGAATAGAGACTGAAACGACATCCTCACGCAATCATATTACCCCATCGGAACTGAGAATGATCGACCAATCATGTTACTCCATCGGAAGACAGAATTACGGCATCAACCAATCAAATCACACCGCCAGAATATATAGTGACTGACGTACATCAACCAATCGCATTCATCCCACAGAGAGAGGGACTATCACCGGCCGTGCCGAGGTTTGATCGATTTGACTGGTTGACGTCAAACGCCGACCAACATTTTCGGTCAATCACATACTTTCTTTGCAGTTCGAACGGACCAACCCGAAAACAGTGTATCAGGGGACAATCCTAGTTACATCCCTGGGCTCCATATGCGGACGGATACGGACACCACAAAACCCAGACCTCCCCCCCCCTCTCAATCTCGGATATTTTCGTTCTCTCTGACGCGCGCGCATGGCCCCTACAATGTCAGCAAAACATTACCCACAAACCCACCACAATGATCATACGTGCCCTCGGTTACATGGCTCCAAAATTTCAGCAAAGTACCACCCAAAACCAACCCACCACAATGACGAGATATGCCTCCGGATAGCTGTATGGCCCCTCCCTCCCGTTTTGTTTCCGTTGGCTGGCTCGTCGCCTATACTCGGTGCAAACCAAAAAACGCAGCCCGCTTCATAATGAAGAAAATATACATAAAATGTACCCCCCCCCCCCCCCCCCCCCCCCGCCCCTCCCTATTAATATAGTAGACATGCACGCTCCCACACATTTTTCTTAAAAAAGAAACGCACAAACCACAAGACACTTTTTTATCACATCACGTTGGACCGAGCCCTCGACCTATCAATCAGCAGAGAGAGAAGGGAAGCAGCAGTCGACGAGGCCAGCAACAAGAGATAAAAACAAAACGTGGCCAAGCCAACTCAGAAGCTAAGCTGAACCCCGGCCAGGTCAGAAGAAGCGAAGCGAAGCCAAGTCATGCTATGCCAAGCTAGGAAAGAAACCAAAAGCCAAATCAAGCGAAGACCAACCGAACTAAGTCAGGGCAAGCAAGCAGCAAAGCAAAAAAAGCAAGGCCGATCGAACCGAGCCGAATGAAGCCAGGGCAACCAACAAAGCGAGGAAGTCGAAAGCGAAATCAAAATCAAATCGAAATCGAACGAGCAGATCTATCTAGCTAAAGCAGCCAGCAACACCCCCCCCCCCGCGCGCGCCTCCCCGGCGGCCGCACTCCAGCCTGCCGTATACAACGAAGAAATCTCGTGGCATCCCTCCATTATTGTACCCGCTCGTCGCACAGGAAAGCGAGTCGGTAGGCCTGGAAATGAAAAAAACGACGGGTGGGGAGCAGCCAGCGCGCGCATGAAATGGGGGTAAAACGGCGGTGGGTACAGTATGCGACACCAGTTAAGAATCTCTCATTTCTGGCAAGGCTGTGTTAATAGTTACTACATGAGGCAGGGTGTGTCCTACACTGTTCAGTACAAGAGAGGCCATGCTCTCATTGTCATCCAAAACTCGAGCCTAAAAATCATACCTGCCATACTATCACGTGCTGTCGGGTGCTGTCAGCAAGCAGGGAGGGGAGAGGAAGGGGGGGTTGGGGGCGCAAAAGGCGAAAACGCCGAACCCCCAAATTAGTTCAACACCAAGGCACGGACAGCAGAAACGCGCTACGACACGGATAGCACTTTGTAGCACGTTTCGGCTAAAATCTATCTAACGGACGGGGCTTGCCCCTCACCTCCTCAACTATAAACGACGTAATATATATACATACATATCAAAACATTTTGTTCAATCTTGTAAACACGTCAGCTGTGAGTTCGATAAATTTAGGGTCAATACTCATATTTGCAAGCTGCGTGATTCACCGGTCGCTCGTTTGTCCTACCACTACCGCTGTACCATACTCTCACACCTCGGCTAAATCATGATCTGTAGATCATCTTAATGATCTGTAGATCATCCTAGAGATTACTCTATTAATAGATTATCCACAGCAGTACATCCGACGCTTGTTACGATAGAGGCGGCACTTTCTAGCTAAACTATTTTCTGAATGACCGGGCTCCCCGGGGCTCGATTGCTTATCAATGAAAAAGGTACGTTTTAGTGGCGAGCCTTAACTGCAGCGGAGTTCCTACAGAAGTAGAAAGGAATTGCCAAGCGTTTTTTTTTTCCGCTCCGTAACCCGAAATCGTTGCAAGCATGTTCTTGCTCAGCAATTTGGTCTTTCGAACTACCTACTGTCGGTCATGGGCTTGTTTTGTTCATTGGGTCGCACTCCCAGTTTGCTCAAAATCAGTAACGGGTCAAGTACTGTATAGAGCTAGCTCCTCAAGCCAAGAACCTTGTAGAGGAAAAAAGCTGCACCTCTCTATCTACCGTAGCAGCATGTGTCATCCCGTACCTGCCGTCATGAACTGCATTTCTACTGTAGGTCTGTTACCTCTCGAACGCAGATTCAATCCCCTTAGCATGTGTCAGATCACACGGATCATACGGCTCCCACTGGGTAACACAAACGCAGTTTCATTCAATCCCTTTAGCATGTGCCAGATCACAAAGATCATACGGCTCCCACCGGGTAACACCAGCTACACCATACAGATCTTCCCTGAAACAAGATCAAATCATCAAGTAGGGACCGGCCATCTATCTATCTGTCCAACGTGTCATGTATGGTTGGTGGCCCCATTTGCGCTATACAACACTATACCTTAAAAAAATATATATAAACACTGTTATTAGTACAGTATTTCCCCGTCTGGATGTGGTTTTACAATTGTTAAATATAATACAATTAATACCTACCCTCTATGCGGGTTTTATTTACAGTATCAGTGAAACACAACAGTTATGGAAAACCGTTCCGTTGACCCTGACAACATCCAGGGGAGTCACCGACCTACGATATATCCTTCATGGAGACAAAATATAGAACACGCGCGAACGACCTCCCGTAAAAATTGTGAAGCTATGTAGGTTTAATTCACAAACACCGTACGTATCATAAAAACACAGCTAGCAAAGTTGAGTTTCAACCATTCACTCGGTCGTACCCACAGCTGATACTTTTCAATTTTTTTTTTTTTTTTATCCTCCGGCGGATGGGGAAAAATAAAGCTTCAGCTCACCACACTTCCACGTATTTTCATACGCGTCGTGTGTCGATTTAAATCAGCTGCTTTCGCAGCCCAACGATGGCTGGCGCACCCTTCGGATCCCATTGTAGGGATAGCGTGAGCTGTCCCTATCAGTGGTCCTCGTTACAATTTCAATTATTTAAAAAATATTGTTAACCTTCGAGATGAGGCTTGAATTGAAATCCCGGGGTGTGTCGCAAGTTGAAGCGGCGGAAAGAACCCCTTGAAAACTATTAAAAACCACCCAAATTATCAGGCCTACTACCACAACCACGCAAGTAACCAGAACACGCTATCGCAATCGTTACTTTTGCCCTCCAGCTCAACTCGTAAGATCTTTTACCCTCAGTCACTTTCCGGACAAGCTTGGTCACAAGCGTCTGTCTCCCCTTCTCCTCCCCGGTATACACGCTATGAACGATTTAAAACTCTCTGTTCCCTGACTGCTACTACGATATCACCACAACCCATCCCCGCAAAAAGCGAAAAAAAACAGCACCCACACGTTGACAACACCAACAGCGAAAGCGCCAACAATACCAACACCTACACAAATACAGCACTCAGCGGTTACCTAGAAAGGAAAACAATAACAAATAAATACCAGCACGACACCCCCACGGGCGGGACAGGCAACAACCAACCAATCACTCACCCCGAACCCCTGCAGGAAAACGCCGGTCGTAACTGCCAACCAGAAAACGCTGATGAACGACTTGAACTGAGCGAACAGCGACAGCACCCAGGCCACCAGGTACAACTGGTACCCCCACCCATCCTCTCTCGCGATCGAGAACGCCACGTAAAGGATGAAGTACGCCAAAATCAGAAGCCTCGAGGCAACGTAGATGGAGAGCAAGTCCTCCATGATTTTGATGCGGGGGATGCCCTGGCCCGAGATGAGGTGCGCCCCGGGGAGCACTTTCCATGCCTCGGCGAAGTGGGCGAAGAGAACCACTATAGTGATGACCAGCATAATGACGAACATAGTGATCTGGAACGTGCTGAGATCTTCGTTGTCGTCGGGGACGTTGCGGAACGATTCGGCCCGGGATGCGCCGGATATCGCTAGCGCGCTGCACGTACGGCGTGCATAACGAAATGAAAATCGGAAGGGCGAGCACGAAAACAGCAATACGAGCACACGGAGAGAAGGAAGGAAAGCAGCACGGGGGGCAGGCGAGGAAAGGCGGGGGAAGAGGGGCAGGTGGGTCACAGGCTGCCGTTGAGAAACGAAGCGAAGGAGAGCAAGAACATAATTATATTATAAAAATAAAAACCATTTTTGCAACCTGTGTGATACTCCGATCGCGCGTATTACGGGTTGTGTGTCCTCATCAAGGATATAGGCCGGCGACTCCCCTTGCAACTACAGTGTAGCTATCAGGGTCAACAGGGTGATGCTAGTCAGTCTGTGCGCGGAATCTATGAAACCCGTTCTTGAGGGAGACAAAATCTGACAGCTGTGGGAGGAAATGAATCAGTTTATCAAGTGAACCCTGTAAGTCGAATAACCGGCGAGGGGAGGGCGGAGTTTTCAAGGACGTGGGGGGGGGGGCGGGGGGGGGGGCGAAAAACTCATGTCGCATAGATGTAGGGGTTTGCTATACGCGTGGTTCTAGGTCTAGGCGATGTTGCGGGTGGTGGGGAAGGAGGGGGCGTTGGGGGTGGGGGGGCGTGGGGGGGGGGGGGGAATTGCAGCAGCGGCATGGATGGCTCTAGAAAGATAGAGAGGTGATAACAAGTGCGTGGAAGTGTTCATCACTCTGGCAGATTTCCATGTAAGGCGGGGCGTTTGAGCAAGAGGAAGCGGGAGAAAGAAAAAAAAAAGAAGGGGAGGGGGGGGGGGGTGGGGGAGGGTTTTCAAGAGGTTTGGGTCACATATAATATAATTACTCCAGCTGTGAGATAAAATATTTGGTCGAAACTCATCTTCGCAACCCTGTGTGTGATACTCCGATTGCGCGTATTACGCATACATGTAGGGGCTTGCTACACGCGTGGTGCTAGGTCTAGGCGATCGTGCGGGTGGTGCGGAAGGTAGGGGCGGGGGGGGGGGGGGGGGGTGAAGCTACGTCATGGACGGCTATTAATAGAAAGATAATGACGTGACATCAATTGCGTAGGAGTGTTCATTATATACAAGGGCTCTCCGCTCCGCGGGCGGCTGACGCCGCCCGCTATGCTCGCGCAAGGCAAGGAAGAATGCAACTAAAAACATAGACTATGTAAAGGGGGCAGAAAGAAGAGGCCCACAATTTGGTGCGAGAGCGGTTTGATAATGCCAAGAGCTGCTTGTGCAGAGCAAATTGCCCTGTTGTGCTCAGCTGTGCTGTGTGCTTTCGTTACCGGTGTTACGTTCTGATCGGCAGTACGAGGGTATTTTGCGTGGGGGAAAAAACAGGGGGGCGTGAAAGATCAAATACATACGAAGTCTATAGAAAAGAAAATAGAGGAAAAGTAGTACTCCGTACACAACAACACGCATTATACCCGGTACTGCTCTATGTTCGAAAGAAAGCACACAGCGCAGCGACACAGCACCGCAGCGAAGGGCACGGCATCGCACCGCATGGCTCCGCACGGCGCTACGCTGCGTTGCTGGGCCATATATAGCCGGATTGATCCGAGCTGGGCGTGCATGTGATCCAACAGCGTAGTATCTGATGGTATGTACAAACCTGGTGTAGTAGTACCGGTATGTAATATTGGCGTCTCGTATATCGAACGAAGCTGGAAAGCAAAGAAAAGCTGGAAAGGTTCCGCAAGTAATATGGAAGTTGGAGCTCTGAGAGGCCAGGGATGGGCAATCCCTGAGAAAGACAAAATTAAGTAAGTCTATAGCAATGCCAGATATTACCAGGAAAGCACACTCCGCAAAAATTACGGAGTTACGTAATATCATGACCACCCAAACAAAAATGTACCAGTACCCCCTTTTGCTACCAACATCAATTACACATTATCGCCAGGCATGGATATTTATGGCATCGCATCAACGCCAGGTATAAAAAAATAGCATCGAGCTTTCGCAAAAGACAGAACTACAGGATGTCATCAGGACGCCAGGACGCATCAGGACTGCCAAAACAACAACCTAGCAGTACCGTTTTCCACCAGTACCTCCGTTCTTACCCTACGGAGCATTCCTCGTCCAACGGAATAACGTCACACCAACAATGCTAGTAATATTCCTAACGCTACGGAATAATGGAGGCTCGTGATTTTAGGGAAGCTAAGAAGAATTTACGCCCTGTTGCGACCCAGGATCTACACAAAACAAAGCAAACACAAAGCGAAAAAGTGCTGTTTAATCCAGCGCCTGGACACAAAACAAAACAGCACCAGCATCACCATGCTATATATGCTGCCTACGCGCGTGCGCCGTACATGCTCAGCGGCAAGAGTGGCGCACTAAATCCAACATGATAGTATATGCTCAATCATGATAGTATATGCTCAATCATCAAGCACGGTACGGTTTCATATTTAAATGGTGATTATTTTTGGCGAGGGCCTATACAGACAAGTCCACTTACGCTCCGGCGACGAAGACGGCTACCTAGAAGACGGCTACCCCAGCAGCGTGGGTTACGTCGTGTGGTCGATAACGCAACCAATCGCCGCTATTTTCGACATATTTTCCATCTGAAAGTCCCAAAGCGTTTGACTTAATTAAGTTCATGATCAGCGGCGAGTGCTGCACAAAATCCAACATGATAGCCTATGCTCAATCATCAAGCACGGTAAGATTTCATGTTTAAAAAGCGATTATTTTTGGCGGGGGGGCTTACAGACAAGTCCACTTACGCTCCGACGACGAAGACGGGGAAGTAGACTTTCTCCGCCAGATCTCGGAACCTTCTCTCCTCCATAATCTCGCAGAACCACGCCTGCACCATAACAACAAAACCCATACCCAGGAGAAAGCGAGAGAGACAACGGAAATGGCAAAGCGCGGGATTGTCGTTGCACGCAACGCCCCACCCCCGGGAGAGAGAACAGGACGAAGCAAGAACAACAGCCCAAACACAAGACAAGCAGAGGGGAAAAAAGCAGCAGCAGTACGTCAGTGGGACGCGTCGTTGGGATGAGCGCGCGGTGCCGTATACGTCGAGTCAAGCAGGACGAACCAACACAGGAAGGAGTACATAAAGTGCACCCGTGTAGGAACGGTGGGTATCTCCAGAGAGAAGGCGGGCACCGCGCACCGCGCACCCGTGCAGAAATGATATGTATCTCTCGAGAGAAGGCGTGCGACACGCAAACGCTCACCAGCAGCACGCAAACGCGCAAGAGAAGCACGCAAACGCGCAAGAGCAGCACGCAAACGCGCACCAAGCACACTAAACGGGCCGGTCAAACGAACAGAAACAGGCTTGCTTGAAGCGTAAGTTGTAGGCTAAAATAAACTATAAACTTCGCGGCGCCGGTAACATCAGGAAAGGTACATACATTACTCAAATGATAATATTGGGGGGGGGGTCTATAGTTACTCGGGAAATCAATCAAGCAATCAATATCGTCCAGTCGTGTGCTGGGTGAAGACAAACAAAAAGGCACAGCGTCAAAACATGGATCACAACTTTCGTGTAATCAATGTTCGGGGAGCACGGAGAAGCGGCGGGTCGGGACACGCACGGGCGCGACGGGGCGCGCGCACAACCGCGCGCACAACCGCGCCGAAATTAGAATCAGACATACAAGCGGCATTGTTGCACCAATTTTGATGAAAACATAATCGACGGATCACTACCTTCGTTGAATCGGGGAAACCGGGAACAAGGGCGGAACGGAACGCACGGGTGGGGCGGGCGGGGACGGATGGACGAACGCGCACATTCGCGCTGGAATCAAAATTAGAAATGGCGTAATTTCACCACATTTTCGTCAGACACGATATACAGGGCTGGACCTTCTCTGCAAGACTGCGGAAGCGACGTTCCTCCATGATCTCGCAGATCCAGGCCTGCACCACAAGGACAAGACCACAAGAAAGAAAAATAACAGGAGGGCAGATGATATTGCAAGCGTTTTGGATAGCTAGGGTTAGGGTTTAGTAGGTTGATCAGTCAGGCGAAAGGTAGCTAGGGTGGGGATCACAAAAACACCACAAGGATGAGATAAAGAAACAGGCCGGGACGACCATAGTTCAAGCGAGTTGATCAGCCAAGGGTAGCGGGCGGATCACACGAAACGCCACAACGAAGAGAAAAATAACAGGCGCGGGGATGATATTAGTGCCCGCAGGTTGATCAGGCGAAGGGCAGCAGGATGAGGGGGGGGTGATTATTTCTGTAATGTACTGCACGACCATAGACTCTCGTATAAGGCATGCAAGAAAACCCGCACCCTCCAAAGGACTTTCTGGCCCAACGTTCTCCGTATAACGAGGGAGAGGGGGCACACAATTTTCCAACCCGATGTTCTCCAAAACAAGAGAGGTATACACATCACAAAATGTAAGCATTTGCAAAGATCTTGTCAAAATGTTCCATAGACGCTCCCTCCGCGCTTGCAGTCTCTCATTTGCCGAAAACCGCAGTCTGGAAACTTCAGTGTCGTCGTCGAATCTTCCCATAGGCGCATGCATAGATTTTGGCATTTGCAGTGGGGCTGAGAAATTCAGCCAGGAATATCTTCCGGGGGGGGATCTTTATGTATCTAGCGTGCTCTACGGTAGTAAATCGTATACTTTGAATAGGAGAATAAACCTGTAAAGCCGGGGGAGCTATTGTTTCAAGGTGAAACGAGGCAAAAAAAGGCGGATCGAGCCAGCCGTGGTTCGTCGAGTCGAGCCCAGCGGGGCACACAATAGAGCGACACTGGTGGTGCAAGTATGATGAATGCAGAAACTGTCTTATGATAAAGTGGATAAGTGGATAATATGTAGTTCGAAGTACGAGGGTCACCTTCCGTACAGAAAAGCTTTGTCTGTTCTGTTTGGCTGGAAGAGCAAACAGGTGTGTATGATGGATGATGGCTTCAGATTTCAGATAGGCGCAACAAACCTGCTGCACAGAAACGATCTCTACGCCAAGATATGATGCGGCAAGCGATGGCTTCAGATTTAAGAGAAGACAGGTGCACCACAAGTGCAACAAACCTGCCGTACAGAAACGATCTCTACGCCAAGATATGATGCGGCGAGTGCATTACACGTGGAACCAACCTCAAACATATTTGGGCGCTTGGCCAGAAGAGCAATCAGATACGTGCCATTCGAGCTTTAAAGTTCGGACACGTGCCATTCGAGCTTTAAAGTTCGGATAGACAGGCAGGCAGGCAGGCCGACAGGGCGGATTGTATCTGTACATGCTGTACACAAAACGATCGCTATCTGTTTAGCCTGAAGAGCACACAGAGAGCTTCAAATCTCATACAAGGTGCATCATGATAGGTAGGTAGGTTACCACAAGCTACAGACGGCCACTGCACCGAGGGACCTGCCGAACGGGAACGATCTGTCCGTATTTACCCATCCACCCATCCGCCGGAGGATAAAAAGAGAAAAAAAAAAAAAAAAAAATCTGTCCGTACGAAGGGCCAGAAGATCGAACAGATGGCTTCAAATATCCCGAGGTATTGGTGAGGTATTGGTGGGTATCATACTAATGGTTACCCTGCCGATAGGTACATATTCATGTGGTAAGAGCACAGCGTGCAGGTAAACAGAAAACCACACGGCAGGGCATTGGGGGCATTGGGGGGGCATGGGGGGGCAAATCAATCGATCGCCAAGAACGTACTTCGTACCGCCGTCTTATTAATTGCAGTCCAAAATAAGAACAAAATAAGGACCCGTTTGACTTCAATATAAGGGACGTTACAATATGCTGCAATTTTTTTTCTTTTTTAAAGAAAAAATACGATACTCGTACAAATAATAGCATATTACAAGTACCAACAACGCAGCTTGCAAAGATGAGTATCGACCCGAAATTCGTCGAACTCACGGCTGACGTCCTTGACATATTTTTATAAAATAATTATACTCACGATTAGGCTGGTACGCTGGTACACAAGTTTGCATTGCTCTGACCATTCGTAGTCATGTCATGTTCTCAAGATGGGCTGTCTAGGAAGAACAACCGAACCGAACCGAAACGAACCGAAACTGACGTTTCGAGGGCGGGTAATCACCTATTAATAGCACGTCACCGTGCATTTCCGAATGTTTTTAGAAGCAATCCAAAATGTCCGAATCTGGATTTGTTGACTCGTGTTCGAATGTTCATCAGAAGAAGCGTACTATTTGATAGTCGGCATGCAAAATAAATTTCCGAACTTTTTTAGATAAACTCGTGTTCAAATGTCTGTCAGAGGAAGCGTACTATTCAATACCTGGTAGTCGGCATGCACAATAAATTCCCGAACTTTTTCAAGTAATGTGTAATCTTCATCTATCGATTCGTGTCCGAATATGTGTCAGAAGCGTAGGCAGTACGACGTAAAAGGCAGGCAAAACCAATGGCAATTTTAAATTTTACTTTACAGGTCGGCGACTCCCCTTGGATCTACAATGTACCAGGTAGCTTGTACCACGGTCGACAGGGTGATGTAAATGCAATCTGTTCGCGGAAACTACAAGACCCGTTTCTGAGGGGGACAAAATCTGACAGCTGTGGAAAGAATATATATTTATATATTGAGTGATGTTCGAATTTTTTCAGAACCGTACGAAGGAAGTAGGACGGAAGGCAGGCAGACAGGCAGGTAGGGTATTGTTATGTGATATAATAGGCAATAAGGAGGAACACATGCAGGCAACGTCAACTATTTACGAGAACAGTTTTAAAAATTATAAAACCACCCCACTGCTGTGCCGTTGTGGGGACAGCACAACTGGGTTTAGGCAATTCATAGGAAATTTTGGGAATTGGAGGACTAACGAAAAGCTAGAGGTTCAGAAAATAATCGAAAATAGATACGTACAAGTAATCGACCGGAGAAGTCACAAACAAAATTCGGGTGGCGTACTGAGCCAAATGCTGTACATGAGGAGAGTCGCATTGAGTACCGGAGACAGCTAGAGGTAATGTCGTCGGACTATGAGGTCAGTGCGGTGGCGGGCCGCTCGTAAGCTTCACGTCCTTAGACCAACGATGTACCTGGCACATTTATTCATTTATTTACTGCTTTAGTAAGCTGTAGTAACCAGCTTACAGTAGACCAATGATGTATGTCCGCTTGGCGGGCCGCTCGTAAGCTTCACGTCCTTAGACCAACGATGTACCTGGCACATTTATTTACTGCTTTAGTAAGCTGTAGTAAGCCCAACGAGCTTACAGTAGACCAATGATTGTATGTTCGTTTCCTCCACTTCGCTATTACGCAGGCGTTTTGAGCATTTTGTGAAGGGATCACTAGTTAATAGCGGCCACCTTCCAAAGAAAAGCCCTGACGCATGCACAGGTTGTTGGTTGACCTTTCAGGGGGAAAAAAAAATCGTGACGCGATATCAAAATACACCACTGCCAACACAGAGCGGTAGAAGGAGCGGTACAGCAGTACTTGATAACACACCCAATGGTGTGATCGTGTGATATTCTTGGTTGGGAACCATTAATACAATAAAACGTCCCCCCCAACGTTTGCATCGAACAGGTATGATATGTATGACATTACACTGCAATCGAATAACCAACCTCAAACAACTTGACCCTTCATCAGGGAGGGATGAGGGGTCTTAAGAGTAAGAGCTACCTCTGCCCACTCCACTGTGGTCAACGGAAAGCAACCATGCGAGGCTGCAGCAGCCGCTGCAGTAGCCCGAACAGCCAAAACTATTGCATGGACTGGTCAGTTGTCAGGTATATCATATACTACTTGTACCCGTCAGGGTGTGATATGGTCTCCATCGTAGTTGTACTGCATTGCGTCGCCCGACGGAACAATTAAGAAAGGAAAGAACGCCACCACAATATCGAAACACCACAACCACAGAACGTGCACTGCAGCCTCTTTGTGTGATTCCTACATCATACCTGGTACATCATGATAAATCGAAACCATTTTGCTTGTTATCAACTGGTGGTAACATACAAGCCGCGTCCAGAAAGAACACTCATTCATGCTCGTTCATGGCAAGAAAGGGCCGCAGACAGGCATACACGACAGGCAGACAGGCAGACACCGCCGTAGTGCAGCTGAGACAAGATTGATCAGATTATCACAAGTAAGAGGTCTGTCTTTACCACATGAAAAGGCGTTGATTGGTCGCACTCTAACTTGCCACAGGACACATACACGAGGGAACTTTAAATTTCAGCTACAAACACAAAACGCGTGCCCTGGTACTGATATACGATATACCGCATCATGCAGCAGTTCAGCTCTCGGCACATTATTTTATTATCGGCTGACGGCATCCTTATCCACCTTTGAGGAAAGCAACCGTCAAGGAACTCCCCAGACTAAAACGAGTATATTAAGCCTACGGAGGCCTTCACGAGCAAAATCTTAGCCGTCAACTGACTGACTGCTTTCGTTTTGTTACCATGACTTGATGCTGGTGCAGCAACGAAGGCGGATTGATCAGTTATCATCACATTTTTCGCCACGACAGATAAATAAGTCCGTGGTCATTTAATTCACTCATGGGTGTTCAAGAATAGCTCTAAATTGCTCCTTGCTGTCTTTTTTTTTTTTTTTTCTTCATCCTCCGGCGGATGGGGAAAAATAAAGCTTTAGCTCACCACGCTTGAGCATCTGTCGATATTTGCCAGGACTGCTGTCCTGCCAGATACGTGTGTAGTACAGGTATCGTCTACGGTGGTGCTTAATACATACCACGGTGATACCTGGTCAGGCGGTAAATATACTTGACATAGGAATCCGAGATAATGCTGCCGTTTTGTCGAACACTTGTATCTGCTGTTGGGATTACAGGGCGCATAAAATGTCTGGATCATGTACTGACGAAATGGTATCTGTTTTTACCCTGCTTCACGTTTACCTGGTATATCGCAAACTGCCCTGATGCCTGGCGCGATATATATGTATATTATGTACTCCGGAAAAAAAAAAATGAAAATACACTCCAGCTGCGAGATCGAATATTTTGTCGAAACTCATCTTTGCAAGCTGTGTGTGATACTCGCGCGCATTACGGGTTGTGTGTCCTGATATTTTCCCCATCCGACGGAGGAAAAGAAAAGAAAAGAAAAGGTCGGCGACTCCCCCTTGCAACTACAGCAGTGTAGCTATCAGGGTCAACCGGGTGATGTTACGAGTAGTCAGTCTGTGCGCGGAAACTATAACCCGTTTCTACATATATACGAAGTATATTTTTCACACACATCTGTGATGTTAGTCAGTCTGTGCGCGTAAACTATAACCCGTTCCTACATGAATATCTATTTTCAAGCACATCTACTTTCCAGCTTCTGGACAAGCCGTGGTCACAGGTGTCGTCCCTTTCCCCCCCCCCCCGGTTCTTGCCTTCAATTTTTATCGCGCATAGGGTTCAGCAATCCCACAGCTCGTCGATTTTTCACCGTGTGTTGCTAACTCACGCTCTCGCGCTTTACGCAAGTCAATTCGTGCACAAGAATAAGTCCCCACGAATTTATACGAGTGTGCACTCGGGGGGATTCGAACTGACGAAACTGACCTGTATCAGGCTCGAGGATAACCTGATACGCCACCGGGGCGACGGGCTCATATGCACACTACCAGGTACACAACACCGTACACCACAAAAAGCTGTTTGCCGTTTGCCGTGCAATTGTCCGATTGTTCGTTCGTTCGTTTGTTTTGGTTTTTTCTGCTTGCGCATAAACATTCAACAAATCCGGTCCACGTAAAAATCGCATCCGTAATCTGTAATCTAGCAGACTGACTACTCGTGCCCGTCGTCGTCAGGCTAGCCACGGTCGAGGAAGCCTGACGGGAACGGCGAGGTATCAATTTGATAATTTCATGTCTCCCCTTTTGCCGTGGGACTTCATGCAGATCCTTCAATCGCCAATTAACACGCAAGCATCACTCGAACGATGCAAATTCTGCGTCGTCAAATACCAGTAATAACCTGTCAGATATCATGTACTGCACCAGCAGCTGCTACACACAAGCAAAGCAGTACCTTACTAAATCTCGCACAAGCGGATAAGCTTAAATTACACGTACTGCTTGATCGTTGTAACGAGTACAGGTTCGGCGTACCTGCTGTGCATCAGATACAGGATACCAATTACAGTATACGAGTGCAGGTTCGGCGTGCCTGTTGTGCACCAGGTACAGAAAGTACAGCACATCTGCTGTAATCAAAACAGAAAGGGCGGTGAGTAAAAGAAAGGCAGGCTTGCATTTACAGGACAAAAATAAATCCCGGAGCCGCTACGACTCAATACCGGTATCATACAGGACACTTGACAACATAAATACTGCTGTAGATGACCCACGCTGAGTTTCTTATTTGGGAGAGGGCGCGTTTACTCACACCATCTTCACGGCTCCATGATTTTTTTTTCTCCTGGAAATACCACCCAGACTTTCTTACATAAATAAACATCTTCCTCCGTACGTGTCCTGCCTGTTTCGTACTGAATTTTGAAGTAGATCGCACACTCTCCAGAATAAGAAACCCAGCCTGGGTAGGAGTATTTATGTTGCTCAAGGTAGTGTGGAACGCGGGTAATAAGAAAGAATCCCAACATGAGGCATGTTTCTTACCAGTGGTATCTTCTAAAAGGAGCCCCGTACTGAATCGACCGTGTAGGCCATGTGCGAGTCCGTCAGTCGTTATGCTGAAGTCAGTGTAGATACGCACCTTCTCCCAAACAAGAAACCCAGCCCCGGTCAGCAGCATCAATATGTCTGTTTCTCATTTGGTGTCAAGCCGGTCAAACTGGTGTAAAAGAAAAAAATAAGGGGCCATGTATGAGCCCGTCGCACCAGCCCGTCAGCCGTCCGGTAAGTCCATCTCAAATACCTATCTGGACGCAACGAACCAACAAGACGCAGATCCCGTCCGAGTACTGGTATGATATTAATTAATTAGCGCACCAAAAACAAGAACGTATTTTCCACGTATTAATATTAAGATGTCGGCATCACATCATTCATGGGCGGTACAAGTGCTAATAATACTAATATTGCTCGGTATGTATTTCATTTTCTTGAAATCGCGTCCATCAACCTGCAACATGCAAAAGCTATGCGTCTGCGTATGTATAAATTTACAGATTTGCCTTGTGCGGCCGTCCGTAGCCGCAAGCAAGGCGGGAAGCTCAACAAAACATTAGCCTGGGTGGGGCAGCAATGCCGTGCTATTGACCAAGGCATGCATGCGTAGATGCGAAGTGCCCAGCAGGCAGAAAACTGCTATTTCAGGCAGGACGATCAATGATGCAGCCCGTGGATGTGCGAATACCAGCTCTTTTCCAACTCAAAATAGGTCCCACCGGTAACTGGGAACATCAACATTATAATTTCTGGACGATGTTTGTTCTCAATTTAATATCATACCAATTTTAGTATTGGGACTGTCAGCCTTCCAGCATTCTGCGATTTTGTAAGTCGCGTATGATATAACATTTGATGTAATCGCTTGCTGTGAATATCGTCGGGTGCACCAGTAGGTGCACAACGGGTTATTATGAATCTCTCTTCGCGTGCGCGCGCAAAACATACGACCGATAAGGACGTGTGTGAAGAGGAAAGGGGGTGTATGTGGATCTGCTGTCCCGCGAACTAGATGGCAAGGGCGAGGTTGTTGTTTGCAACAGGTTCATCATCAGGTGTTCGTTCGTTTCTTACCAATTCCAAGGTACGTCCGGCAGAAAAAATCCTAAAAAAAGAGAAACAAAAGTAATTTCGGGCACCGCTTGTTCCAGAGCACGATCGTATGCACCACAGGCCTTGGCCATCAGAAGCAACGTTTCCCGGGCGCAGTAGTACAGGAGAGGGTCGATGCATCGTATGCCGTGGGGCAGGCAACATTGCTTGGCGAAGGGCATCGTGCGTTGCGTTGCAAGTTCTCGCACCCTGGGTCGGTAAGTTCTCGTACCCTGGGTCGGGTCGGGTCGGGTAGTCCGGCCTGCTGATTCTGCTGACATCTCTCCCAGGTAGTCTCTAAAATCTAGATACAGAAGTATCTCTACTTAATCTGTTCATTTGCAAAAAGCTACGTATGCTCTCACCTGTGCCAAAGAAAAGACCAGCAACACCAGCAGGTCCGTGAGGACATCAATGGGCTCCGAGGCTAAATTACAGTCGTTCGGGAGGCCCGCATAGCATGATAGTCTCATCAGCAGCCACCCCACCACGTATAACAGCGCCCAACCCGTTGCTCTCGTCGCTTGCTCCACGTACGCGCTCCGGCGCATAGGATTTACGGGGTGCGTTAGCGCGATTTCTGCAGGCTTGCCACCATCTCGCTCTACCGGAGGGTTGTACACCATGGTTCCTTAGGTAGCGGAGCGGTGCTTGCGAGGCAAAGGGGTGCACTCTCTTTAGGAGTGAAGTTTGGTTGGTTGGTGGTGTGTTCGCCAAGGGCTTGCAGAGGGCACGCGGGTCTGAGAGGTGCTGGCTGATAGAGCAGACCCGCTGGTATTATTGCTGCTGCTGCTGTGCCGGCCAGCAACAAATAATGAGAACCGGAGACCCGGGGTCCGCCACGGAACACAACGAAACTACCGAGTTTCAAACCGATTTTTTCACAAACCTGCCGATTCGTGACATCCGAATTTGAAAATGGTGGATTTTGATATGATTCATTTTTAGTAACTTTCGATTTACGGTACTTCTTTCTCTCACGGGCCTTCTGTTCTCGCTCGGTGATCGGCGTGGCAGGGCGGCTGGCTAATAATGTTGCCGAGATGGCATCATCACCACACCTCAGATACTATTTACACATTACATGAGAACGATCGTGATTGCTTGCTTTTTGAACGATGTGGGCTTTTGCGTTGCCAAGGAGAACTTTTTTATGTCTATTTATTTGGGTTGCCTCTTTTTATTTCCTCTTGGTGTTGACGAGAACCGACAAGCCGCTACGAGCTGAATAAATCGTGAAAATATAACAGAATTGGACGCTAAAATATGACAAAATGATCCAAAATGGTACGAGAAATTGCGGTGCGGTGGCATATCCGATCAAATTAATACGGGCGGTCATCGTAGATTGTACCAGCTTTAGTATATTAGAGGAGAGCTTTTTGATATCTGTTTGGGTTTTGCCTTTTATTCATCTCCTCTTGGTGTTGATGAGAACCGAAAAGCCGCTACGAACTGAATAAATCGTGAAGATATCCCAGGTATTGGACGCTAAAATATTACTTGTACCAGCTTCAATATATCAGTTATTATTAGTACGTAGTAGTTAGTAGCTGATCTTAAGAGTACACATGGTAGATGTTGTGATGTTTATTGATCGATGGCAGCCGTTCGAATTTCTTCACAACCACCAAACTGTTGGGGTCTGGTCATGGTCATTGGTCATGTGGGCATGATCATCGCGGTCGGTCATGGTCCACGTCTAATAATTCGTGTTCGCGTGGCCTCCGTAAGTTTGCCGGTAAATCTATACGTGCGACGAGTATTTATTTTCTACGGTACGGGCGTGTACGTTCTTTCCACAGATTTTGTCATGAAAACCAAGCAAAAGCACAAATATAAATATTGCCGGCGACATCTCATCTTTGGGCGGCCATTTGAAACTGGAAAATGCGGGGCCATCGGGTTAAAAAACAAAAAATGTGGAAAAAAAACACCGAAACTGCTTGACAACTCCCGCCAAAACCGCCACAACAATATATAGCGAATAAAACCGCCGCGTGTTCTTAGCACAGAACCAGCAACACCTCGTGCCTCTCTGCTATCTTGTGCGAGTTGCTTGTAGCCCTGCAACAGCAGACAGCAGAGCGTTGTACCCGACCCTGTTGAACGATGGCCCCTGCCCTGTGGGCGCTCAGCATCCCGGCGGGATTTGTCCTGTGCTTCTTCGCGAGAATTTTTTCGCTCGTGATGCAGATCAAATGTGGGGTTCCTCTCAAGAACGAGTGCCCTCGCGCCCAGCCGGAAGGCAAGGAAGTGGCCATGAAGGACACCGACGGGTAAGCAATGAGCAAGTTACCGAGTCATGGTTGTTGGGGCTTAGTCAAAGTTGTGGCGGTGGCGGTGGTGGTAGTAGTTCTAGTATGCTGCCCCGGGTAACATGTAGGATGGACTGGAGACAGATCTATTATGATATGGTTTTGCTGAAACCGGAAACGCACAGCAAGCGTCCTCATATTTACCCCTGAGGATATGTATAGAGGCGGCTATTATACTATTTAATACAAGCCGCCCACAGCACACATGTCCTTGATATCCGTCAACGGCTTGGCATCGAAGCACCTGCCTCTCTCATGTGCTGTATGTTGAATGTCATCCTTGCGTCATGGCGGGCCTTGACGTAAACATACGTAGAAGATACCAGACGAGTTTCGACCAAGTCTATTTCCCAAATCTAATAATCTTCGATCTCGCACCTGTACAACAAGTAAATGTATTTCACGTTATCCTAGAGGTGAAGAGATACGGAGACATGTGCAACAAACGCATATAAAAACAGGATGCGATATCTGCATTGCATTGTAATTTGAAGTAATTTTGCTACGGGTATCACGGCGGTGATTTTTTATCTTGTGGTTGAACCTCGCACGAGCTCGCAATGATCAATGATTGAATATGGAACCGTGCACACACTGGCTCTCTTCAACAGCAGCAGTTGCCAGTGGCGCATCTTGTGTGCCTTCGTAGTTGTGTTACAAATGCGGTCATGGTGCATGATACCCTTGGCATGATATGATCCCAGGATGAGATTACCTGGAGCCACACAGAGAGCGTGCAACGCTCTGGAGCCACATGTGCACATGGTATTTAGATACTTTCGCCCCTGCCCCCCCACCCCGCGGCGAGTGTTAAGCGGCGGCCAGCGGAACGATAGGTTGGCGGCAGCACGCGAAATAGTTGCTGATTGCGTTGGTGTCTAGGGGTGTCACCCGCCGGGAAAAACAGGAACCGGGTACCCGGTGGGGTCTCCGTAGTTGTACCCGGGTACCCGTACGGGTACCCGGGTATCCGGGTACCCGGGTACCCGTATCCATCCCATCCACTGCTGTAGTCGAACGGGGGGTACAGACGGGAAGCGGGCTCACCTTCTTTCTGAATCAGCCATGTAACATGTAAGGCATTAGTATCACATGTGCTTCGGGCTTCTGTTCCCCGTGTAAAACAACCGGCGTCCCAGCGTACGGGCCGACACAAACTCTTATTTCTCCATGAACTACTATTATGTATCGTTCGTATGTATTTCTTTTGTACGCCGCGATCTGCACAAAGGTACGGTAGTTGGTCCAAGTACATGCATTTCGTGAAGTACAGAAAATCAAACGGAACACGAGAGAGACGACAGTAAAACAGGAACAACGCCGGACTGCTTGCTGCTGCCTCGAGCGTGAAAAGTTCAACAACTTGGTGAACACCCCCCCTGTACCCACGAAGCCCAGTAGGATTTCCTACCTCCCCACTACTACTCCTTTCCTACCTCCTCCCTCCGCCCTTACAAAGCACAGTGGACAGGCGGGATAGGGACTGTGCCGTTGTCGCTTGGCCGCGTCGGCGGCAAACTAAATTCTCGACGTAAGAAACAATCCAGAATTATTTACTTGTCGAGGAGACCCGACGCTACAGCCGAACGCACAGCCCTGTTCCATCTCCCGACGGTGTAGTGGTACGCCTAATTGTTTGAATACTTTGGGGGTTCCGTGTATTGAATGGTAGGGGGGTAACCCATGCGATACCCGGGTACTGAAAAAGTGGAACCGGGTACCCGTGGGGAGCTCAATACCCGGGTACCCGTATCGGGTACCCGGGTATTTTCCCGGCGGGTGACACCCCTATTGGTGTCCTATTCCCTTCGTTTTCTCGGTTACTTTCAATCTGCTCTGTAGAGGGAGTATAACGGTGTGCTGTTTTGCCCGATCAACCGCGAACCAATGTTGTTGGCACGGCTGTTTACGAGTACGGCTAAGTTTGTTTTTATTTGTGTTTTTTGTTTTTGTTTTTGTTTCTGTTTATTTCGTATTTCTCTCTTCCAATGTATTTCTGTTGCTGACGTATGTATGTTGTGCCTGTCGTACCCAGTACTAGGGCATGACATTGCGTTGTCGAATGCATTACGATGCATTATCTCTGTGTCGTGGCTTGTGACCACAGAGCTGATCTTTCTAGGGTGAAGAATCAGTACGGACACTGGGTGTGCTGGATGTCGACGAGTAG
Organism: Undaria pinnatifida; assembly: GCA_012845835.1. Classification (NCBI taxonomy): domain Eukaryota; class Phaeophyceae; order Laminariales; family Alariaceae; genus Undaria; species Undaria pinnatifida. The sequence continues at coordinate 11,927,293 of JABAKD010000019.1, forward strand.
AAGAACGGTTTAATGTGAAGAACACACACACACACACACGGCTACAGCAGTACCCGGTATCATTTTACGGTTAACGGCGAAGCTAGGATCCCCTTCTAGCTTGCCGGGCACTCAGTCTGTGCCGGGCGCTCTGCCGGCGTCTTTTTCCCGGTCAATCGCCAAACATCGGCCACCATATGCCAGTAACACGGAAAAAGACGCTTTGCCTTCGATATAAATGGGCGATCCGAAAATTGCTCCTCAGTTTGTTGACGATGCTTCGACGGCTGATGTTATACCTTTTTCATAATAATAAGGGTTGTAACGAGGACCAATGATAGGGACAGCTTACGCTATACCTACAATGGGACTCGAAGGGTGCGCCAGCTAGCGTTGGGCTGCGAAAGCAACTGAGTTAAATCGACACACGACGCGTATGAAAATACGCGGAAGTGTGGTGAGCTAAAGCTTTATTTTTCCCCATCCGCCGGAGGACAAAAAAAAAAAAAAAAAAAAAAAAAAAAATCACCCCGACAACCTCCGTAGGACAAACGAGCGGCAGGTGCATCACGCAGCTTGCAACAGATGAGCATCGACCCGAAATTTATCGAACTCGCAGCTGACGTGTTTAGATGTTTGCAAAATGTTCCCGCCCACAGCAAACCCGGTCATAGACTACATGATATATGTACTCCGGAGTATATTTATTGTTTTCTGAAATATATTTATTGGTACGTTTTTCGACACTACGACCGTCACTTTATTATCGGGGGTGCTTTGAGTACCACACCCCATACGGCGGTGCGCCTGAAAACAGCATCAAACTCCATACTCTTGACACCACCTAGCGGATGCCATTTTCCCACAAAACGAACTAAAGCAGTTGTATGGAAACCAGCTCGGAGGCAGCTGCTTCGCTCCATCAAAGTGGGCCGAACGAGTCTGGGGCGCCGACCCCACCGGTACCTGCTGCTCCCTCGCCCAGAGCAACGACCACGCCGGTTATGTCCGGGACCGGCCCGCTTACGTTGCCGGTACTGGTACTACCGGTACCACGTCTGCTATTACTCCTCCTACTGCTGCTGTGCCCCAAGCCCTGACAACCAGTGCCGGTACCGGTGGTGGCTTTGTGGCCAATCATGGAAGTTGCCGCGAACCGGTGCGTGTGTCGGTATCTCAAAAACAAATAGGACGCACAGCTACTGTCTACGGCGTGTTGTTGTTCTGGGCGTTGGCTAGAAGCACATGCTCCATGTGGTTGGGCTAGACTATGGCAACAGTTACTTCAGCGGGGCACGGGCCTCTGGGGTACAACCCTCGGGAGTTTTCCTAAGAATACCTACGGTGCCGGTATCCCAGGCGTTAGGGCTCCGGCGTCTGTTGTGTGCAACGCAACATGAGCTGGAAGGCGTGTTGCGCAAAGGTGTGTAGTCCCCCGGAGGCAAAAATGCGACAACTGCATAAATGTAAGCCTGAACACCCTTCACGACCCGCGTTTAGACGCCTAAAACATATATTTCGCCTATAGTGAAAACAACAAAGTTACCTCCGTTATCGTTCTTCCTGTTCCTCTTGACAGCAATTGAACCCGGCCCGAAATTTTCGCCAGCGAAACAACTAATTAATGCCCTGCCAGCAACATGTTCCGGTATCGCAGCAAGGCGGGGATCTTTGCTGTCATCTCCGGTGTCGAGAGTGGGCCTTTGCACCGCCGGCTTTGCGTGGTAATGGAAGGAGTCAAAGTACTTTTGATGTGCTAGCACACCCCTTGTTATCACACCCCTGTTTTCCGGCCCATCTCCCGTTGTTGTCGAACACCTTGCCAGCACACCCTCTTGTTTGACACGCGGTCTGTAAGGTGGACGAGGTCTGTTGAGGCTCCTTAGCAACCGTGGATACCGTTAGCACACCCCCTTGCTATCACCCCCCCCCAGTTACCCCACACCCTAGCTGCGGGGCTCCCGTGCATGTTGCTTTTCACCGGGGATTCGTTAGATATTAGTAGCACACCACTGCCACAACACACCCCTAGTATTGAAACGTCAAAATGTTATCACCGGGGTGTACCTTCTTCCGTGTTGTACCGTACATAGCTGTGTCCCCTTTAAAGAAAAGAAAAGCATAGCGACACCGCCAACGTAAAAGCAATGGGATCGGCTACGATCGGCTACGAGTACGACTATCGTGTTGCTCCTGACGGCTAAAACTGGCGTGTTGTATGGATATGGGTGTGTTCCTGTTAGCCCACGTTGCCTTGTCTGCTACGTTGTACGTTGTCAGCACGCGAGCATCGCGATTGGAATATTCGTGGATGTTTTTGTTGTGACGAACAAGTGTCCCTCGGCCTGTGACGCCGTCAGTACGCGAACACTGCGGCTGAAGTACTCGTGAATGGTTTTTGTTGGGCGGAGGCGTTCTTCCCCCTGTCTGGTATGTTGTCAGCACGCGAACATTGCGCTCGAAGTATATGCAATACAAGGCACCTGCCGTTTTTTCACGACAATCGCCACGCATGGCTACGTATCGGTATCTCCTTATTTTTTCAAGCGTAGCGCGACAGTGTCGACGTAAAATCAATGTTTTTGGCTACGAACGGCTACGAATACGGCTATCCATGTCGCGGCTGACGGCTAAAGCTGGGGGGGTAATATCGGTGCCCTGCTTAGCTTGCCAGGCACTCTTTCTGTTCAGCGCGCAACTTTGTTCACGGTCAGTCGCCAAGCATCGGCCACGTGTGTCTCCTTTACCGTTCATGAAAGAAGCATAGCGACAGCCGCCGACGTACCGTGGGCTAAGTAAACATTGTGTCCCTGTTGGGGCCCGTGTATACTCGTACTGTAGTACAATTCGATGCAAATCGACCAAGGAAGAAGGGCTGATTGTCTTCTGGCTTGGGGCCCGTGTATTCTTGTACTGTAGTGCAATTCGATTCGAATCGACCAAGGAAAAAGGGCTGATTGTCTTCTGGCTTGGGGCCTGTGTATGCTCGTACTGCAGTGCAATTCGATGCGAATCGACCAAGGAAGAAGGGCTGAAGTCTTCTGGCTTGGGGCCCGTGTATACTTGTACTGCAGTGCAATTCGACGCGAATCAACCAAGGAAGAAGGGCTGATTGTCTGGCTTGGGGGCCGTGTATACTTGTACTGTAGTGCAATTCGATGCGAATCGACCAAGGAAGAAGGGCTGAAGTCTTCTGGCTTGGGGCCCGTGTATACTCGTACTGTAGTGCAATTCGATGCGAATCAACCAAAGAAGAAGGACTGAAGTCTTATCGCTTGGGGCCCGTGTATACTCACACTGTAGTGCAATTCGATGCGAATCGACCAAGGAAGAAGGGCTGAAGTCTTCTGACGATAAGAATGACGACACGTACCGTAGTGGGGAGGGGGGTAGAAGAGCGTGCGTAGTCATTCTCGATCTGAGTTACGTCTCGAGGAGGGAAAAGGATAAAGAAAATTGCGAAGCGCGAAGATAATAGTTGAGATGAGCAAAAAAAACAAGAAAGAAAAAAAGCGGCCGAAAAAACGGTCATTGCGATATTTTCAAGCGTCTACGACTAGCGATAGAGCGCGCAGCAGTACGGGCAAGGGTTATGCCGCGCCCGTCCCGTACGAGTCTTTGCATTGTTGGCATCGTCGATCGGACACCAATTTTGTCGTGCCGCTGCCGCAGTCGGCAAGTCTGGCCGTCAATAGTACTAGTAATTTTTCCTTCAAGTCTCCAAGGGGTTGCTAATATTTTACTGGTACCACCGACCGCTCGCAATAAAAGTCACAAAGCAGAGATCTGGTGGGGATACAAAACCCGACTCAAAAAAATAGATGTACGAGTACGGCACGTCCATCACCTCATCATCGCCGATGATCTTCATGCATGTCAACACCCCTCGTCGAACCCCCGAGCATCTGTGAACCCACTGGTACCACCGATCGTTCGCAATAAAAGTCGCAACCAGAGATCTGGTGGGGATACAAAAGCCGACGCCAAAAATAGATGTACGAGTGCGGTACGTCCATCATCTCATCATCACCGATGATCTTCACGCATGTCATCATCGCTCATCGAACCCCCGAGCACCTGTGAACCCAAACGATTGATGGGGTGATGAGTGCACTTCGGGAGGATCGCGGTGCCGTCGCCAAATACCGGTATATGTCCCGATCCTCGGGTTCATATGATACGGCAAGGTGCCTCTGTGTGTATCTGTGCCGCATCTGCACCGCTTGTTCCGTGGTCTATCTATACCTGGTACCAGGGTCTACCGTGAACGTTCTGGTGGTGTGGTGGTTGTGTTGGTGTTGGTGGTGTTGGTTTTAAGTTCGCTGGTGGTGTTGGCGTTGGTGGTGTTTGTGTTTTTGTTTCCGAGGGTATTGTTGTTCAACCCGGAGTGACTGGGGCCTATCCTGTGACAGCGGACTTGGTTCCTTGCGAAAATCAGTTAACGTGAGAACAACGACCTCACCAACAACAGGCCTGGGTGCGATGTTTTTTTGTTCGAGGGCTCATGATTTTTGGCCAAGGGTCCAAACATTTTGCCCCATTACCGACTGGCATGCCGATCTCGTTTAACATTTTGGAAAAATCGATGGACCCAAGGCGAACTCTTGCCCCGTCGAAACAATTTGACTCCGAACCCGAGCCCTGTGTGAACACCAGGTACAATAGTAGGGCCTTTACAAGGCGGCCAGAATAAGGCGGCCAGAATAAGGCGGCCACTCGATATAGGGCGGTTGAAATCGGTTGACACGACTGTAACCCTATACAACTGCCTACACGAATAGGGCGACCTCTCGACATAGGGCGGTCAGAAAACCTTCGCGTTATACCGCCTTATGTAGGCCCCACGTCTGTACGAAGGACCGATTGCTATGCGGAATACTCGGAGAAAGAATGGACTACGTCTGACAAGAAAAATATCGCACTCCATGTTGCGCGCGAGGTACAGCTGCTGAAATGGTGTGCACCCTGAGGAGTCTCCTATGTTGTAGCATCATTCGTTCGGTAGCTCTCGTTCATTACGCGATCTATAACTATTGCTAACTCCTCCCACCCGTTCTCTCCCCTCACCAATAAGATTTAAGATTATATACGAAATACAAGGGTAAATTCCACAGCCGTCAGATGTTATCCCCTTCAACGACGGGTTTTATAGCTTCCATGTGCAGCTTGATAGAAGACTTGAGAGACCGAACGTCTTCGCGTCACCCCTTTATTTGTTGGTACACTGGGGAGTCACCGACCTGTATCCTTCGTCTTTATGAGGACATTCACACCCGGCTACGCGCGCGATCGGAGCATCAGGTGTGCTTGCAAAAAGGATTTCGACGAACTCCTCGATCTCACAGTTGTAGTGTGTTTTGTAATTTTTAGTAAAAACAGCTCTTGAACACCAAAGAAAAATCATTACAATGTAGCCACACACCGCGCAAAGCAAACGAGTAAGTAACACCGACGAGCCCAAAATATGTTATAGTAGTTTAGTCTACCAGTGGTATTTACGTGGTGCTGGTTATAGCGAGCAACAACCAAATCCCAGGATTTTTTCCCGACGGTCGAAAGGAGAACATATGGAAGGGTGTCTTAGTATCGGGCCAGGTAAGACACCACAGGTCGACACCATGGCTCCCGCTGGTGGAAAATTGTAACCGCCTTCAACTGTGTGTCGTCGACTGTGCTCATTGATGGGAAGCAGGAAAGACCCAACCCAACCCAACCCAACCCAACCCAACCCAACCCAACCCAACCCAACCCAACCCAACCCAGCCCAGCCCAGCCCAGCCCAGCCCAGCCCCCCCCAGCCCAACAAAAGTGATTTGAAGTCGCGCTTCCTTGCGACCAAATACTAGTAAAATTGGAAGTAGCAGGTATTATCTTGCGTAGACTATAGTCGTTGGGTGGGACATGAAGAATGGGTCACGCTTGGCTGGAAAGGAGCCCTATGTTTTTTGTCGTCGTCGTAAATTAAAAACTCGCGTAGCTCGTAATAGCTTATAATAGTTGCACAACTCGAACAGATGACGATCTAGGTCATATAGATCATCTACATCATGATCTAGAACATATAGATAATCTACAGTAGATCCTATGGCTGCCGTTATGACATGCTGTGCAGGATCTGTAGATGTTGAGTACAGATCCAACCCCGACCATCTACAGTAGATCCTATAGCTGCCGTTATGACATGCTGTGCAGGATCTGTATATGTGGAGTACAGATCCAACCCCGATCATCTACAGTAGATCCTATAGCTGCCGTTATGAGATGCTGTGCAGGGTCTGTATATGTGGAGTGCAGATCCAACCCCGATAATCTACAGTAGATCCTATAGCTGCCGTTTTAAAAATTGCTGTGCAGGAGCTGTGTATGTGGCGTACAGATCCATCCCACCCTTTAGCATGTGCTGATCATGCAGATCGTACGGCTTCCACCCGACAACATCAGCTAGACCATACAGATCTTCCCGAAATGTCTAGATCATCTAGTAGGGAACGGTGTGATCTGTCCGACGTCGTAAATAATTGTTCCCAGCATACCAGGTATGTTTGGGCGGGTAACGACCCCGGTTGGACGGCGCCCATTAATTAGAACGACTCGTGCAGACTCGGTGCTGGTGCTGTAGCCTATTCATATTTTCAAGTCTTATGTAACAGCGATACCGCAGTGCTGCAGTTGTTGCGGTACCGGGTACATGTGATAGTATAACAGACGGACACGCATGGACTCGGAACGATATAGACGCATCCTTTTCATGCTATCGCACTCGTATTTATCATACGCGTAGTACTCATACCCGAAATGCGGGCGCGGGCGTGTTGGTGTTGACGCGGACGATCCTTTGTGTATTATGGGGCAATCATTGGGACTTTCTCTGGTTTCAATCCACCCGAGGTACTAGGTGGCTTGTGTTGAATTACAGTGCGTACCTCGATTTAAGAGAACGCGCCGTGACAAGCCGAAACAACTGCTCTTAACTAGACGTGGCCCTTATCTCTAGTGGGAAATATATAGTTTTTTAGTGTAGATAGGCGGGACATGCCGATTTGACCGCTCTTAAGTTCCGAGTGCTCTAATCCTGGGCGCTCTTAAATCAGGGCACCCACTGTATGCTTCGAAGTACAGATCTAACAGCTGCTGCTGCACACGATGCTGTTAATAGTGCTATTTTATTTAAACTTTTTCACACACATTTGCTTTCCAGCTTCTGGACAAGCCGTGGTCACAGGTGTCGTCTCTTCCCCCCCCCCGGTTCTTGCCTTCAATTTTCATCGCGCATGGGATTCAGCAATCCCACTGCTCGTCGATTTTTCATCGAGTGTTGCTAACTCACGCTCTCCGCGTTTTCCGCAAGTCAATTTGTGCACAAGAAAAAGTCCCCACGAATTTATACGAGTATGCACTCGGGGGGATTCGAACTCCCAAAACTGACCTATACCAGGCTCGAGGATAACCTGATACGCCACCGGGGCTACCGGAGTGCTATATATATTCCGTACTGGTAATTTTAGTACATGAGGCGGTCGCGCGTTCACTGCGGGCGGCTCTCGATAGTGCCGGTATGTGCCAGCTTAATACGCCGGCACTATTCAGGGCACCGGCACTGTTGGGCGTAGGGTTACTATAGTTGATATTGAGTTCAAGTAGTTCCAAGCGATTTCACCGGCACTCTAGAGGGAAGTGGCACTATTCAAACGGCACTGTTGAGGGACCCCCACTGTATTTCTTACACTCCTAGATGATGGATATACCGGACGTACAGACCAGCCACACTTGTATCTGAGGTAGCGCAGAGGGTCGACGGCGTGTATGATACGGGGCATCTACTAAGAAAAACGAGCCATATGAAGGGCGGGATGCTATTCACAGGAAAACCAGACGTTATGGTCCCATTCGTGTCAAAATGCGCCCGTAGGACCTAATCAGAATAGAGCCTCGGTCATGAAGTATGGTTGCTGGGTGTGCTGTTCTTTGTGTTTTTTTACTCCTGGTGTAGGATATACTGCTGTAGATGGCTCGGTGACCGGCGTGCGTGGAAGCACAGTGTGTGGGGGTCCCAACAGTGCCGATGTGTGCCGTTCCAACATACCGGCACTGTTCAGGGCGCCGGCACCATGGGAAGTAGGGTTGCTGAAGAGTTCCAATAGTGTCAACCGATCCCACTAGCACTATAGAGGGAGGTGGCACTATACAACCGGCACTATCGGGAACCCCCGGCTGTATAGACCAGTTTCACTCCGGCCTGAGGCGGGCACCGGCATCAGGGTTGCTGAAAAGAGTTCCAATAGTGTCAACCGATCCCATCAGCACTACAGAGGGAAGTGGCACTATACAACCGGCACTATTGGGAACCCTCGGCTGTATAGACCAATTTCACTCCGGCCTGAGGCGGGCACCGGCACCATGGGTAGTAGGGTTGAAAATTGAGTTCCAATAGTTTCAACCGATCCCATCAGCACTATAGAGGGAAGTGGCACTATACAACCGGCACTATTGGGAACCCACGGTTGTATAGACCAGTTTCACTCCGGCCTGAGGCGGGCACCGGCACCATGGGAATCAGGGTTGCTGAAAAGAGTTCTAGGAGTGTCAACCGATCCCATCAGCACTATAGAGGGAAGTGGCACTATACAACCGGCACTATTGGGACCCCCGAGCAGTCTCACTCCGGCCTGAGGCTTTGCAGTGGTTAGTTAAGGTTATGTCAACCGATCCCACCAGCACTATGGAGGGAAACGGCACTATACCACCGGCATTATAGGGAACCCCCGGCTGTATAGAACAGTCTCAGTCCGGTCTGAGGCGTTGCAGTGGTTAGTGCTGCAGTAGGAAGGGCATTGACAATGCCGAGAGACCACGAGTTCACGGGAGGTTACGCGGATACCGCATTGTGCATGCCCCACGTGAGGGGGGTTATAACTTGAAAATAGGGTCGACTTTATACTGCGTTTTGCTGTGGTAATAGGCGTGTTCAATGTGGAGCGACCCGGTGATACGAGAGGATACAAGATATCGTATGAATGTGTAGCGCCTGGACTCTTAATTGGCTGAACTTGACGGCTAGCTATCAGGGTCTTTGCGATTTCCAACCTCTGTTGGGTTGGAAACAATGTAAAGCAGTATTACGGGGGGTCTACTGTAGTAATCCGGACCAAATATCGTTTAAAAAACAGGAAGATATACACACTGTAGTAATCCGGACCAAATATCGTTTAAAAAACAGGAAGATATACACTTTTCTGTAATCCGGACCAAATATCGTTTAAAAAACAGGAAGATATACACTTTTCTGTAATCCGGACCAAATATCGTTTAAAAAACAGGAAGATATTACACTTTTCTGTAATCCGGACCAAATATCGTTTGAAAAACAGGAAGATATACACTTTTTTTGTGTATATCGTGTGGGCCGTGATTACTATGGCCCTCCGTAATAGTGAAACCGATAACATCGTAACTCAAGGCCTACCACAGCCAAACCCACGATAATAATATTATGTTAAAAAAATAAAAATGGTATATATGAAAATATTTTCTAACGCCATGTTTCTCGTACAGCCCTATCAACTATAGCTGGCAACCTCTTTTCTGGCATATTTTTTACTTTGTGTTGCTATTTCAACTTCGTCGCGTCTCTAAGAAGGAGAGGACGGGGGGGGGGGGGGGGGGGGGGGTTAAGATGAATTGAAGCTAATGCATGGATGGCTCGAACGGTAGAGAGGTGAAATCACCTGTCGGGTTTTGTGTTTTCCTTCCCAACTCCTACCCAACCAAAGTTGGTATATCGCAAACGCCGTGTTGGTTGGGCTACAAGCTGGTTCGAATAAGAAGCCCGAAATATATTCCCCGGCGAACGTCCACACCGTTTTTTCGACTCGGACCGTGCAATTTTTGCACACGTCTCCTGTTTGTCGTTGCAAAGACCTCACCTGTCGGAGTTTTTTTTGTTTGTTTGCCTGATTTTTCGTCAGTTAATATTTTTTTGGAAAACGTGAACCATCTTTGAGACCAAATATTTTCGGCAAAAACAAGAAATAAAAAGAATACCCCCCGAAGGTCACGCCTCGGGATGGGCATGTAGGACACTTGTGCAAAATTTCAGGGTCTGTCTCTCAAGTACAGCGTGGACGTTTGGACTTTTGTGCACAAAAATGAGTAAAGATACGTTATGTCCTTCATACGACTTGATTTTAGTGTAGGATCCAGTTTTTTTGCTAGATTCTGCATAATATTAGAACATAAGGCAGTTAGATGTTCGATTTTTCGCGCGAAAATTGCTACACACATGCCTTGAAGTACCTCCAACTGCTTCGTGCAAAATGCGGCGCAATTTGTTCTTCACCCACCTCTTGGAAAAAGCCTAAACATTATTGAACAAATTGAAGGCCTTTCATATGTCGATACGAGTCCTCGCTCCTAGAGACAACCGAAGGCCGTTAAAAAAAAAAAAGTGGTATCAATATTGTCACCCACGGGGTGGAGATCACTATGATACCAAGTATTCACTCTTTGACTAGATTTGCGAGCGGCGTTCGTGGGAGAGAGAACTTCGGGCTTTTTTACGTGAACTACCAGGCGGCCTATAGCATACTACAGCTAGCAGTAGTATGAACTACCATGTGGCCTATAACATACTACAGCAGTAGTACAGTAATTGTTGGTCGAGTGTCGGTGTAAAAGCCAACTAACTGACTGACTAGTGTTGAACAACGAGACTCATGACACATTTCACTTTTTGTTTCTAAGGCCCCTTCTTTATTTTGAGGTGCTCTATACCTCACCCAAAAACTTCACCCAAAAACTTCACCCAAAAACTGTTTTTTTTGGTGAAAAAACGAAAAATTCAACACGATGAACGAACCCATCCACGGCCCAGGTATACAAAATAAAATGAAAATGGTAAAACGGGAATGACTTGTTGACTTTTTTTTTTCGTTTTACCCTCCGGCGGATGGGGAAGAATAATGCTTAAGCTCACCACCACACTTCCACGTATTTTCAAACACGTCGTGTGTCGAGATTTAGCTCAATTGCATTCGCAATCCAGCTGGTTTTCTGGTGTGTCCTTCAGTTCCCATGATAGCGATAGCACGAGCAGTCCCTGCTGGCGGTCCCCTTTACTACTCCGGCAGCGCAAGCTCTACAGTACTGTAGTTGTATACGGATGCCTGAAGGTCGGGTGCGGTGGAGATAGCCACCCGGAACGGCATAATCATTCTGGGTAGTGTGGGACTTGCGCAAACTCACCCATTTAACACCCCCGGGCATGAGAAAACAGCCTTTCCGCCGGACTTGGTCCAGTTACGGTCCACCCCACCCATTCGGGTCCTCGGGCACACAGGAATGACATTCCGGCGATTCCCTTTAGAGCCCAACACCTCTCCCTATACTAGTATCAAGTAATTTGTCCCCCAAAACGGGTTTCCAATTGTGGAGGGGTCAAGAAGCCCCCCTGTCATTCAGAAAAAAAATAACCGGAAACTGACACCTCTATCGTGGAACGAGTGACGAACACCCTGCGTTAAGCCACAGACGCGCCGATCAGACGCAAAGACACAGAACAAAACTATTACAATGGAACTCCGTGAAAATTCCGCACGCAACTAACTACCTCTGGTACGTGACCAGCTAGTATCTATCTAGTCAGCGACTTGATAGCCGGCCAATTCGCAGCGCTGGTAATAGCCCCTCTTTCCTGCTCACTTGTGATGCACCGCTATGCAGATACGTGCGCTTGGTGATATCATGCAACAACGACCCCAAATTATTTCGTCCAAAACAAACAGCAGCTTATGCCGCGGTCGTTCCCCCGTGGTGCGCCATCTTCCTTTTTGTGCAGGTACGTGCGCCGATCGTACGCGGCTCACCAAAACACCTGGGAGGCGATGATCCTGTGGGTGGCCGCTGTCCTGATGGCTAAAGTCATGGACGTCGACGAGGAGAAGATGAACTGGGTGGCGGGGGCGTGGCTGGCCTGCCGGGCCGCGTGAGTCAAGGGATGGCGCATTTTAAAACATTTTTTTGTTTTGTTGCCTCCCGGTGGGTGGGTGTAGTGTCCCCCTCCTCGCCTCGCCCCTACCCTTTTAAGCCTTTTAGCACTGCACTCCCGACATGGGCACAAAACACTTGGAATTAGACTAGGATTGTTCTTGAGTTGGGAAAGGGTCAAGACTCGCACCCACCTGAGAGTCGGGTTAGGAGTTTTGAAACAAAATTCGCGGGTCGAGTCGGGCCGGTCAGGAGGTGTTTAAATCTCATGGGGCGGGGCGGGGCGGGGCGGCTCAGGAGGTTTTCGAATATCACGGGCTTGGCCGGGTCGGGTCACCCTGACCTAACCCCTCCCGCGAGAAGTGACCCGAGAAGTGAAAAGCCCGGATTTTTGGTTCCTGCCCCCCCCTCCCCTCCCCCCCCCCCCGCATGGCACACACCTGTGTGTGAGTGTGTGATTCGGCCGCCCGGTCGAGCTGTTGTGCACGATATATATGCACTCGGCATGTGCAGTCTGTGTTTACGTTTGCGCACAAGTACCCCCTTGAGAGCGACACCCCCCTTGTTTTTGGACAAACTACTTGATATTAACATGTGGATTATTTTCTGCGGTAGTAAAATGTTTGATGCCTCCCCACACCACCCACGATTTGAGGACAATTTTCTTGCGATTTTTATATACAATGTTTGATGCCTCTCCGCCACCCGCCCACGCTTTGGGAGACGATTCAATTGGAAGTACCGTGAGATATTTTTGCGGCACAGCAGTAGTAAAAGGGGCTAAAGTCACCCCCCCCACACCTCCCCGGTAGTTCCGCTACATAGTGCTGACATCACCCTGTTGACCCTGGTACAACCTACACTGTAGTTCCAAGGGGAGTCGCCGACCTATATCCTTAATGAGGATACACACCCAGTAATAGGCGGGATTGGAGTATCACACAAAGCTTGCAAAGATGAGTGTCGACAAAATCTTCGGTCTCACAGCTGGAGTGTACTTTTATTTTTATAATGGTAATACCCATTGCTGTCTCTGGAGTGGCCACACCAGAAAATACGGTCACTCGTTGGCGCTGTCATCACAAGCCGGAAAGTAGGCACAAGGTGCCGAAGTCCGTCTCACGAGCGGTTCTTGGAAGGATGCAGTTCACCCTTCATGCGACTCGCCGAACGTCTCACAGAGCTTCGCGCTCGATGCACGCGATGTCTGCCTGGACGGCGAAACCCCGACGTGCTCCATCCCGGCGTTGTGGGTATGTGAGGGTCTATTTTCGTACGGGTTACGGCCATGCATGAAATGATTATTACCCCTCCCCCTCCCTCCCCCCCCCCTTCGCCGGCTCCTTTCAGGTATTTCGTGGCTTACGTTTTGATCTCCACGCACAAGGTGGCCTTCTTGCGCACCGCCATCTTCACGGTGAGCTCTCAAGGGGCATACAGCTGAAGAACGCACATTGTCGATTCGTGACTTAAAAAAACATGCTTCTGGTAGAACGTTGCAAATCAAGTCATGTGTCATGCGTTGTTTATACTAAAATAGAAAACCCAAAACATTTTTTTTTTTTTTTTTTTGAATCCTCAGGCGGATGGGGGAAAAATAAAATATAACAAAGCTTGAGCTCACCCCACTTCCACGCATTTTCATACATGTCGTTTGTGTTCGCAATTCAGCGCTATCCGGCGTATCCTTCAGCTCCCATGGTAGCGACAGCACGAACTATCCCTCCCTGCCGGCGACCGCGGTTGTTATTCCCGCAGCGCAAGCTGCCGTTATTTACGGATGCCTGAGTATGACAACCCGACTTGATCCCTGGGGAACAGGGGTGATGGAGATGGCCACCCGGAGTGTCATCTCTCCGGGTAGCGTGGGAGTTGCGCAAGCTCACCCACTGACGAAACCCCCAGCCGTGAGAAAACAGCCTGACGCCGGACTTGGTCCAGTTACTACTGTCCACCCTATGATACCCATTCGGGCGTCTTGTGCTCGGCATATTTTTTCTCTTTTTTTTTTGTTTTCTTGTATAAATCTTTTTTCATGTCACGATTCGTGATATATGTCACGGTTCGCGAATGTGTCTCATTTTTTTTTTGTCACGATTCGTGACCTTTTTTTTTCTTTGAGAGAGAGAGATCTTCTAAACTATTCAGCTGTGAGTTCGGTAAGTTTAGGGTTGATACTCGTCTTTGCAAGCTGCTTGTTCGTTGGGGACGAGCCTAAGAATGCGGTTCATGGAACGTTGATGAGGAATAGGGGAAAATATACCTGGTATCAATAGCTAGCAATGAAAATACATGGGGAAGGGAAATTGGGCAATGCTAGAAAGTCGTAGGAAGGAGATTCTATGGTACTACTCGCATGTTGCATCATGACTCGACAGCACCAACCCGAGCATCAGGCCTAGGCTGGACCTCTGCTGGCCCGCCTCATGCAGGGAGTAAGTACCCTGGGAGCATATAATAGCGTACCAGGTCTCTGCAGCCGGTATGCAGGCTTTTGCATACGACAACGGTCCAGGAGTAGTCGCTTGCTATTTATATTGAGCTCACTTATTGCGTACAAATTGCGTGCAAACTCCGTACTCAAATAGACCTCTCCGAAACAATGAACGTATTGCGTGTATGCACCATGGCTCCCACAGCTGTAGTATGGTTTTGTCCCCCTCAATGCGGGTTATATAGATTCCGTGCACAGAACAGGGCGTAACACCTTTAGTCCTCTTGACCCTGCTGATACCAGCAGGGGAGTCACTGACCTGTATCCTTCGCGAGGGTATATCATACACACCTGTCAAGATACGGCCTCGAAAGGCCTGTAATTATCCGAATTTGAGATCATTTGGATGGGTTTCGTATGATAAGGTTGGCGTTTTATATTCGGGAAAGTTAGGAAATAGATCGGAGGCACGTGCCTCCGATCTAAGAAGCTATCCGGGGCTCTGGTGGAATCGGATACAGCTACATCTTTACGAAGGTAAAGAAGGTGAGTACTCTCCGAGGACCTGCTCAATTGGCCAACCTGCAGGGGGCACTCTGTGTCCCCACCTGTAACCTTACACACCCCTTGAAACGCGCGATCGTAGTATCACACGCAGCTTGCAAAGATGAGTTCAGACGGGGGGGAAAAAAATGATCTTACAGCTGAAGTATACCAGATATGTCAAATTTTTTTTATATGCAGTGCGATGGGGCTTGATCGGACAAGGGCCTCTGTGGGAGGCCCAGCGATTTTTGTCGAAATTCGGGCCGGTACGATTGGAAAGGGTTCACACCTCGGATAGATCACGGTCGAGATCATCCGCAGCTTATCCTGTATCTGCCATGTTGTGCAGGATCTGTACACATAGACTATCGACT
The DNA here is from genome assembly GCA_012845835.1 of Undaria pinnatifida. Taxonomy (NCBI): domain Eukaryota; class Phaeophyceae; order Laminariales; family Alariaceae; genus Undaria; species Undaria pinnatifida. The sequence continues at coordinate 11,942,608 of JABAKD010000019.1, forward strand.
AGATCCAACGCAGTAAGCATGGGCTAGATCATGCAGATTGTACGGCTCCCACCGGGTACCATGAGCTGTATCATACATATCTTTCCTGAAATATCTAGATCATCAAGCGGGGATCGGTGGTTTATCTGTCCGACGTGCGATGGTTGGGACAAGAATCGGCCTATGTCAGGGCATGGTGGACATGCCTTCCTATATTTGATCGATTTTCCCTCCCCACCTTATCTCCTCCTTTTGGTTTTCCCGCTGTTATGATACCACAGTGCGGCATGTTGTGCTCCTTCAACCTGATGTTGGCGGCTGCCCGGAAGGCTTAAAGATGAAACTCGAGTACTGGCACGACGCTAAGCGACGGTCTCCCAAGTCCTAAAGGACGGGTGGAGGGTTTCATGCGGGGTGGACTCAAGACTATTACCACCGCCTGTGCAGCCCGATCTCGCCATGCTTTGGGGAGATTCTACGACCTGTGCAGATAATGTAGCTTCGCTGTATTTTTGGGATATGTTGCTGCTGGTGATGATGCTGCTAAGATATTGCGGAGGCAACTGGTGACGCTGGTGATGCTGGTGCTGCTGATTCTGCTGTGTTTGATAGCTACTTTTTCTGCCAGCAAGCTTTATGCGGCGGCTCCTAGCGTTTTGAGAAAACCAGCGCATTCTTGAGAGTATAACTGTAGAAATTTGTACTTACTCGTACATGTAGACTATACTTGAGGGGGAACCATTGTTTGTTGTGAGCGTGTTCTCGTCTGTCTGTGGCCGTATAATCGCATGTGTATAGTGCGAAGTAGGTGTACTTGCAGGGCGCTGGGGGTGACTTGGATCATGCTGATGCCCCCCTCCCAGTCAGTAGGAAAACTTCGCAGTGATTGAACGTACGTACGGATTACGATACTCCACGGTGAAGTTTGCCCGTGCATACGGATTGCGATTTTCCGCTGTGTGTTCACCGTACGGATTATTATGCAGCGATAGCGTCTAGCTGACATTTGTTTGTAGTTGACCTGCGTGCGACCCTGGTTGTACTTTGTAGTTGTGTTGTACCTCTGTACTGTTGTAGAAGAGCCTGATATTCGTGTGCGTACGTAGACAGACCAAGTTGATACATCTATCTTTTTTTTGCGGTGTAGATACGCGAACACTCCGTTCTCGTGCAGCGGTACGAGATAAAGACGGCAGGTATAGCGCTCAATTGACGAGCGGGTAGATGGATGATGTGTTTGGCTGGACCGTCATTGAGTTGAAGCTGCATCACACATACTTACTGTTCCATTCTTAGCTAAACACGCAAATGTACTGTATGCTTAGTAATCCCGCGTTCGACGTAAATTGTTGCATATTTTCAATATCCAGTATGCATCTGGGATATGACATGCGTTTTGATGAAATTGAAGACTTGTTTCCGCTTTCAAGCCAAACATGCATCATTTATCTGGGCAGTAACCAGTACCAGGTATGCATCTGGCCATTTGATGGCACCACGTTTTGCCGCAGTGGTCTTCATTTTCTTTTATTTACTCTCGTAACGCTGCGCACTTTTGATGGCAAAAATAATAATAATGTGATATACCTGGTACCGGGTTTGGTAAAGAGAAGAGCTCAATGTAGTATGGGGACTGATTGGCTGCTGTTGGGATTTCATTGACTCGTGTAGTCTATGGATAGAAGCTGCGATTGATTAGTCTACAGCAGTAGTGGTCCTTCTATAGGGCTGGTATGTTCACTATAGAGGAAACACCTGCACTAAAACGGCAGCCGACACTGCACCGCATGCTGCCACTACTAGTTGTTCCCATCTATCTGTGTCAGGCGATTTCACAGACAGGCACTATAGAGGACAACCGGCACTACTCGGCCGGCGCTATAGAGGGACCTCTGCTGTAGTTAATTTTTCGAATGTACCCGCCAGCAGCGCCCACCAACAACGCGATCGATCGCTTCCCTCTCTCCCGACTGATTCTACGATATATTCCCCTCACAATCAAAATCGGCCAGAGTAATAAACACCTATACGCAGTTGATATCACGTCATTATCTTTCTGACCATCCATGACGTAGTTTTCAATTATTTTCCCCCCAACCCCCCCCCCCCCCCCCCCCTCCAACGCCCCCTCTTTTCCGACCACCTGCACGATCGCCTAGACCTAGCACCACGCGTATAACAAGCTGCTACATATCTTTGATCTCACAGCCGAAGTGTATTTGAATATTATTTGTGACCTAAACCTCCTAAAAATTCTCCCCCCCCCCCCCCCCTCTTGCTCTCCCTTACTCAAACGCCCCACCAAATATCGAAATCCGCCACATTAATAAACACTTCACGCACAGGATATCACCTCATTATCTTTCGAGAGCCATCCATGCCGCTGTATCCCCCCCCCCCCCCCGCCTCGAACGCCCCCTTCTTCCCCATCACCCGCACCATCGCCTAGACCTAGCACCACTCGTATAACAAACCCCTCACCTAAAGCCCTTCCTCCCACCCCCCCACCCCCCCACCCCCCCCCCCCCTCCAACGCCCCCTCTTTTCCGACCACCTGCACGATCGCCTAGACCTAGCACCACGCGTATAACAAGCTGCTACATATCTTTGATCTCACTGCCGAAGTGTATTTGAATATTATTTGTGACCTAAACCTCCTAACCCCCCCCCCCCCCCCCCCCCCCCCCCCTCCCCTCTTGCTCTCCCTTACTCAAACGCCCCACCAAATATCGAAATCCGCCACATTAATAAACACTTCACGCACAGGATATCACCTCATTATCTTTCGAGAGCCATCCATGCCGCTGTGCCCCCCCCCCCCCCCCCGCCTCGAACGCCCCCTTCTTCCCCATCACCCGCACCATCGCCTAGACCTAGCACCACACGTATAACAAACCCCTCACCTAAAGCCCTTCCTCCCCCCCCCGCCCCCACACCCCCCACCTCCCCCCCAACCCATCCCAACCCCACCCCCTCGAACACTCCACCCTCTCTTTACTCACTGATTGTACGACTTACCCCAGGATATACATGATAAACTGATGTATTATTTAAAACCGTCACATTTATCCCCTCAAAATAATGTATAGTTTCCAGGCACATATTGAGCTGCCCCCCCCGCCCCTCCCCCCCCCCCCCCCCGCCCCAACCCCCCCCCCCGCCCCAAATAATATACTGGTGCCAAAACCGTCAGATTTACCCCCTCGAAAGGATTTATAGCTTACATGCACAAATTGCCCCCTCCCCCCCCCCCCCCCCCCCCCCTCCAAACCCGCTCGCTTTTGATCAAAACCAGACCCCCACGTCCTTCAAAACTCCGCCCCACCCCCCTCACCGGTTATTCGACTTACAAGATTCACTTGATAAAAGGATACATTTCCCTTCACAGCTGTCAGATTTTGTCCCCCTCAGAAACGGGTTTTATAGTTTCCGCGCACAGACTGACTAAAATCATCCTGTTGACCCTGATAGCTACACTGTATTTGTAAGGGGAGTCGCCGACCTATATCCTTAATGAGGACACACAACTCGTAATGCGCGCGATCGGAGTATCACACACAGCTTGCAAAGATGAGTTTCGACGAAATCTTCGATCTCACAGCTGGAGTGTATTTTCATTTTTTATAATATTCCCCCCAAAAAAAACAGCGATTTTCTTCAACGAACGTTTCATGGCTGCTCGACACAAGGAATTCAGAGGATACTATCGAAGGGTGCGCCAGCTAGCGTTGGGCTGCGAAAGCAACTGAGTTAAATCGACACACGACGCGTATGAAAATACGCGGAAGTGTGGTGAGCTAAAGCTTTATTTTTCCCCATCCGCCGGAGGATAAAAAAAAAAAAAAAAAAAAAAAAAAAAAAAAACTATTGAAAAAAACATAGACAATATCCGTATACCTGGTATTTTCTCGTGCAAAGGTCTATCGATCGATGACGTCGGCGTGTCGAGGGGAACCCTACTTTGGGAGATACGACCGGGAGCTGGTTTTGAAACCGGCGATGTCGTCAAAGAAAAGCTGGGGCTACCGTAGAACGGCTCTCTCCCGCAGGGCTGGAGATTCTCACCGGTGCACGTACCTCGAAGTACTACGAACTCTTTTGCGCTCGTTTTGGTTGTACAAGTTGCAATAATAGTGTCCTGCTTTCTTGCAACATACCTACCCCCGCTCCCCTCACCACAAGGTTGGGGTATTATTGTGCTACACAGTAGTCACTTTGTAGACTCTCAACCCTTTCAATAGACTATAGTGTCCTGCTTTCTTGCAGCATACATACATACCCCGCTCCTCACCAAGGTGCGGTGTTATTGTGCTACACAGTAAGTCACTCAAATCAACAAAGTAGACTCCATTTTTCCAAAGCGACTCAAAACCACTCGCGCCAGGGGCTGCCCTACTTGTTTCCGGGGGGTTCGCGATATGCACAGCCGCCGCCAGAGATGGAACAAAAAAATCCAGCTTCTTCGAAAATTGACCAACAATCAGAAAAGTGCAACACGCGGGCACAAATTATATTTCTCTGCCACAGGAGGCGCCTTTACCGGCTTTGTGCCACAATAATCGTACCAGACAAAGTACCATGAATATATTTCACTTTGTAGTCTAGACTATTAATAGAGGTTTTTAAGCCATTTTTTTGTGTTTTTTTGTGCATTTTTTTTTCTGTCAAGTCGCGAAAGGGCGCCAACCCACCCTCACCCCAACCCTAACCCTAACCCCAACCGTACCCGTAACCCCAACCGTGACTGTAACCCCAACCGTAACCGTAACCCTAACCCTACCCCCAACCCTAACCCCAAACGTAACCCTCTATCCCAGGCTACAGGGTTAGGACCCGAGCGCGGCTTCGCCGCGCGTTTTGGAAAAACTGATAAAAATTGTGCGGACCACCTCACACATCGAAATATATTTGGTACTTTATCTGGTACGATTTGTGGGGCAAGAACATCGCAAAGGCTACACTGGAGGGTGCTCCGCAGCAGCACCAGCAACAAAGTATGTTGAGGCAATTTTTGAGCGACTTACACTAGGTGGTGAGAATGGAGGCAACAGGCCTAACATAACATCCCCCCTACCGTCCCCTGTAACCTTGGCCACCTACTGCGCCCACCTACTGGCCACCTACTGGCCACCTACTGGCCACCTACTGGCCACCTGCCCTTGTCTTGTTTCGTGAGAAGATGTTGTCGTCCGTGGCCCATAAAAAAGCTGATGTTGTTGCGGCATCCCCCCTACCGTCCCTCGTGACCTTGGCCACCTACTGGTCACCTACTGGCCACCTGCTGGGCACCTAGCACCTTCCTCCACACGCGCCTGTCTGCAGAAAAGAAAAATAAAGGTCTTCACTGCGCTGTATGTTTACTACGTCCCTACAACGGACACAACAAAAAAAGCCAACTTTTCTAAAGGACAAGCAGCACATACATGGTGTGACTGAGCAAGTCGGCGTGCAGAATATTCCCAGGCTTTTTCAACCTGGAGTCTCTCCCAACGTACGGAAAAGATTATCGTGTCCCATAGTTTACACTCAAAGCAATTTAAAACCAGCACAAGTTACACACTGGTCCACAAAAATAGTATAAAAAAAGTGGAGTTAAAAATGTGCCTACAACTCAGAATTCTATAAACAGCGTAAGTTGCACTGCTCTTAAAAATAGTATGGCGTCGTCGGCAAGACTAGTGACGCGTGCTACGATAGAGGTGTGCACACCACTTTTTTTCTAACACTACCCCTCACTTTGGGAGGTTAAGACACGTCCTTCTTGACCCAAAAACTGGTTTTGCGAGAAAAAGTCAAAAACTGCTATGATCCCGAATGGCCTAGGCATACAACGGGAATCAACGTGTTGTGCAAAAAATGACCCGTTCCCGACGATTTTGGGTTAAGGAGCCTAATCATTCAATCTTGTCATTCAGAAACCGTTTCAGACGAAAAATGTCTACCTCTATCGTAGCACGCGTCACTAGTCCTGCCGACGACGCCATATGTAAGGGTATTTGGCGGGTGGACACAGCAGCGTGCCCCCTGCAGGTCTGCCAATTGAGCAGGTCCTCGGAGAGTACTCACTTTCTTGGCCTTTGTAGAGAGACGTAGCTTTATTCGATTCCACCAGAGCTCCGGATGGGTTATGAGATCGGAGGCACGGGCCTGCGATCTATTTCCTAACTTTCTCGAATATAAAACGCCAACCTTATCATACGAAACCCATCCGAATGATCTCAAATTCGGATAATTACAGGCCCTTTGCCATATCTTAACAAAAAAGCAATAATGTCAACATGATCGTATCACGTGCGCTGCCCACAACAACAGTAGTAAGAGTCGGGATGATTTAGAAAGAAAAAATAAAGCTTACTAGCTCCACCACACATTAATTCTACATGTAGTTCCATGCACATCGTGTGTCAATTTAACTCCTCCTCGCTGTATTCACGCAAAATTAGGTGTATCACGTTGCAGATCTCTTGCATGAAGATGAGTGCGTATCGACCCTAAAACGATCGAACTCACAGCTGACGTGTTTTTAAAGGATATTTTTTCAAAACATGTAGCAGGTTGAGACGAAAAAAAAGTAGATTTCCGCTACTAACTAAAACCTCATAAAATAAGCGCCGCGCAGACTGATTCTTACCACGATAGCCCCCCCCAAAATCAGCAATTTTCTTTAAAGAACGTTTCATGGCTGCTCGGCACGAGAACAAAGCCCCTATTAAACAATAGTCTCCATAGGTTTTATTGTTTGCAAAGGACTCTCGAGCAATGACGTCGAGGTGGCAAGGGGCTCCGCATTTCAGGAGGTACGGCCGGGAGCTGGTTTTAAAACCGGCGATTTCGTTACAGAAAAGCTGGGGGGGCTATCGTAGAACGACTGCGCATCGCTTGGGGCATTACTGCAGTGTCGGGAGTAAAAGTACGCTGGCGCTTGCTACGACAGAGGTAGCACTTTTCGTCTAAAAATGGTTTCTGAATGACGAGGCTCCTTGACCCAAAATCGTCGGAAAATAAATAAATAATAGGCCATTTCTTTTTACATTATTCTCGTTGTGTACCTAGGCTTATGGGATTGTTTGTCTATCCGGTAGCAGTCTTATTTTTCCCCATAAATCAATTTTTGGGTTAGCAAGGACGTGTCTTAACCTTCCAAAGTGAGGGGTAGTATTAGAAAAAAAGGGTTGCACTTCTCTATTGTAGCACGCGTCCGCTTACAAAAATATAAGCAACGTGCGATGCAGAAGGGAACTGAAATACAGCTGTACACATCGACACTTACAGCATGGATCCGCACACAACGAGCGGAAGGCTCACAAATAGACAATAGGCAAGCGCGGAAGCGTCAATCCTCATTCAAAACCGTGGCGAAAAAAAAAAGCAAAAATAAAGAAGTGCCCGCGGGAAGCAAAAAGTTTTGCAACATGTCAGAAAATGGCAAACGGGGAAGACGTCCAACCGATTCCCTCGACCCCATCCGAACGCCCGACCATAACACCCCCCCTTCTAGACATCAGCCGTAGGTAATCCCGCCGAAAGACGTGAGCAGACGCGCAACTCAGCGAGTGGGGCGGGAGAAAGACATACGATAATTAAACACGATGAGGAGGAAGCTTTCGTCGCGTACCTCAAGCGGCACAATAAACGTCAAGGACTGTAATAATGCACAGGGGCGCGGACACCTTCCTAGACAGTGTACATAACGTATGCAAGGGTCACAAACAGACTTTAGGCAAGCGCGCAGGCTTCAACAAATACTGAAAACCGTGAAATGAGGTAAAGGATTTTTGGAGGCATGCTCGAGAGATAGAGAGAGAGACGGCTCCCAATAAAACAAGAGTGAGCAAGACACGAAAGAAACAAATTCCCGGAAGCGAAACACTTTGTAAATCGCGCAGACAAACGCAAACGGCGGAGAGGGAGAACGAATTATCTCAGTATTCACTGCGAACGCGGGACCACGACACCCCTCAGCTACACAACATCCGCAGGTAACCTCATGTCGTGAGGGGGGGGGGATTACATGCCACAATAAACGCCGGATAGGGGGCAGGTACAACCTAAACCCTAAACGTCATGCGGGCGCGCGATTGTCCCCCCCCCCCGCACACCACGTACACGATAGCCCTAGGTGACCCCTGCGATAAACAAAAGTCGTCGCGAAATTTCGCGAGAGGGGGGCGGGGGGGCAAAAAACATGCCATAATAAACGGCCTTCGAAGAGAAGCGACCCCCACAAAATATCAGCGACTCGCAACTACGACACAAGAAAAAACAAGTTTGCAATGTCGTGAGCTATGAAAGTTGGTGGGCAACACAATGGCCATGAACATGCAACACACCAAATTCACCGACCCGGGTCAAAGAAAAGTAAGGAAAAGCGAGGGCTAAGCGGCAACTGCGAAGGACGAAACCGGATGGGCAAGAAGCCGTCGACACATCTCCTGGCAGGACGCGGAAAGCTCCTTCCGGGTCTGAGCGTAATCGATAAATGAGCTTGGAGGCGCAGGAAGTTCTTCGTCTTTGCCGGAGACGATGGAAATATGTTGGGACGACGGCGCGCGGCTATTGCCAAACGCAGAAAAAACGCTTCATTTCGATGAGTAGATGGCGAAGCTCCTGAAAGACGGGTGCAAGCAGAAACGTGTGACACGAGCAGTGGGATGTGACAAAAGGCCAAAACGAAATAAACAGGCCGTATGCGACGTAGTGTAGTGACACGTAGCCGGGCATGGAAGCGGCGAAGTACAAAAAGGTTGCAGGCGTTTCTCGAGCAGTGGGACGTGACAAAAGGCCAAAACGAAATAAACAGGTCGTATGCGACGTAGTGTAGTGACACGTAGGGCATGGAAGCGGTGAAGTACAAAAATGTTGCAGGCGTTTTTCGGTAGAAGGATGTGGGTACAGTTGACGTGAAATAGTAACTGAACTGTTGATGTTGTGTAAATCAACTGTGCAGCAACGATTTCCATGCAACCGGCATACGCGGGGGGGTTGGCCACAAGCTCAAGATAACGCTGGTAGAATAATACAAAGTAGGCAAGGCGTCATTCAACGCCTATGCCGAAGGATGGCGTCGTGGTAATACAATACTACTGTACTTGGAAGTTTGTCGTGCAGGTGTTGTGGAATATAATGCAGGGTGTTGGCGCGAATTGCAACGTGCTGCTCAGGCTCTCACCGAAAATATTTTGCATGAAATGCATCCAAGCACGCAAGCTCCATCTCCTACTTCGTTAACAATAGTCCAATGGATGCCTGATGGACGCGGCGGAGGTGGTGGGGGAGGGAGTGGCGGTGGTAAAGGAGGTGCGCCTCGAGGAGGGATTAGAGGAGGACGAGGCGGGACGAAGGTGCTAGTGGCGGCCTCAATAAAGGGAGGGTATACAACGTTAGGAGCATATGGTACGCCGTTAGCAATATGTGACGGCGGAACGAGGCGCATAATGGCGTGCCTGTTTTTGGCACGGCTAAGGGCAACGTATAGCTGGCCAGGAGCGAAAAAATATCGTGTCGAAAAATCGAGTCCGATGCGAGATAGCGTTTGTCCTTGGGGATTTGCTTATTGTCAGGGAGTGCCCAAGGCGGAGAGGGAGAGTGTACACGACTGATCTTGATACCTTGTCGGGCCAACTTGGGCGTTGAAGTTAATTCGTGGCACAAGGACGATGGGCCGTAACGATGAAAGGGGCTGCACCTGGGTGACACGAGAAATGGGTTAAGCTCCCAACCAAACGAGCAATTCTGGTGAGCATGGCAAGGTCGTTTGAACGGAGAACTAATTCGTGAGAGGGAACGCCGTGAGCGTTGAGGAGATTGAGGTGTTCAGGGGCAGCAAAGACAGTGTAGTGGTTGAACTCTCGTCGTTGGTAGGACTGTCGGAGCTGAAGAAAGATATGGAGTTTTTGCGATCGTTTTTCGGCTATGTCTTTGCTGGCGGCGTCGACGGCAGTATTGGTAGCGGCAAGAATAGCACGATCACCCGTAAGATGAGTGTCTTTAGTCGCCAGGGTAGACGAAGTTTTGGACGAGGTCTTGAAAAAATAAATACTCGTGAACTTATGAACTGAAACCTTATGCTTGCAGCGGTTAGTTGCAGAGTTGTCACTGGCTTTGGAGAGAGCAACCATATCGTCGTTGGGCATGCGTACGGCAGGCTGCCTATCCTCTCCAACCGTCGCGCGAACGCAGGAGGCACGCCGTTGGTATTCTTTTATCACGTTGCGAGGCCGTGAGACGTAGACGGGTAGCATCCGATCACAGGAAGCTCGAAACGACCGCGGCTTCCACTTTGTCCGAATCGGAACCATACTTGGGGCAACAGGGCCAAGCGACGGCTACGGTACCGGGGTGGCCCGTTTCGGGCCCTTTTTTTTTGCAGTTTGACTTGGAGTCACTTGACCAAGAGACCCCCCTGTTCCTTGCGGTCTTGGTGTTTTTTTTTTTTTTGGCGATATAAATTGGCATTGGAATGGTAATCCACACCGCGACCAACAAGTCGCCTGACGTGGTTCTGTTAGTGAGGAAAGGGCGTCACTCGTACGAGTGCCTGAGGTCCTGTGGCGAAAAACGAGGGTAACCCCGCCCCCCGCCCCCCTCCCCTGCAGTAGCATATGTCGCCAGTTTTGTCTCCAAACCTCCACTGAACCATACCAGGTATACTTTTTACCAGCGAACAGAGTATTGCCATTTAGCAGACCTTGTAAGGTTTCGCGCAAGTTTTTCGACGCTGTACTTGTGTGCTATTGGGAGCTCGTTCCCAAAAGATGAGGTCGCAGCTGCGGCGAGGGTATCGTGTACAAAGATGAAGAGCTCGCCACACAAAGAGGGTATTACACGCCGGTAGCAAGGAATCGAGCCCAGTACGCTTCCCTTTAAAAATCGTCGCAAAAAAAGTCGGCCGGGGTCGAAGCGCAGGCGAGCTTCGTCTCTTCGTCTGCCGATGTTTCACGCTTGCCTTCGGAGTTCGACGCCGAAATCTGCGCGTCTATATCTCCGCAGACTTCGGCGACGATTTTTAAAGGGAAGGGGAAAAACTTCGGCGGAAGAAGAGGCAAAACTCGTTTGCGCCGCTATCGCTCCTGACTTCGGTGACGAATTCTGGAGGCAAGCGTACTAAGTGCAATTTCTTGCTACCGGGTGTAACGCCCTCTTTGAGCGTCCAACTCCCTATCTTGATACAAGTCAGAGGCTACCAGTGATACAGAAGTTAGGCTTAGCGCCCGTCTCCTTACGAAATATGGGCTCTGCCATCTTGGCTGGCAGGCGTACACCTGACACCGGTCAAATCCGGTCAAATCGCTCGGTGTCGTCGCACCCTTCGGCGCCATTTCTTGAACGTCACGCGCGGGGCTGCTGCTAATTCCAACTCGCACGGCCTCCATGCTGGTCGGAGCCATTTCTCTAGTCTGCGTACTCGACCGCCCCGGCGCCCTCTTGGTACTTCCGCTTTCAATGCTCCTGATTTACACATCCCTGAAGCAGCCTATTTTCTGGATCCTGATTTGAACGACCCGAACAACTTCGCTTGCAAGCATTGTGGCTCCCGGCTTTGGTGGGAAGCAAGCAAACAAGACCATAGCAATTCCAGCGCCGCTGCAATTACACGTCTTCGGCCTGTCATTGACTACATTTGGCGTCTCGTTAAATTCAGAAGCATTAGGCACCTAGAAACGCAAGTACAACGACCCATTCTCCTTCGCAGCCCTCGGCTCAGGAGGCTGCGAAAGTAGAACTTGAACAAGTCGCAAACCTCCGTCTTTGCTTATCTTGCATGGTAAAGCCTACAGTCGTATCTTCGATTGGCAAGAAGAATGCCAAACCATGAATGTTCCCAATAGCTCAAGATTCTACATCCACGACCCGGAGTTTGTAGACCAGGCCCAACATCTAGGCATCGACCTTGGGTATTGCGGAAACCTTGCGCAACCACGTGCGAGGAAAGGTTTCAACGGACCAGCAATATCGTGCAGCTGTCGACGACACAATCAAGTATCATTATTTTGTTATAGTTCCTTTGTCTCGCTCGGAAACCAGCAGAGCCAATGACGGCAACGCCCTCGGGCAAGAAGTTTCCGCCCTAAGGATCGTGGCAATCCTTTACACACCAGATGAACAAGCTATTGCCAATCGCTCGGTCATAACCGTTCCCGAACATAGTCCGGATTCCCAAGCTCGCTTCCTCCCTCTTTGGTCGCCTGCTTACGAGAGCCTCCGGTACCCACTGCTCTTTATCTATGTATGCACGGTGAAGCTGGTTGGAGCCCTGGCTCTTCCCCTGTAAGTCCTCCGAAGAAGTCTCCAACTATGAATGTTGCAGGCAATGCGATACCCACGCTACTCCACCTTTCTACTGCCGACAGCGTATCATTTCTGAACGCGTCTGCCAAAGAAACAGCCGTATAGCCCCGGAATGGCTTAAACTACACATAATCTGTCTCGAATGGAAGATAACCGGCTTGCGTGTATGGAAGCAGCTCTATTTCAACAGAGAGTAGCCACGGCTCATTCTAGTTTCACAAGCAAGTGGTACGGACAAGCCTGGCCAACTTCTTCCTGTTACGTTTCATGGATCACCTGCGAAACGTGAACACGGCACAGAAGACGCGCTTGCAGTTGTCAACAGAAAAGAGAAACCACAACCCGTGGTAACGATGACTTGCAAACCGCCTTGTTGACCTGAAAACGTGCGAAATCTCCTACTTGGGCAACAAGCTTACTGATCGTCCAGATCTCTGCTGCAGCTGCAGGGTTTTCAAAGTTAAGCTTGGCGTGCCAATGTCCCACCTGAAGAGCGGCAACGTGTTTGGGCCGTACGATTTCCATATGTCTGTGATTGGGTACCAAAAACGGGGGCTTCCCCACGCCGTATGTCATTGTCAAGTTTGAAAATGCAGGCCCTGATGTCCTTCATCAAATTGACCCATGGGTGTGGGCACAGTTACCCAATGCTTCTATTTGCAGGCGGCAGGCTGCGAGAGGTGGTTCTGAAACATAGGATTCAACATGCACCGCGCATGCAAACAAACCGGGATACTACTTGCAACACCTTGCGAAAAGTACTACCCGCGCCACCTTGCAGAACAACAGCCACGCTAAACGAACGCAGTGTTCGCGGAGAACACTCTACAGAAAAAACATCTTATTTTTGTAGTTTCCTGATTATTTTCAGGTATAAATATCATACCAGGTACGTTACATGATGTTTGTATACGTTCCTCGTGCACGTCCCCGTTTAGTTTTGCTTCACTTCGTTCTATTTCACGTTTTGTTGCCTTGGATTTGCGCACCTCAGCTGCGCAGCGCTGTGCCGGTTGCTTTCCTGGGGTCTCCTGTTTTTGGCATTTGCAAGTCGCCCGTTTCAACGTACATTCTGGGCCATATGTTAGCCTAATTCGCGTCCTGTTCTATCCTTCGTGAGTTAGCTAAGCGGGCGGCGAATGCCGCCCGCGGACCGAAGCGCCTTGTAGTTATTACGGGCTCCGCACCAGGTAGGCACACCTTCTCACCGCAGTACATTGTTTCTTTTCTCCAATTGACTTACGCCTGTCGTGCGTATGCGTAGTGATAGATACTACGTGTAATATATACGTGGTAGTCTTCCTTGGGTGGCAATCGGAATAGTTGGTTTCTCCAGGCGTGAGTAATGAGACGTATGCACCGGAATGGACCTGGCACATCGTAGACTGACTCCCGATTTCACTTTTATATGTTTCTGGTGGAGGCATGAATTGCGTCAGCTGTGATATATGCAGAAACGGGTTTCATAGTTTCCGCGCACAGACTGGCTAACATTACCCTGTTGACCCTGATAGCTACACTGTAGTTGCAAGGGGAGTCGCCGACCTATATCCACACACAACCCGTAATACGCGCGATCGGAGTGTCACACACAGCTTGCAAAGATGAGTTTCGACAAAATATTCGATCTCACAGCTGGAGTGTAATTTGATTTTTATAATATGCGTGTACCACCTTGGGTTGTGTGTGTGTTTTCCCTGTGGGGTACTCCTCCACTCCAGAGTGACTGGAGCCTGTCCTGTGACCACGGACTTGATTATGCGAGTTAATGTGAGAACAACAATGTGCACGTGCGACACGTACAATCAGTACGAGGGATACATAAGCGCAATGAATACATGAACCTGCTGCTGTAGTAGGCGGGACGAGTAAAATCACGCGCCACGCATATGCGCGAAGCCCGTAGCGTGTGAGCGTGCGGGCACTCGAAGGAGTATCTACTCGTACTGGAGAGACTGCTCGCCTTGTAGATGTCATGCACCAACGGGTCCCCAGTGCCAGTTTGTCCCTAAATATAAGCATCTATTTGATATTAATATCATATCAAACAGTACTTTTATTTACGGACAGATACGTCGTATTGTAGTCGTCGCCAGACAGCACGCAGCACGAGCAGCAGCAGCAGCAGCAGCAGCAGTGGTCGTACGAGCATGAGCGGCAGCTCAGTTTTCCCAGCAAAGCAACACGGCAACAATACATGACTCACCTGCTATATGCAAAGGAGCATCGTCCTTTGTTGTGCAGATCCTAGAGAAGAGACGTTCCGTAGGTATCAGACTTGCGCCAGCTGGAGTACGAGTAGACTCGAGCTGGGACGACGAAGCGCTGTCGCCATCATCACAACACCGCTGTCACCAGCAGCTTGTCCAGCGCCTCCTTTGCATTTGAACCAGGTGAGCTGCTGCAAGCGCGCCGATTACACCGGCCTTGTTTCAGGGCCAGCTCTAGCGAGCCCGAAGGGTTTTTCTTTCCCTGTGGCCGCGCTGTACACCTGTGGGAGCAGCGAGGGTCGTCGTCTCGTGAGTCTTAAGGGCCGTCTTGGCTGATTATGGGCTTACGATGCGGCGCAAACGCGACCGGGTCGTATGGTTCCACCGCGTTACTGAGCCTTTCTATTGGCCACGAGCTCCGGAATAGCTGCTGATTGGTTAGAGTTCCTGATTGGCCTGTACTACACGGCTGCAGGAAAGACCATGGTAGTGCTGCGGACACTCCCGCTTGGCATCCAAGAAACCCCCTGAATACATCTCTCTCGGTCGGCGAATAAGCGGTGATCGCTGGAGCGGGGATACAGGCGTATATAGAGAGGAAGGACACGCTGAGCGTGCTCGAAAACCGGAGGGATACCGGCGCATGTAGAGAAGCAGGAAGCGTTCGGCGTAACGCAAACGAGGAGGAACTCGGCGCATCATATATCATAGACCAGTCTGACCGCAGGTGGAGAGAAAACGTTCACCAGAGCGGCCGGCCACACTCGACGTAACGACTAGACACATTGACGCGTATAGAGACCAGTCCAGCCGGTGGGCTGGGCGTACGCGAACCAGAGAAGCATACAGGCGCATGTAAACCAGTACGGCTGGCAGGTCGAGGAAACAAAACCACGACGTTCGCCAGGGCAACAGCGGCAGGACGCGCTCTCAGCGTAACCTGAACCGGGAGGACACAGGCATATAGACGCAGTCCGGTTTATTGGATAAAATAGAGACAAGAGCTACGTAGCTTCGACAATTTCACGGCTGGTGGGTGGAGAATGAACATTGGGTCGGGGGAAGAGGCGCGCTTCCGGGATGGCTGCCTGTCCCTCCGAGCGGCGACCATCGACAAGATCAGAGCGTCGCAATCTCCTGGCTTCTCGGGGAATGTTCCGAACGGGCTGGGCAAGCAGCCGCTGTCCAATTTCAGGTGCTGTGCGTTCTTCGTGGTGGCAAGGGTCGGCCGGGGGGGGATGGGGGGGAAGGGGTGTACTGGTTTGTTGCTGCCCTTGAGTCATTTGGCCATTGACCGCACATCCCTCTCGGAACGGAGCACCGTTTTTACTCTTAGTAGCGACACGCCTCCAACAAGGTGGGAGGGTTTGCTTAGCGGGGAGGGGATGTGTGTGACCAATGTCATGCATGGATGTAATCTTGAGAAAGAGGGGAAATTATCACCCTGGCAACGTCCAGGAGAGTCATACATGTTCAAAAATGATTACTTCTACTACACTCTGTACCAGGTACATCTGTGAAGACGCGCAGCCTGAGTATCACGCAGCCTATAGAGATGGGAGTCGATCGAACCCACTGCTAACGTAGTTGAAATAATGTTTCATCTAATCATATTAGACCCCCGCGTCCTTACAATGCCGGGGCTGATCATGTCGGGTTTTCACCGACCAGGCAGACCCTTGCTTGCGACAAGGGTGAGGCTTTGGCTGCTGCGTTACGGCCAATATCAAGTATGAAGCAGCTCACAAATTTTGTCATGTATTAATAGTGCAAAAATCGCGGCCGTATGATACACTTGGGATACGAGCACGTCCGCCTCGATCAAAGCATCACGAGTCAATCGTGCTGATCGCGCGCTGCAAACGACTTGCGTGCCCCTCTTCCCGCTCACGCACGGTTGCTTTCAACAACTCAAACGTTAAAAGACGAAAATAACGTGCTGTTGAAAGTAACTGCTGTTGCTTCAGGCGACTGACGATACATCAACGACACAAAAACAGTTGCGAACAACTTCATTCACAAGTCGGACAGGTCAACGATCCCCATTTGATGATCTACTGCTGTAGATCTTTCCAGGGAAGATCTGTATGGTCTAGCTCAGTCACCGGGCTGCGAGCCGTGCGATTTGCACGATCTAGCAAATGTTTCCGGTGGGTTGCGTCTCTTACTCTCGACAACCTTCCCGTCGGACAGATCGCCGATTCCCACCTGATGATCTACAGTAGATCTTTCTGGGAATATCTGTAGACTATGGTCCGCGGTAGCGCAGTTACCGGGTGGCAGCCGTACGTTTGGCACGATCTAGCAAATGTTTCCGGGATTGCGTCTACTCTCGACAAGGTTCCCCCCCCCCTTTCAGATGTCGTCCGCTTGAAAGTCCCAGGGGCGTTTGCAAGCTGAAAAAGGAGGGGAACAACGCATAAAACCGTTGAAAAGTACTAAAAAAATACTCGGAACAATGTAGACTAATACAGTAGACTAACCCTATTAGCGCCGCAGTCCCGACATGGAGATAACACACTTGGAGTTAGAATGTAACATTTTTTGGAGTTGAAAAATGGGTTAAGCGACCGCGCAAGTAACACCGACCAGGCCAGATGGGTCCATAGCTTACCAGACGTCTATTATATATATATACATTTTTTTTTCATCGCTCCCTCTTGCTTAAATGCCCCACCTAACATCGAAATCACCTCATTTTCATTATCTTTCTAGAGCCATCGATGCCGCTGCTCAAATTCAACCCCCCCCCCCCCAACGCCCCCTCCTTCCCCACCACCCGCACCATCACCTAGACCTAACACCACTCGTATAGCAAACTCCTACATCTATGCGACCTAAAGCTGTTAAAAACCTTTTTGCCCCCCCCCCCGCCACCCCTGCCTTCTCCTCACTGGTTGTACGACTTACAGGATATACATAATAAACTGGTGCATTCCTTCCAAAACCGTCAGATTTATCCCCTTCAAGGATTTATAGTTTCCACGCACAGATGGATTTGCCCCCCCCCCCCCCCCCCCCCCCCCGCTCCCTCTTGTTCAAACCCATGCCCCCACGCCCTTAAAAACTCCGCCCTCCCCTCACCGGTTATACGACTTACAGGATACACTTGATAAACTGATGCATTTCCTTCCACAGCTGTCAGATTTTGTCCCCCTCAAAAACGGGTTTTGTACTTTCCGCGCACAGACTGAGTAACATCACCCTGTTGACCCTGATCGCTACACTGTAGTTCCAAGAGGAGTCGCCGACCTATATCCTTAATGAGGACACACAACCCGTAATTCGCGCGATCGGAGTATCACACACAGCTTGCAAAGATGAGTTTCGACAAAATATTCGATCTCACAGCTGGAGTGTATTTTTATTTTTACAATATACAATATCCGAGCTCCTCCTATCGATGTTGTTGTGTTAGTATTCCGATCTGCGGACCCACCACATAGCCCTCGGCCAATAAGAGAGCGCGTAAAAACTGTACTCTCCAAGTTCCGCGCGGCCACATCGTTACGTCTGCTGTTGTTAGATCTGCTGCTGGCAGATCCTGCAAAACGCCTCGTAATGGCAGCTACAGGATCTACTGCTGCTGCAGATGATCTAGATGACCTAGATGATCTATTTAGATCGTGATCTGTTCGAGTTGTGTGAGACGTTATACGAGTTTCGTTTTGAGTTGTTTTATCGCGTCACTGACTATTTTAGGCGAACACTGGAGTGTTTGCTCCAGTGTTCTCTGCAATCAATGCTACCAGATATTATATGCTGATCGTATTGTCAGCACACGGAGATTGACGATTACTACCAAGTAATTTTTGGCAGGTTGTTTTATGACGTGTCGACGATGGGCGCTTCGTTAAGCTTCATGAATCTGGAATTTTAGTGGAATTTTAGTAAATATGCCTTCCAAGTATATTATGATCCATTCCCGCTCCACCAACCCCAGATTTCCTTTGTTCAATCTTAACGCTTCTACATACGCCGATGGGCTCTGTGATCTCATGCTCACATATCGGGGGCACTCCAAGCTGTGAACCAGCTTCGCAATCTACAACACCGAGATTTATATTCAAGCCTCTAGACCTCACGGTCGGTCGAGCTACCTATGGCAGCATTCTACGAATAGGAAGATGATCACTAAGCACCGCCCGCGGGGGAAACTGCCCCTTTTCCGCGCGCCCCCCCCCCCCCCCCCCCCCGCCCCCACCTCGGACTCAGATATGGTCACCTTGACCATCCACCGTCATGCGTGCTTCTTCGTAGGCTCTCTCCACACGACGGCACGCTCCCTTGAAACGCATCAATTCTACTAGTATACACATACACATTGGCGCCAGGCTCGAGTGTCGGCGCGAGCTTTTCCATATCGGCTAATAAGGAAACTCTTACGAAACCGTACGCAGTCTCTAACTACCGCAGTCTATAGTCTATATATATGCACACCTGTGCCAGTTCTTCGCCAGCGTGTGTGCTCACCCACCCAACACCCGGAGCGTTTTTGTTTTCTGTTTGTTTCCGCTCGCTCGTTTCCGTGTCGCCCCTCTCGGGCATGAAGGTCAAGTGTATGTCTTGCATTAGCATGAATTCATTAAGCTTCACCACCTGGCATGATACGACTGTATTAGACTTGTGATGCTGGATGGCAACGCTCGCGTGGAGATAAGCACCTCATAAACAAACAAAGCGTGTAATCGCGTTTTTTTTTACAGCCCAGCAGGTGCATGTGTGATAACTCGATTTTTTCAAAACAAGAACTGGCAGTTTTTATAGGTCCGGCTAACCGGTTTTCGGTTAACCGGTTTTTTACCGGTTAACCCCCCCCCCCCCCCTTCTTGTGTTTTTGTCGTCTCCCTTGAGCATGGGAAAAAACTATAAACTAGTTAACGTCTTCTACATTGGTGTACTCATTTAAAGACGATCCCGCGACAAGCGCCTTTAGGTGGTCTTATATCTTGTCTTTTACTGCTGCAACAATGACCCCATACTAATTCCAAGTAGATTTTTTCTCGTGTCAAGCCGATTTAGTCTTATACCGGGTGTCTACTATCATTGTCTTGAAAAGCGATTCTACCTTTTCTTATCTCATACTTTTGCCTTAAACGTGATGGTATTGTCTCCTCTGCTGTCTTGAACCGGATGGTCTTAAAGTGGGGGACACCGCTACTGTATACATTTAGCCGATCGCCCCGGTGGCGTATCAGGTTATCCTCGAGCCTGGTATAGGTCAGTTTCGTGAGTTCGAATCCCCTCGAGTGCATACTACTCGTACAAAATCGTGGGGACTTTTTCTAGTGCACAAATTGACTTGCGGAAAAGCGCGATCGCGTGAGTTAGCAACACTCGACGAAAATCGACGAGCAGGGGGATTGCTGAACCTTATGCGCGATAAAAAAATTGAAGGCAAGAACCAGGGGCGGGGAGAAGGGACGACACCTGTGACCACGGCTTGTCCAGAAGCTGCTGGAAAGTAGATGTGTGTGAGAAAAGAAAGACATTGCTATGACACCAACGCTACTGTAGGGGGGGGGGGGTCATTTTTTATTCCTTTTTTTCATGTGGCCCGGGGTCATTCGCGTGACTGACGCCCCATGTTGGTGTGTGGTCTTGAGCATTTCGGGCTGTTCATAATTTTGCGATACACGAATCCGCCGCGTTGGAACGATAAAAGCTCTGCTGAGCAAAAAATCGCGTGAAGTCTTTTTTTTTGTCAGTGAGGTACAGAGTCAATACGACGCGAGGTCGAGACGAGGCAAGAAAAATGCTGAGTTCTTCTCGCGATAAAAACATGAAGGCACGTACCGTGGCGGGGAGGGGGGAGGAGGGCCCGCTATGTGACCCCGGATCTGAGCTACTACTTGCTGGGAGGGAGTGCGAGAGTAGTGCAAGGATAATAAATGGGATGAAGAAAGAAAAAATAAATAAATAAAGGGGTCAGTCGTGCGAGTGGCTCAAACACGGAAGCGACAACTGGGGGTATGATTGCTACAATACCGTACCCTTGGCCATGAATTGATTTAGTTCCACTACCCCCCTCTATACTCTGTATGTTGTACAGACTAAGCTATAAACTCATTTGGACTGGTCCGTGTTACTTGACGTGTCACTTGCGTCGTGGCTAATTGGTTTCCTGTGTTACTTAACGGGTTACTTGCGTGGTGGCTAATTTTGTTTTCTTCGAGTTGTTACAAGTTCCCCCCCCCCCCCCCCCGCCCCCCCGCCCCCCGCTCCTCCCTCCCTTCAACTTGTCCCCCCCCCCCCGGGGTTTCATTCAAAATCCAAACTGCGTACCGAAAGGGGAAGGAAGCTTGTACACACTGCAAACGTGCGTACATGCTCCGAATAAAAACTGTCCCCTTCGGATGTGCGCGGGCTCTTATTACAGAGCGGGGGTTCCGTCTTCCTCTAACATAGAACCTATGAACAGTTTACACGTTGCCTTTTTGGTTTGAATTCGACGCGAGTCGACGGGGGAAGACGAATGCTGATATTCTTTTCGCGATAAGCATGAAGGCGCATACCTGCTGTAGCGGGTATGAGGGGAGGAGCAGGAGGGGCCCCGGATCCAAGTCACTCTCACTGAAAGGGAGCGCGAGAGCATATAGTGTGAGGACGATAAATGGGATGAAGAAAAAACGAAAATAAATAAAATGGTGTCAGTGAATTAAATGCCACCCCCCCCCCCTTTCCACATGCATTCAATACGAAGGACGGAGCCTATGGTTGGTTGGGGCCACTACACGGGGGGGCTGAAGGAGAAAGGACGGCCGGCCGGAACGTTCAAGGGGAAGGACACCCCGGGCCCGCAATACCAGCTAGACAGGTAATACCTGCTGTCGATGTATATATTGTGGGTCTGTATCAGTATCCGCAGACAGCTAAAGTGCTGTCGATATGTCGTGCGCGCCTGTAACAGTATGCGCCTATCCGCAGACGGCTAAACTGATGTCGATGTGTTGTGCCCGCCTGTAACAGTATTCGCCACAGCACCTGTACATCGCCACAGTACCTGTGCATTGCATTTGGACCCCAATGCTGAAGGTAATGGTCTATACTTTGTGCACTTTGGGTTTTGATGATTTGAGTACTGCTGGACTCTGAAGAATATACTGGTTCTGCCCTGTTACCGGTATACTGGCAGTATGCCCAGTAACCGCTAACCGCTATTCTGTTAATACCTATGGTGTCTGTGCGTAGCCACCAGTATGGAAGGGTCCATGGGCCGTAATAGAACTGGTGTTTTATTGAAGTGACTGGGTACGGGACACAGAGTTGTTGTTGTTGTTGTTGTTGTTGTTCTCATATTAACTCGCATAATCAAGTCCATGGTCACAGGGCAGGCTCCAGTCACTCTGGAGCTGAGGAATACCCCGGGGGAAAAAAACACAAACAAACCAAAGGTGGTACACGCATATATCACAGCTGACACAATTCATGCCTCCACCAGAAACATATACAAAGTGAAATCTATCCCCTCTCAGGTTAGCCTACTGGAAGATTAGCTTGCAAGTTCAGTGAGATTTTCAGTAAACCGAGGAAGAACAGAAGCTTGCTGCTGCCGCTGTTGTTGTTGTTGTTGTTGTTGCTGTTCTCAATCTCGTGGTCGTAGAACTAGTTCCTCTGTACTGTGGGAATAACTCGCTCGTTAGACGCCCCCCCCCTGTCATTCCCCCTCCCAAGGGTCAACATGCGGGCAGCAGGTGCAGCCCTGCCTCCCACGCGTGCGTAGTCACTCGGGAAAATGTGAGTGCCCCCCTTTCTTTTCGATAATCATTTTATACTTTCCGTGTTTTGGACAAGCCGTGGTCACAGGCGTCGTCCCTCTCTCCCCCCCCACCCCCCCCACCCCCGGTACGTGTTTTCTTTTTGATCGCGCCAAGAGTTCATCATTGCCATCGTTAATCGATTTGCATCCCTCTATCGTGGCTTGACTCACTCATTGAACGTCGCCCCTCCCTCCCTCCCTCCCTCCCTCCCCCCCCCCCCCCCCCTCTCTCTCTCTTCATCTCCCCCTGACCAGGGTTACATGCGGGCAGCAGGTACAGTCGCGGTTCAAGACGGCGCCGACGCCAGTTTTCGGGAGCTCGAAGCGTCCTTCTCTTGTTGGCGAAGGAGTGGTGGTGAGTCTCAACTCGCCGATGGCACGATTAATGTTTTACATGGCTCAATGAGGTCAATCAGGTCCCTGATGTAGTCACACACGGACAAAATAGCAGCTGACAAATGTATAAAACACCTCAGATTCGATTCATGCACACTACAGTATTTGAAGACAAATAATTGCTTTCGCTGATACAGCACGGATTCCCCGGTACAGTGGAGGTGTCCCAGAGCATGTGTGGCCGTTTTTTGGGGGATTCTATATGATGTTGCCGCTTTTTTTTTGGCAATTCTCAACCACGATGGGGAGAGAACGAGCCGTCCCCGGGAGAGCGCCTTTCCCCCCCCCCTCCCTCCCTCCCCCCGTTTCTCGAGCTGCGGACAAGAACATGTTGTTCACCACCACCCAGGCACATCTTGTTTGCTCAGGCAGTCAGGCAGTCAGATATGTTGGATACTTGGATTGCGTTCTTGCGTCGCTCCCCTAGGCCTTTCCCGGAGAGGAGCCTTTGTACACAGGTATATACATGTTTATACACCTATTGTTATCAGAATAAAAATACTCTTCAGCTGTGAGATCGAAGATTTCGTCGAAACCCATCTATTTGCAAGAGCAATGTGTGGTACTCCGATTGCGCGTGTCACTGTGTGTGTTCTCGTTGAGGATATAGGTCGGCGACTCCCCTTAGAACTAGCTTGCACCAGGGTCGAGAGGGTGATGGTAATCCATCTGGACACGGCAAAACCCGTTTTTGACGGGGAGCTAAATTTGACCGGCTGTGGAGAGACATACGACGCCTGCTAAGATCGAGGTGCACCACTTTTTTTGCTAATACTACCCCTCACTTTGGGAGGTTTAAGAAACGTCCTTCTTATCCTAAAAACTAGTTTGGACAGAAAATAAAAGCCGCTTTAGAAACCCGGATGAAACAATCCATGGCCTACGTAGCTAGGTACACAACGAGAATCGTGCCGAAAAGAAAAAAAATGGGCGGCATCTTTTTTTTTTTTTTCTTCTTTCCGACGATTTTCCAGGGGATTTTCCCATGGTTGAAAAGGAGCCCCGTCGTTGAGAAACCGTTTCACACGAAAAAACGCCTCTGGTAAGATAAAGAGGTACACCGCTTTTTGTCTGCTGAGTAAGGTTCCTCAACTCGGGAGCTTGAAACAGAAGAAAAAAAAAGTGAACAACCGGATGAAAAAATCCCATGGCCTGGCTAAGCCAGCTATAATAGGTACACAACGAGAATGGTGCAAAAACAAAAAATGTCCTGTTAATACATATTTCCGAAGTTTTTTGGGGGGTTCAGAAACCGTTTCAGACGAAAAAGTGCTGCCAGGGTACGATAAGGTTTAGAGGTTTGCACTCAATATTTTTTGTGAAGCTCCTTGCGTTTTTTTTTTTTTTTATCAAACTGATTGTGCAAGCCAATGACACAAAACCCGCCCCCGTGCGTGGTGGCCCAGGCATTATGTATGATTGTATTTTAATTTTTATAATATATATAAATTTATAAAATAGATATGATGTTAGATCTGGCTCAAAATTCCCCTCCTACAGTAAGAATACCAGCACTTACCATTATAGTGGACCAAAAATAGGATCCCTCCCAATAAAACACTCACCCATATAGTATATTACGAGCACCAACAACGCAGCTTGCAAAGATTAGTATTGACCTGAAATTCGTCGAACTCACGGCTGACGTCCTTAAAATATTTTATATAAAATATGCATATACAAAACAACAATTTCTTTTCCGAAAACAAGAAATGGAATTTTCCCGACGATTTCGAGTTGCGGAAGGAGCATCCTCATCCCCCCACCGAAATACAAATGGAAAAAAAAAACAAAAAACTTCATCTTACCAGGAGACGTTTTTTTTTTGTAAAAATGCCTTGGCCGTGTGCATGCGGCCGTTGATCGGGTTGGCACTGCTTTTTTTTTTTCCCCCTCAAAATCGTGTGGTATAGCACTGGGTCCATATGGACCTAAAGTAGGGACCGGCTACTGCTATGCAGGGCTGCTTCTGGCTTTGTGGTGCCCACTCACACGAGGGGTTCCTTGGGTGTTACATCTCTAGTATTTGTTGCTTGTTGTCCGCCGGATACCTTGTTAGACGTATGCCGCCCCTTCCCCCCCCTCCCCCCCCCCCCCCCCTCGATCATCTATCATGAAATTATTTTATCATGGATTTCTTTCGGGCTACAGCAGAACCCGGGACCGATGTTGCCTTACCAGCCTGTGTCCCTGATGAGAGACACAACACGCCCCGCCCCTATTGTGGATTGCCTCTCTCTCTCCCCCGATGGTACCCCCGATGTTAGACATACTTACAGTCCTCACTCCTCATGGATGTTCCTGACGTTAGACATTTGGCGCCCCTCTGCCCCCCCCCCCCCCCCCCGCAGGGTCTCGAAACGGATGCGTGATCAATGGTCAAGTGACTTAAGGCAAGCATTAACTGAGTACCCCTCCCCCTCGCTGTCGACGCATCGTCTCCAAACGGCTGCCTGATTCATAGTGGTCAAGTGACTTAAGACAAGCATCAAATGAGAGCCCCCCCCCCCCCCCCGCCCCCGCCCCCCGCCCGCCCCCCCCCCCCCGCCCGCCCGCCATCCCGCCCCGGTCATGGATCGCCCTTTCGGTATGCCAGAGCCCGGGTCCGATGACGGCGGCAGCTAGCCTTACCAGCCTGCCGCCAGGGCCGCGGTATTCTATGGCGGGTGCGCCGTGGCGGAACGAAAAAATCTCGGAAGCCAAGTCTCCAGGACCAGGTAGGTAGCGAGAGGGATTTTTTTTTTTGTTTTCCGAGGTTAATGTAGGGGAGGGAGAAAATATACGTATATATATTTAACGCCTGCACAGCTGGAAACCCTTTTTGGGGGGGAAATTTACTTGGAGCTAGTATAGGGAGGAATCTTGGGGGCTCTTAAAGGGATTATTTAAGGCCTCTGGTTTGAGCGGCTCGAAGTAGGTTTGGGGATATTTCGTTGTAGCCCATTTTGTTTGTTTGTTTGTTTTTTTTTGTGCTTGTTGGTTACTGCGCGAACTGCGCCCCGCCGCCATGAAATTTTGTTCGTTACTCTTTACGCCGTGAAAAAAAAAACGGCTCAAGGCGTCATGCAGCATAAACTAAAAGGGAAAACGACACCACACATTGAAAAAAAAGTAAAAGTGAGAACGAAAAACGCAAACCGGATCCCTGTGATCACAGGACGAATTGACGGCAAAAAAGTGGTCGTCTTCCTGTGTTGGCTCCCTTTGTTTTTAGAGACCCTCCCGTTTTGTGGGCCGCAGACAGAAACAGGGGGGGGGGGAGGGGGGAGTTGTTGATCGGGTAGCAAGCACTGTTATTTTTCTCCGAAACAGTTTTTAGGGGTGAGGGTGTAGAGCCCCCCAACTCTTAAAAATGATCTTAGTGTCACTAATTCCAAGTGTTTTGTTCCCGTGTCGGCAGTGCGGCGATAATGAACCCCTTTAAGACTTCAGAGGGAAAATGGACGACGAAAATTGACGATTACGGCATCGGCCACCGTTGGCTGGGGGTGATAAAATTGGTGTCCGAACGACAATAATGCAGAGATCCGTACGGGATGGGCGCAGCATGATCTTGCTCGTACTGCTGTGAGCTCACGCTACAGGTAGACGCTTGAAAATATCGCAACCATTGATTTTTTGGTCGCAATGCACGGGCCTCAAAAGGGTGAAAAGGTTAAAAAGTGAGGAGCCTTAAAAGCATGAAAAAGTGCACTACCCCCAGCCGTGTACCCATACGTACGTGTAGCGAAGGACTTTTTTTTTTTTTTTCGCTTCTTGCTCGGAAAAACAGCAGCCGAAGGAAAGAAGGGCCCCCAGAAATGAATGGGATGTCACCTCTACCACACCGCCGTGTAGCTTTCGTTTTTTCACGACGAAGGCCACGATAGAGGTCCTGCATCAACAACCATTCTTTGTTTTTTCTGTGGTTCCTCGATTTTGGAGCTCAAGAAGGCCTCTCCTAACGAAAACTGATTTGTCCAAAGAGAACAAACTAAAACTGCTATTAATATTATACGTACCGGATGGAAAAATCCCGTGAGCTAAATAGGGTGCACAACGAAAAATCGTTCCAAAAAACAACAACAACAACAACAACAAAATGGCCCATTTTTCCGACGATTTTTTTTGGCTAAGGAGCCCCGTCATTTGGAAAACCATCTCCAACGAAAACGGCCGCCTCGCTATCGTTGCACGCGTTATTGCGTTCGTGTTTTAGACGCGGGCTAGGACGATATAGAGGTAGCAATTTGTTGGTCAGATTATTTTTCTGAAGTTCGGTCTGCTTAAGTAAGTTTGAAAAAAAACAACAACATCGTCGGGGGGTGTCATTCTATCTTGCTTTTCGTTTTCGTTTTCGTTTTCGTTTTCGTTTTCGTTTTTTTTAGGGGGGGGGAACTGTTCATCGGGTTCCAACCATTTTCATTTTTTTTTTTTTTTCTCTCAATCAGGTTTTGGGTGGGGTTCAGAAGTCCTCGAGTTACCGGTAGGCGTCCCAGAAAAAAAAAAACGACGCCACCTCCACCGCCGTGTACCTTTCGTCACACGTTAACATTATAGAGATGTTATTCGAGGCACCGGACGTTCCTACGATTACACGAGTTTTTTTGTCCCCTTTTTTTATATGGTTCTGTTGCCCTGGAAGCCTGACTTAGGGTGAAGATCTAGCTTACACGAGAGGGTTTTAAGGATACAAATCTGGAAAGGGTTTTTACATGCCTTGGGATGCATGTGCGCGCGTACAGGGGAAAAGAGGCTGACGAATTATTTGTGCAGATTCGTATTATTTAGAGGGAGCAAAAACAAACAAAAAATCTGTTTGCAGCAGAAAAGTTTCGACGATGTCTTGCTCAACCACTTATTGCGTTTCCGCCCTCACAGGACAATACTCGGTCTGCGGGTCCTTGGGCGAACAGAAGGAGTCGACCCGGCTGTCGTACAAGGGCTTCGGCTTTGGAGGCAGCGGGGTAACGCGAGATATGAGCCTTCCAACCAGGTCAGACTTAGCTTGTGTCGGAAAAACTCGTGCACGCGCGCGCCTCTCGATAAGGTTAGCCCAGACTCGACCAGCCCCTCCTCCCCGCAGAGGTTGCGACTGCAGAAGCAAGCCGTCTTGCCTCGTCGTAGGAGACGGTGGGGCGAACTCCTTCCGCACCGAATGCCCCACCTGCTAAAGGTATGTCAGATAGATCCCATCCCATGCAACATGTGCTAGATCACTCAGATCATGCTAATTCCAACTTGAAAAACGATCTAGATCCCCTAGATCATTTTGCAGTTCATATACTTCGAAGTATATTAGATATCTACGTATCCAAAATTGTCTAGATCGTGAATTGGCATTATGGTATCCCTTCTCCCTTGTGACCGCATTATGATTTTCAGCAGTTGTCCCCTTTTGATACCTAGGCAGGCGTTTACCGCCTGCCTGAACGAACGCCCCCCCACCCCCCCTTTCTGTCAGAAGGTATCCGGCGGGTAGCAAGCGACTATTAGCATAGATGCAACATCCAAACCACCCTCGTGTGAGCGACAGGTTGCCCGATCTTACTGCAATAGGATTCTGATCTTTCTTTGATGTGTGGAATGTTCCACGAAGACTCGTTAGAGACCGTATATTGTCAGCCGCCGACGACGTACCGTCAACCAACTGAAGGTCATTTCCGGATCGCCTGCATTTAAAACGCCACCTTATCTTGACAGAGTAGGCAACTAACTCCTTGTAAATCCAGAGGTCAACAGCAGAACACAAAGTGAATGTCTAAATCACCTGTTGGCTGGAAACATAATCTCCATTTCAAATTGACTAACATAGTGTACCTACTTGCCTATACTCGCCTTTTACTTACCTATACAAGTAAAGTTGTTTTCGCCTGCTTTCGTTCCGCCAATAAACATCTCGCAGAAAAGTACCGGGCCCCGGACACTACGCGTGGCACGTGACGGACAGACAATCGCAGCCAGGAGGAAAATTCGGATCAGCCCCTCAGGTGACCTCTGCATACCCTGCCGCCTGCCCCACTCACCCACTCACCCACCCACCCACCAACCCACCCACCCGCTCACCCGCTCACCCACCCACTCACCGACCCACCCACCCACCCACCCACCCACCCGCCGACCCACCCACCCACCCACCCACCCACTCACCTACTCACCCAACCACCCACCCACCCACCCACCCACCCACCCACCCGCCGACTCACCCACCCATCCGCCCACCAACCCACCCACCCACCCCTCGCCCACTCACCCACCCACCCACTCACCCACTCACCCACCCACCCACTCACCCACTCACCCCTCGCCCACTCACCCACTCACCCACCAACCCACCCACTCGCCGACCCACTCACCCACCCACCCACTCACCCACCCACCCACTCACCCACTCACCCACCCACCCACTCACCCACTCACCCACCCACCCACCCACCCACCAGTTGCTTGCAGCGCAGTCGGGATTGGTGCTATGATTGATGTAACACTGTGTTTGCTAAAGCGACTCCTCAGCCGACGGGAAAAAAAAAAGATCTCTCTATAGTGCCTGCCGAGTAATGCCGGTTGCCGCTATAGTGCCTGTATTTCCGACAACTAAAAGCACACACCGGCAACATAGCGGCAACCGACACCACTCGGCATACTACACATATATATGTAGTACTGGTTATTCCCACCTGTGCCAGTCGATTTCACAGGCATTACAGCGGGCACCCGGCACTATTCAACCGGCACTATAGAGGGACCGCTACTGTACCCCCCTCCTGTCGAAGCATGGCTCTCGACACACACAAACATGTGATGGCGGTGATGGCGGGGAAACCAGTCTGGATCGTTCCGCTGAGGATAACTGAACTCGCCCGAAAATGTCGAACCGCGCAGAACAACTGCTCCGTTCGTTGGATGATCCGCGGCCTCCTCGACTGTGCTGGATTTGTACAAGTTTTTTGGGGGGTTCGGGTGGCTGACCACGGGCATCAGAGTGGCGTCCCCGTCACACCCTGTTCGGACGTTAAAGGGGGAAAATGAACGAAGCAAATTGGCGATTACATTAGTAGTGTCGATCACACGAATCAACGTGCGCTGCTGGTTTCGGGGTTGGTTCGCTCACGTTCCGAATTACACTCCAAGGAGTTTGTTCGACACGCTATAGCAACAGCATGATGCATGATACTACTCGTCCTGCTGCGCGCCCTCACTGGGGGTTTGAAAAGGCCGCACATGTTGATTGTTTTGGCCGGGTTTTGGTCGCGTTTATTGGGTCCCAAAGCCCTAAGGGGTCATTACAATCGAGATGCGCGGCCTGGCCAAGCGTCTAGTATGACCGCGCAGCAGAATGGCGACTAGTATCATGTAAATAGTATCATGCATGATGCAACAAGCGTGTCGCACAAGTCCTTGGATTTTTTTATGATCCTATTCACATATTCACATATTCACATATTCTAACCACTTCCAACCCGTGTCATGATGCATGATCCTACTCATTATTGTCTGCTTCGCGCTGATACTAGACGCTTGGCAAGGCCGCACATCTCGCTCGTTTTTGGTCGGGCTTCGGTCGGGTTTAAAAAACACCTTGGGGGCTCCAGAGCGGGAAAAATGGATGAAATGAAATTGACGGTTACATAATATGAAACAAAATTGACGGTTACATAATATTAAATTAAATGACGGTTACATTTTCCATCAAACGAAGCAGCCCGGGGCTCCGATAGAGGGTGTTGCACTATTAATAGTGCGTTTAAAGCGCAACGGTAGGAGCCTATACGACACAACAAGCGCCTCATTCTCCTGCTCGCGTATTCTGCTGCAAAATTCTTCCTAGGCGGTTGATCTGATCGCAATTTTTCTTGTTTTCGTCAATGTAAGCGGGCCTCAAAAGGGTTATAAGCCCGTTTTTGCCGTGGGAAATAGGTCGGGGTGAAGTGGTGATCCCCGAGGGGATACAGGGCTGTCGGTGTTGGGAAGCGTTCTCCTCTTGGATTCCGGTGTCTTTATTCATCGCTCCTTAGCGTGCTGCTTATAGACACAAGGCTGACAGTACTCTAAAATGACGGTACATAGGACAGGCAGGTAGAGCAGAA
The DNA here is from genome assembly GCA_012845835.1 of Undaria pinnatifida. Classification (NCBI taxonomy): domain Eukaryota; class Phaeophyceae; order Laminariales; family Alariaceae; genus Undaria; species Undaria pinnatifida. The sequence goes on from JABAKD010000019.1 coordinate 11,973,306, forward strand.
AAAAAAAAATGCCAAAGCGAGGCCAAAAAAAGAGCTTGCCTTCGGAAGACGAGAGCACCAGAAGAACCGGAAGAGGTCACGCAAACCCAAGTTTGACGGTCCTTCCGACGACGTCATTTGTGAAGTGGTGATTGCCGAGGGGATGCAGGGTTGTCGATGTTGGGAAGCGTTCTCCTGTTGGGTTCCGGATTCTTTGTTCGTCTCTCCTTTGGCTCGCTGCCTATAGACACAAGCTGCCATTACTCTAATGTAACGGTATAGGACAGGCAGGTAGAACAGAGCAGTGACCGATGGGTACGCTACCTGGACCATCACCGCTACTTACGTTAGTGCCTATCTATGATGGCCTTGATGTGACCGTGCCATCTCCTATCACCTTGTTTCACCCCAACCATGACATGGTTTCACGTCAAATCTTTAGATTATCCATCTACGGAGAGCACCCCATTACATCGGTCATATAAGGCGGCAAAAATCATCCTCTCCCCCCTTCAGTCCTTTGAAACTTCAGAGGAAAAAACTGTCGAAAAAATCGCGCCAGTGTGTAAACGTATCTCGCTTCCTCCCTCTGCAAACCCCCTCGTGCACGCGACGCCAATGTGCTCCGCTCGCCCCTTCGCTACCCTTTCGAAAGCGAAACACAACCGTATCCCTCACCCGCTCCTTCTGTTAATCCCGTCGTGAACAGACGCAGCGCCTCAAAGATCGCGAAAAGCAACGACCAGCACCTCCCTAGGAAAGACGAAAACATTGTAATGCACACAAAACAGCGGAAGCAGCTATATACGGTATAGACGTGTGATGCCTCGCCCGCTCCTTCTGCTAGCCCTCCTCGTGAAGCGGCGCCCCTTCGATCGCGAGCAGCACCGACCCGGTCCTTGCCAGTATGTGATATCCAGTACCATGGGAACAAACAATACGAATAGCCGAAAGTAAACTCTCCCTTGGTTTTCCTCTTTTGGGGGGGAAGTTCATGCCGCACATCGTCAGATGGCCAAAAAAGTAATATAGTAGCCGAAGCATATCGTACGGCGTAAAAATAAATACCTCGCTCACTCCCTCTGCTGCCCCCGCCCCTGCCCCCGCCCCCGCCCCCGCCCCCGCCCCCGCCTTCGCCGCCCCGGTTAACGCAGCGCCCAGTAGAACGCGAGGAACTTCGACCGGGCCCTTGCCAGTACGTGATTCCCAGCACCATGGGGGCAACTGCGGACTCTCGGTTCCGGACAGTTGTAGCGCCCGGTTTCGGGACGCCTCCGCCAATTGAACGCCCGCACTCTGCGGGGGGCAGGATAGGGGAACGTTCCGAAGGGCCGGGGCCTGGACAGTACGACGTGGTAAGCGAACGCGACTTTTTTTTTCCGTGCGCGCGTTAGGCGTGATATCGTCTCCGTTACATGCGGAAAATTTGCTCATGTCCCCGTTTAAAAAAAAAAATGTTAGTAGTCTCAGCTTGTAGTGTACCTGGCATATTGTTTTGAAGGCAGAACAAAACCAACACACAAGTGGTGCCTGTTCCCCGGTACATTGGTAGACATGACACGTGCTACGGTAGATTTTGCACATGCGCACCAATTTTCCTTCGGAGGGTAGTTGCTTGAGGAGCTAGCTCTATACCGCGACCCCCCCCCCCCCCCGAAAGATATTTTTGTAACACTGGCAGTGCAAACCCGAAGAAACAAACACATATGGTCTACTGCTGTAGTCGTACACAAAGAAGACGCACCTGGTGTTATATATAGCAGTATATAGGAGCAGTATTTAGAAGTATCACACACAGCTTGCAAATATGAGTTTCGACAAAATATTCGATCTCACAGCTGGAGTGTATTTTTATTTTTACAATATAGCAGGAAAATGATGAAAAAAATTCGACGATCTGGGGGTTAAACCGCCCGCCCCGTTTTTCGGAAAAAGAAATTGGCCAAAATTTTCTCATACCTCCACCGTAGCAGGCGTTATACAAGTATCTACAAGCAGTTATTTGCCCGTAAAACCCTTTTAGAGCCCCCAAAACGCCTCCCTACACTACTTCCTAGTGAATTCCCCCCCCAAAACGGCTTTCCAGTCGTAGAGGCGTTATTCGGTGTGGGACTTCGGAGGGGGAAAGTGATGAAAACAAGGACGACTGCTAACATCGGCCGCGCGTTTGGAGGGTGGTATGCCTAGTACCAGAGCAATATTTTGCCAATTTTGTACACGACTCCCTGCCACCGGACGATAGTACTGCTCGTGCTTTATTGTGCGCTCACACTGGCTATTGTCGCAACACCGCTGTTCTCGTTGTACTGCCCGCCACATACCTGGGCTGACACAAAATGTATTTTTCCGGGACGTTTCATGGTTTGTCTTGTCTCTGACGACGCGGTGCGGTTCATTGCGGCTTTATCGAACTGCACCAAACCGCACCGTACCGTAGTATTGCCAAAACTAGAAATCCGCATCGCACCGCACGATTTTTCCTTTGAGAAAATGGCACCGCGCCGTACCGCAATGTTGTCAGAACCAGGGCTCCGTACCGCACCGAACCGCACCAAACCATACCACACCGCACCGCACGGCACCACGCCCAACACAGGGTAGGGACAAGTCGAGAAAAGTGAGCTCGTGCGTGAGAGCTCACAGAAGTCTACCATCAAGACCGCCAGCCAAGTACTAGGTACTCAATAATATGCCAATAGCCCGAACCGGCACGAAACTAATCAGTAACTGTCATTCTGAATATCCCAAATCAACAACCCCCCAAGCAATGCCTGTCTGGTTGGTGGAAACCCGACGTGCTCCGTCCCGGCATAGTAGAAATGCGAGAGTCCATGGTCATACGACTACGGCCATGCGCAAACTGACTACTCCCCCCCACACACCTGGTTGTGCTTGTCACCGTGCGGTACGGCATCGGTCTGAGCGCACGAAAATTCTGATTTGGTTTTTCGAAAGGTGGGTGGCATCGCGACACACCACTGTATACCCCATTTACGGCGCGTTGTTGCTATGATCGATGAACACGCCCCCCCCCCCCCCCCCCGCCGAAGATAATTTTATAAATTTATTCTAAATACGTCAGCTGTGAGTTCGATAAATTTAGGGTCGATACTCATCTTTGCAAGCTGCGTGATACACCGGCCGCTCGTTTTGCAGATGTAGTATCGTTTGAATGTATATTACTCCTGTGTATGTTGCCAGGGTGAACATCAACAACAAAAAAGTACGTGTTGCAACCCCCCCCCCCCCGCCGCCTCCCCCCCCCCCCCCTCTCCCCCCTGGTTGTGCTTTGTCATCGTACGGAACGGCGTCGGCGACTCTTTCGCATGAACTTTTGTTTTTTGCATCCTCCAGCGGATGGGAAAAAGTAAAGCTCACCCTCACCACATTTTGTCATTCGTAGCAAATGGTAGGAGGTGGCGTCACAACACACCACTGTACGGCCCAATGCCGCACGTTATACTTGTGAGTGATGACAACTGTGTACCCCCCCCCCCCCCCCCCCCCCCCCGCTCCGCCGCCGCGTTGCCCTCCCACCCCCCCGGTTGCGCTTGTCGCCTTGCGGTATATTCGGCGGCGGCTTCGTCCCGCGAACCTTCGCGTTTCGTTGTTTCAGCAAAAAGTGGGCGGAATCGCGATCGCGAAGAAACCGTTATCGACGGAGAAGAACTGCCAGTCCTTCCAAATGCGCCCAATGTCGGCCATGGAAAAGGTATGAGGGGCGGGGGGGGGGGGGGCAAGGCTGCGTATGGTGCTTGTTCTTGTCTAGGACTTGGTGTAAGCATTACGTCAGTTAACTGTAGCAATCAGTTTGTTTTTTACGTTTTCGTTTCCTGAGAGGTATATGGTTTGACTCCAGAAGTGTCGGTGCCTGTTTGTTCTTTGTGACGTGTGGCCAAGTTGTGGCAGTGCTGATGTTAACGCTTTTACAGCTGAAAACCCGTTTTTTTGGACAAAAATACTTGGAATTAGCATAGGGAGGGATCTTAGGACCCTTAACCCTTTTCCAACTCCTAAAATGTTCCTCAGTCTAATTCCATGTATTTTGAACCCTATGTCGGGCGTGCACTGCTAAAAGATTTGAGAGGTTAAACGTGAGAACAACAACCGCGTAGTTTTTTTTTCTGCTTCGCTGGTGATTATAATCAGGTCCTTCTCACGGGTCGGTTCATAGCGCTCGCGGGTCAGACCATGGGTCGGGGTGACCCGGCCCGACCCGTGATATGGGAAACCTCCTGACCTGACCCGACCCGACCCGACCCGACCCGACCCGACCGGTGATGTCTGAACAACCTCCCGACTCGACCCGACTCGAACCGCGACTTAAAAACAAAACTCCTAAATCGACTCGCGGGCCGGGTCACGCCCCGCGGAAAGCCCTTTGATTAGAATGCCCTGTCGAAGGAAAGTCAATGTTTTGCCGAATCGTGGCTGGGGCTACTCGCACCGTGCGAAAGGTTGACGTCTTCTTCTGCTTTGCTTGTGATTTGAACCCCCTCCTGCCATGGGAATTGCCGTTGCTGCCCAACCGTGCCCGGGGAACCCAACACGCTCATTCCCTCCAAGCACACGATGTAACTTTGCTGAGAAGCCATGATGAAGGCCTAGAGTCAGGCACGCTGTCCAAGTTTTTTGTCATTCTAGCTGTGCCTGTGGTGGGATGGTGGGACGTTCTGCTGCTGGTTGTTGTAGCTACACCCGCCTTTTTGGCTGATTTCTCTGTTTCAGTTAATTTGTACCAGGTATCTCACAAAATATTTTGTTATCCTATGGTGTGATGTTGTCAGGGAACATGCTAAAAACCCCGGGGCGAGCACAGGTTGCAGTTTTTTTTGCAGCTTCCCTGCCTTCTTGTCCTCCGTGTCCTTCAAAGTAAAAAAAACACACACACGCACTTAATTATGTAACGTATATGGAAAAATAAATCACAATCTCATGTGCCGTCTCCTAAGAAACCAAGAGAACTAGAGCGTAGTCTTTTCAGGAAGAAAAAAAAAAAAAAACTTAATTTAAGTGACATGTTAGTCCTCTTTCAAAATTAGACAGGACTTTAATTAAGTAACATATGAGTCGTGCTACGGTAACCCTCCCAACTTTTCTTTAACGAAATGGCCGGTTTCGAAACCAGCTCCCGGCCGTATCTCTTCCTGAAATACGGTGGTGCCCTTTACCATCCCGACGTCTTGGTTCAATAGTCCTTTGCACAATAAAATATATACGTGAAGACTTTTTGTCAAATAATATCCTTCCTCGTGTCGAGCAGCCACGAAACACCCCTCAAAGAAAATCGATGGTTTTGTGGGGGAGCTATCGTAGAATTAGTCATATTAGCCCCTTCAGAAAAAGAAACGCATGAAAAAGTAAGTTACACGTTTAAAAAACGAAACAATCCCATCATATATCGTCCATACTAATTCAAGACGTCAACTATTTTTCCACTGACACACGAAACGGGCGCTGCGCGACAATACGTGCCACGCTTTTCGCAAACCTGCCCGACCAGCCATTGGCCGCCAGCCGCAACAGGAGGCGGGCGGAGTTGGACCCGGAAAGCCTGAGGCGCGCTCTGAAGCTCACGAGGAAAGGGTGCCGAGTGCCGGACATATCTTTTGGCGTCGGTCCTCAAAGGTAAACTAAAGGCAACGCGCGCTACGACAGAGGTAGCACTTTTCGTCTGAAATTGTGTCTGAACGACGGGGCTCCTTAACCCAAAATCGACTGAAATAGGCCTTTTTTTTGCATGATGATTCTCGTTTTTGTGTACCCAGGCAAAAGGATTTTTCATCAGGTAGCTATTTTATTTTTCTCTGGAAAAATCAGTTTTTGGGAGAGGTCGTAAGCTCCCAAATTGAGGAACCTCAGAAAAAAAGTGGTGCACCTCTATCGTAGCACCCGTCAGGTGTTGACAGCCGTTTGTTGTAACCAGCAACTATTCGCGTGAACAGCTTGCTTTCTTTCCGCTCACAAATGGACGAATCGGAGTCAGTCGTCCCACGGTGGGGGTCACACTTTTTAGGCCAAAACGTTTCTGATAATGTTAATGTTAATGTTAATGCTAATTTCAATGTTAATGTTAACGTTGATGTTCATGTCAATGTTAATGTTCATGTTCATGTTCATGTTCATGTTGATGTTCATGTTCATGTTCATGTTCATGTTCATGTTGATGTTAAATCTAATGTTAATGTTAAAGCTAATGTGCATGGTAATGTTTATGTTCATGTTCATGTTCATGTTCATGTTGATGCTAATATTAATGTTGATGTTGATGCTGATGTTAATGTTAATGTTAAATATATTGTTGATGTTAATGTTAATGTTGATGTTAAGGTTAATGTTTGTGTTAATGTTAATGTTAATGTTAATGTTAATGTTAATGTTAATGTTAATGTTAATATTAATGTTCATGTTCATGTTCATGTTCATGTTAATATTGATGTTAATGTTAATGTTAATCTTAAAACTTCATTTTCATGTTCATGCTCATGTTCATGTTCATGTTCGTGTTCATGTTCATCAATGTTAATGTTGATGTTGATGTTGATGTTGATGTTGATGTTAATGTTAATGTTGATGTTAATGTTGATGTTGATGTTGATGTTGATGTTGATGTTAATGTTAATGCTAATGTTGATGTTAATGTTAATGTTAATATTGATGTTAATGTTAATGTTAATGTTAATGTTAATACTCATGTTCATGTTAATGTTGATGTTGATGTTGATGTTAATGTTCGTGTTCATGTTGATGTTCATGTTGATGTTCATGTTGATGTTGATATTCATGTTAATGTTCTTGTTGATGTCAATGATGATGTTAATGCTAGTGTCAATGTTAATGTTAATGTTAATGTTCTTGTTAATGTTAATTTTAATGTTAATGTTGATGTTGATGTTAATGTTCATGTTCATGTTCACGTTCATCAATGTTGGTGCTAATGTTGATGTTAATGTTAATGTTGATGTTATTGTTGATGTTAATATTGATGTTGATCTTGATGTTGACATCGATGTTGATGATAACGTTAATGTAAATGTTAATGTTAATGTTAATGTTAAGGTTAATGTTACTGTTCGTGTTCATGTTCATGTTCATGTTAATGTTGATGTTAATGCTAATGTCAATGTTAATGTTAATGTTGACGTTGATGTTCATGTCAATGTTAAATGTTGATGTTGATGTTGATGTTGATGCTAATTTTAATGTCAATGTTGATGTTGATGTTAATGTTAATGTTCATGGAAATATTCATGTTGATGTTGATGTTGATGTTAATGTTAATGTTGATGTTAATGTTAATGTTAATGTTGATGTTAATGTTAATGTTAAATGTAATGTTGATGTTAATGTTAATGTTGATGTTAATGTTGATGTTAATGATAATGTTAATTTTAACGTTAATGTCAATATTAACGTTCATGTTCATGTTCATGTTCATGTTCATGTTCATGTTCATGTTCATGTTCATGTTCATGTTAATATTGATGCTAATGTTAATGTTAATGTTAGTGTTCATGTTCATGTTAATGTTCATGTTCATATTCGTGTTCATGTTCATCAATGTTAATGTTGATGTTGATGTTGATGTTGATGTTAATATTAATGTTAATGTTGATGTTAAAGTTGATGTTAATGTTGATGTTGATGTTGATGTTGATGTTGATGTTGATGTTAATGTTAATGTTCATGTTAAATGTAATGTTAATGTTAATGTTAATGTTAATACTCACGTTGATGTCAATGTTGATGTTGATGTTGATGTTAATGGTGATGTTCGTGTTCATGTTGATGTTCATGTTGATGTTCATGTTGATGTTGATGTTCATGTTTATGTTCATGTTAATGTTAATGTTGATGTCAATGATGATGTTAATGCTAATGTCAATGTTAATGTTAATGTTAATGTTCCTGTTAATGTTAATGTCAATGTTAATGTTAATGTTAATGTTAATGATAGTGTTAATGTTGATGTTCATGTTCATGTTCGTCAATGTTGGTGCTAATGTTGATGTTAATGTTAATGTTATTGTTAATGTTGATGTTAATGTTGATTTTAATGTTGATGTTGATGTTGATGTTAATGTTAATGTTAATGTTGATGTTAATGTTGATGTTAATGTTAATGTTAAAGGTAATGTTACTGTTACTGTTGCCGTTCATGGTCATGTTCATGTTCATGTTAATGTTAATGTTGATGTTAATGCCAACGTCAATGTTAATGTTAATGTCAATGTTCATGTTAATATTTAATGTTAATGTTGATGTTATTGCTGATGTTAATTTTGATGTTGATGTTGATGTTGATGTTAATGTTAATGTTAATGTTAATGTTTATGTTAATGTTGATGTGAATGTCAATTTTAATGTTCATGTTCATGTTCATGTTCATGTTCATGTTAATGTTAATGTGAATGTCAATTTTAATGTTAATGTTCATGTTCATGTTCATGTTCATGTTCATGTTCATGTTCATGTTAATGCTAATGTCAATGTTAAGGTTAATGTTAACCCCTTTAGAGCCCCCAAATCCATCCCTATACTAAGTTCAAGTAAATTTGTCCCCAAAACGGGTTTCCACTTGTAAAGGGGTTAATGTTGATGTTAATGTTGATGTTAATGTTAATGTTAGTGTTAATGTTAATGTTGATGTTAACGCTAATGTTCATGTTCATGTTCATGTTCATGTTCATGTTCATGTTCATGTTCATGTTCATGTTAATGCTAATGTTAATGTTAGTGCTAAAGTTAATGTAACGTTAATGTTAATGTTAATGTCAATTTTTTTCTTTCTTCATCCTCCGGCGGATTAGGAAAAATAAAGCTTGAGCTCACCACACTTCCACGTATTTTTATACGCGTCGTGTGTCGATATAACTCAGTTGCTTTCGCAGCCCAACGCTAGCTGGCGCACCCTACGGATCCCATTGTAGGGATAGCGTAAGCTGATGTTAATGTTAGTGTTAATGTGTCCGGTTGAGCTCCTCAACTGCGGACTATCGGTTGGCATAACAGTTTTTACGAGAATTGTTCATCGGGCTGCGCGAACGAATGTCTTCGATGTCATGTTTCGGGTGATGGATAATATTGAGTTAGCTCCTCGTGTTAGGAGAGCTCAGAAATTTCTTAGAATCTGCTGCGCCCCTGTTCGTAGCGTGAGATGACTAATCCATCTGCTAGCAGCGGCGTCGAATTCGGTTCTAGGGGTTTAAGTAGATACACAAATACGGACGAGTACAGACAAGTGTAATGATACTCGTAGACCCAGGTAAAACAGTGGCGAACATGAATACAGCAGTACCAGGTACCGGGTACATTTTATTTTAGTGTGCTTGTGCCCCCACCACGAGTTCGGCGTACCCCCTATCCAAAATAATGGGAAGACATGATGGCGTTTCTATTGCGCGGCGATGCTCCAAAAATACCCCCTCCGGTGGTTGGCCATGCGTCGACGAAGGCAGATGATGGTATACTAGGTACCTTTTTTCGTGTGTACCTTTTTCGTGATGATACCCAGAAAGGTACAGTGCTACGGTAAGGGGTACACACGGGCTTCCTTGCTTGGGGAGCTAGCCCTTTTTCATTCTCTTTTTTCCTTTTTCACACAAATCTGCTTTCCAGCTTCTGGACAAGCTGTGGTCACAAGTGTCGTCCCTTCTCCCCCCCGGTTCTTGCCTTTCATTTTTTTATCGCGCGTAGGGTTTAGCAATCCTACTGCTCGTCGACTTTTCATCGAGTGCTGCTAACTTGCGCTCTCGCGCTTTCCGCAAAGTCAATCTGTGCACAAGAAAAGTCCCCACGAATTTATTCGAGTATGCACTCGGGGGGATTCGAACTTTCGAAACTGACATATACCACGCTCGTGGATAACCTGACACGCCGCCGGGGCGACCGGCATAACTCTATATGCAACCCAGAAACTGGCTTTAATCCACACGTCGGACAGACGATCGATGGTCTGTCTCCACTTAATGATCTAGATCTTTCAAGAAAGATCTGTGTGATCTGATGCTCGTGTTACCGGGTGGGAACCGGTACGATTTGCACGATCTGGCGAACGTTTTATTGGGGGGGGTGGATCTGTACTCTATACACAGGTCGCCCACAATAACTCATTACGGGCAGATAAAAGAACTACTGTCAGATGGTCTAGATGATCTAGGTCATGATCTGCCTCCGAGGTGTGTAGTTAATCGCAAGAGCGACCCGACAAAGACGCACATGGCCATCAACCTACACTGGGTAACTTCCCAGTTGAGGAGCACCGTCGGTCTTAAATGGCTTTGGCCTTGAAAGGGCCCCCCTACCATCCACCCGTAACAACTAGTTATGCCCCATAGTGTGTTAAACTGCCTCTTGTTGATGGACAGACTGGTATAGATTTGGGTACAGTAGCGGCAAGTGCAGCAGCTCACATGCACGGCATACACAGCGCTGTCAGCTGGGGCACCGCCAGCCCTGAGCTGTCCACTGCCCTTGTGGTGTTTTGCCTTATTACCATGGTTTGCGCACCCCTTATGCTGGTGGAGACTCGGGAATGCGTGACTGCCTACTTCTAATCGTTGCTTGCCTGACTTGAAAATACGGGGTGCACATCCCCTCTGTTGTGCGCGACTAATCTCTGCCCTTGCGGCGTTTGCTTGACATAGCTACATGCACGCCACCCTTCTGTTGGCGGAACGCGGCGAACGCGCGAATGCTCACTGCTCTGCGATATTTGCCTGAATTCACACAGGATGCGCATGCCTTTCTCTTTGCATGGAACGCGGGAATGCGCGACATCTGCCCTCTACCCTTTTGCGGCGTTTGCCCGACTTAAAAACACCGTATGCACAATTCTTCCGTTGCGCGCGATTGCTCTCTCTAACCTCCGGCCTCCTCGCGGCGTCCACCTGCCCAACACGGCACTTCGTGTTTGGCGCACCCTTTTCTGCTGACGAAACGTGGGCTTGCGCGACCATTCCCCCCTGCCCGATCAGGCCCGTGGCAAAATTCGGCACGTGTCCGGGTCCTCAATCGTACGACCCGGAGAGCCTTCGTCGAGCGGTGTCGGCCAGCAAGTCTTCTGTCACTCGCGGGTGAGCTCGATCAGCGACAAAAGACTTCGGTAGGGGTCTCGGCGGGTGTACTCCTTGTATGCGTGGCTGTAGTCGTAGGCATGACCATAGACCATAGACCCTCGCATCCCTACAATAGTGCCGGGGCAGAGCATGTCGGGGTTTCACCGACCAGGCACACATATGCGTGCACCAAGCGCGAAGCACCGTGGGTTGTTTCGGCGCGTCGCGCATGTAATCGGGGGAGAAAAGCTACTATTTAATACTAGTGATTTTTTTGGTGTGGGATACATATATATATATATAATGTATATGTTTTTTTTTGCGAAGTGTTTTATGGTGAAAGGGTTGGCCCTGTCAGAACTGCGCGCACGTTCCTGGAGAAAAACCCCCTGGGATTACCGTAGCGAGGTTTTTTTTTTTTTACAGGGCTTTTCACAGATCAGGCGGTTTTCGAAACCCCACGAGTCGCCTACGGTCGGGTCGGGTCAGGAAGTTTCAAATATCACGGGTCAGGTCGGGTCGGGTCGGGTCGCCCTGGCTCGACCCGACCCCACGCGACCCGCGAAAAGTGACCCGACCCGTGAAACGGATGATCCGACCCGACCCGACCCGACCCGACCCAACCCGACCCGACCCGACCCGACCCGACCCGACCCGACCCGACCCGACCCGACCCGACCCGGCCCGACCCGACCCGACCCGGCCCGACCCGACCCGACCCGACCCGACCTGACCCGACCCGACCCGACCCGACCCGACCCGACCCGACCCGACCCGACCCGACCCGACCCGACCCGACCCGACCCGACCCGACCCGACCCGACCCGACCCGACCCGGTCCGTGAAATGGATGACCCTACCCGACTCGCCTAGCCCGACCCGACCCGACCCGCGAGAAATGACTCGACCCGTGAAATGTCTGATTATTTCAATAGTATAGCCTACGGATTTTAAGGTGTTCTGGTTTGCACATGTGGCAGGGCGTGGCGATACTCACGTGACGGCGCGTGTTTTTTTTGCGAGATGTGTTCCTGTCGTCTGTTTTCAGGATCATGGCATTTCCCCTTTTTTTATCCTGAGCATGGCCTTTCCCTTTTTTCATCCTAATACTACGAGTATCAGCATAAAAGTTGTTCAAACCACCTAGCGTTATTCCTTTTTTACTTCTCTGTCGATTTGCTGAAAGTTTTTTCACTGGGGCTAGCTTTTCTTCCCGTTTACGATTCTTCGTCGACGGTGCCGCCGTGCGAAAGTAGACGCGAGAAAAGCACAGTTTATTCATAAATCCATACCTGTGTGGCGCTCGCAGCTATCACACTGTTCGTTGCAGCTCGCTTTTCTGCTTGTTCAATGGTTTTGATTCTCCGTCCACCTCTAAAATAATTTCGTTCCGGCTAAGGCTTTTTCCCCTTTTGGTATTATCGAACAACTTCTGGATTATTTTCATCGCGGCTAGAGTTTCTTCCTTCCTTTTCCGATAGCTACCGTTTCTTCCGTTTTGGCAATAGCTGACGTTTCTCTCCCTTTTTCAGTTATCCGCCGACGGTGCCGCTGCTCTGCGTTCTTCTGTTCCCAGTGTGAAGTTCGGGACTGGTCCTCAGCGGCACAACGCGGTGGAGTCGGACAAGAGTCCCGGACCAAACGCGGCTTACGCCATTCCGTCCACTCTGGGAGAGCAGGTACGTTGTTGCACGGTCCGTCTATCTTTTCCCTGTTTTATACCCCTCCCTCTCTCCTACCCTTCTCCGTCCCTGCTGCCCTTCTCCCCCTTCTACCCTTCCGTCTCTTCTATCGTTCCTTCTGTTCTTCGCGCCCCTCCCTTCTGACGCGTGCTACGATGGAATTATTAAGGTATACCGTTTTTTTGCTTTTTTTTTTTCTGAATGACGGGGCTTATTATCCCAAAATCGTCGAAATGTCTGTCTTGTTTTGACGCGTGCGACGATGGAAGTAATAAGGTATACCGTTTTTTGGCTGTTTTTTTTTTTTCGTGAATGACGGGGCTTCTTATCCCAAAAATTGTCGGAATAATGCCATTCTTATTTTTTTGCTCTATTCTTCGTGTTCATACCTGGGCCAAGTGAGAACGGTTCATCGGTGCCCCTTGCCATCCCGACGTGTCATCGTTCGACAATCCCTTCTTTGCAAACAGGAAAAAATATAAGAAGATATATTTACGTTTTTCATGTTAGCATCCTTCCTCGTGTCGAGCGGCCATGAAACGTTCGTTAACCATTTTACAACTGGAAACCCGTTTTTGGGGACAATATTACTTGGATTTAGTATAGGTAGGGGTTCGGGGGCTCTAAATGGGTTAACGAATATCGCCCGCTTCGGGGGGAGGGGCTATCGTGGTAAGAATGAGTGGGAACAGCAACGACACCTGTTTCAAGAAAACAGCAACGATACCCCCGACACCCTCCAACAGCGATCGTCAAAATGATGCCCTTTAGAATGGAACAGCAACGATAGCCTCTAGAAGGGAACAGCGACGGTACCCTCTAGCGGGGAAAAGACAGCGATACCGACCTCCTCCGGGAGCGTGTGATCACCCCCCCCCCCCGGCGGATCGGTTTCTGGAGGGCAAAAACAAGCTCAGCCCTCCCTCCTCGCTTCCGCCACAGTCGAAACACAAGATCCACTACTCGCCAAATACGCTTCGAGTCGTATGAGATGACGTGACGTTGTTGTGCTGGTGAGCGGTTCGGTAGGCTACAGGCTGCTTCTTGTGGGACGCTGCAGCAGAGTGCTTACACGAACCTGTGCAGTGCGCTGCCGAGCATTGATAGCGACGGTAAGCTGCTGTTACGAGTACAGTAGATACAGGCTACGGTATTGTAGTATCACATTATTACGAAGTATCATACTCCCTTCTCTCTTATTTTCACTACCCGGTCTGAAGCACTCGTACGAGTGAACTCTTGTGTGTACCTCGCCGACGAAAAACACGTTACGAGGTGGTTTTTTGTGGCGCAGCGTAGCTAACCGTACCATCGGGGATTCACATCCAAAACCGCCACAGCACGAAAGCCTGTGTTCGCATGGAACACGGGGATCCCTCGGCGCGAGTGACTCCGAGCCACTGCAAAAAAAGACCCCCTTAAAATGAACGCCTTGTAGGGGGAAGACGCCTTATCCCCCAGTAAAGCGGTTTGTGTGCGAGAGCAATATGACCGCCTTATAGGGGGAAGCCGCCATGTTCATTCCTGGTTATGAGTGCACTTCCCCAGTCACCCCGAGCGATTTTGACCGCCTTGTATCGGGATACCCGCCTTATTCAGACCGCCTCGTTGGGGGACCCCCCCCCGACTGTAATACCTATTTCTTCACGATCACCCCCCTCCCCCCCCCCCTTCACGCAGTGTAAGGAAAGCATGAGCGCCCACATGTTGGAGGCATCTCATGTAGGAGTAGGAACGGCGTGTTTCTGAGTCATCCCGCCGTAGTAACGGTAAGAATTGCACTTTTTCAGCCAAAAAAAAAAGGTAAACCTTTTACCGGTTGAGCTCCTCGAGCGTGGAACCATCGGTTAGTATGAAAGTTTTTGCTGGCGAGTAGAAATATTTGGTCGGGTTGCGCGAGCGAATGCCTTCGAAGCCATGTTTTTCGGGTGATAAATCTTATCAGCATCCTCCTATTAGGAGCTCCGAAATTTCCTAGAATTTTCTGCACCCCTGCCGTTGGGATGACGCTTCCGTCTCGAAAAGGATGCGTGGTCAATGGCCGTACAACTTAGGCCAGCAACAAACGAGTACGCCTCCCCCCCTCCCCCCTCCCCGCTGGATGCGCGGTTAATGTCCGAATGACTAAGGCACGCAACAAGCGAGTACCCCCCCCCCCCCCGCGCCCCCCCTCTGCCTGGTTGGTTGGTGAACACCCGACGTGCTCCGTCCCGGCATAGTAGGGATGCGAGGGTCTATGGTCATACGACTACGGCCGTGCACAAACTGAGTACACCGCTTCCCCCCCCGCCTCCCCTCGTGCTCGGTCCCGGGAGGGATGCGCGGTCAATGGTCACATGGCTGTGGCAAGTAGTACATGAGCACGCCTCCCTCCCCTCCGCCCCCCTCTTCGCATTTTTCGTGCTGTCCGCCTTAGTCTAACTCTATGTTTAAGAGCGTGAAGGCCTCAAGCTTCGGACCTGCCCCCAAGACTTCTTCTAGAGGGGTATACGAGAGCGCAGGACCCGGCCCGTCGGCCTACAAGGTGGGTATGCCAATTTTTAGCTTTGCAAATATCGGACTGATAATGATCTATGTCATCTATATCATACAGCTGTCGTATCTAGATCCTATAGATCTTATGCATGTGGGATCTTTGTCGTTTGATGTAGATTTTTATGTCTGTCGCTATGATATATATGATGTCCGAGATCTGTGTCAGAAACAGATCCAACCCGGGAAAGCATGCGCCAGGTAGTTCAGATCATCCGACTCTCACCGTGCGCACGATCTATAGGCCATGCAGATTGTATAGACCAGTCGTGTAGATCGTATATATGTGGGATCTAGATCATTTGATGTAGATATTTTGTCTGTCGTTAACATATATATGCTGTCCGGGATCTGTGTCAGCAACAAATCCAACCCAGGAACATGTGCTAGGTGGTTCAGATCAGTCGGCTCTCATCCCAGGTGCACACGATCTACAGGCCGCGCAGATCGTTTGGACCAGGGATCTGTCTGCTCTACATGTGTCAGATCCTTAAATGTACGGATATGATCTATCCGATGTGTAGGTCACCTTATCCCGGTTGGGAGCCACTTTTAGCGAAAAAAAAAAGCGCGATGATTTTTTTTGTTGCGAATCTTCTCGAAGCGTCTGACTTAGGAACGGAAACGTGCAGCAACACGAGAATCACGACGCTGCTGCCTCGCGCACGTGTCGCAACAGCTCCCTTACATTGGTTTGGAACACATACATCCCTTTACCCCAGCGGCCCGGACCGGGACTGCTTCTTCCCGAGGCCGATGCTGCCATCAAGCAACTTTTCCCCCGGTTCTACTGCATGTTTTCCCTCTTACATGTGCTACGATGGAGTAGCCGATGCTGCCATCAAGCAACTTTTCCCCCGGTACTACTGCATGTTTTCCCTCTTACTTGTGCTACGATGGAGTAGCCGATGCTGCCATCAAGCAGCTTTTCCCCCGGTACTACTGCATGTTTTCCCTCTTACATGTGCTACGATGGAGGTACACAGTACCTCTTTTCGGTACAAAGAGAGAACCTCTTTTCGGTACAGAGTACCTTTTGGGGGTCAAAACCTTTGCGACTGCACTGAAGGGGCTCCTTAATCCTACGTTAATTCCAAGTAGTTTTTGTTCAGAGTACAAACCTTGGATTCAAATCGAAGTTAATGCGCAGCCTATTCACGGCCAGGTCTCGTCCAGATATTTACTATAAATAATCCTATGAGGTTCAGATACGTACAAGATACTTGACCGTGTCCCAATCCAGCGGGTAAATTTTACCTTAGTTGTAATATGTCTTCTATGCGCAGAAATGCAGAGCCTCCGCACAATCATTGTGTTCACAGGCTAGTCACAGTTTTGTCCCCAGAAAACGTGGGTGGAGCACTAAAAGGGGTCAGCGGAGAGAACTGCTTACCCCACCGTCGTTGGGGTTTATGTTTGCTGCTTTTCAGATGCGCTCGTTGATTCATCCCGCAATGGACCGTTTCCCACACGACGTTGGTTCTCACGCGAGCTCATTTCCCGCTGCCGACTGCTGCTGCTGCTGCTGCTGCTCTTGAAAACCCGTATAGTTTTTTTTCGGAGGAGGAGAATGGTGTTCCATTTCCGGATCATTGTCATTGTAAGAGAAATAAAAGTTCGTCCAAGATTCTAAAATTTTCCTGATAATCCTGTTGTTGTTTTTTCCCCTGATGGTTTTCCCTCATTTTTTCTTCCTGAGAGAAGAATTGCGAAATGGTTCCTGATTTTTTTTTTTTTTCCCCCCATGTCTGTTCAACAATTCTTGATGCAAAGGGCAAAAAACTCTCCGACCGAAAAGAATGGCCTGCTGACACTCGCGTCCCCCCACCTCCCCCCACCGCTCGAAAATCTCCAGCCGTCAATGTCGAACCTTCCCCAAACAACACACGGGATAACCTTCGGAGGAGCCACTGCCAATAGTCCGGAAGGCGGTGGAGGGAGGGGGATGCCGCGACTTAACAACTCCCCGGGCCCAGGAGCGTATCAAGTAGGGTCCGGTTTGGGCACACAAGTCTCCTCCAAGTATAAATCCGGCTGTGCGCCCTCGTTTAGGGCGAGGTGACCCTTCCTGCGATGTGTATGGGGGGGGGGGGGCGGGCATGCTATGGTGGAGGTATACCGTTTTTTGGCGAAATGATTTTCTGACTGACGGGGCTCCTTAACCCAAAATCGTCGGAAAAAAATATATATAATAGGCCATTCTGTTGCATGGCTTTTCGTTGTGTACCTAGGCCATATGGGATTTTGTTCATCCGGTACTTGTAGCTGCTTTTATTTTTCTCCAAAACGTTTTTTTTGGGAGAGGTCTTAACCTCCCAAGTTGAGGAACCTTAAAGAAAAAAAGGGGTGCACCTCTATTGTAGCGCGCGTCGGCATGGCGGGGGGGGGGGGGGGGGGGCGTCAGTGAAAGGAAACCAGGGCTGAAGTAGTGGGATCACTTTTCGGTGCCTCTTTTTTCAGCGAGTTAAGGCTCACTCGCGCGAGTGACCCCCCTTCCTGTTCTTTTTGCGGTCCTTAAATAAAAAAGCTTTCGCGCGCTGTTGCTTGTTTTGCGATGTGCCAACGCCTTGGAACGAGTTGGCTACGCTTGCGCCAAAACAAATCGCCCGAGAAGACCTTTTGGGCAGAGAAGTACAGAGTCACAGCGGGCGAGTGACCCAAAACCCGGCAATGACAAAAGAGGTTACCCCCCCTGCCCCGCCCTGCTGTAGCCTTGCCCAGGATGGTGGGGGGGGGGGGGGCAAGATGGGAGACCGTAGGAAAGAGAGGAGGGGGTCATACCATGCATGGCCGCAGCCCTCAGGACCAGACCCTTGCATCCCCACAATGTCCGTGGGGGCGGGGGGGTGCTATTCATTCTCATGCATGAGCGAAATATTAATACCATAGCACATCGTACATACACCAAGCCGGGACGAAGTACGTCAGGTTTTCGCTGGGGCGGGACAGCATGTAGAACCGGGGGGGGGGGGCATGGGTATCTCGTGCGTTTTTGTTCAATTTTTGCTGGCGGTGTTGAGGGCTGACGTCAATGGTGCGAACTAGTTGTGCACGACGTGAGCGGATTTACAAGCACATTTATATATAAAAAGGTTGCGCTAGCCTTTTTTGGCCGTGTCGTTTGTGCCGCGCAATCTGCTGGTTGGGAGAGAGGGGGGGGGGGGGGGGGGGGCGTCGGAGGGGCACCACTGTAGTCTACGGTCGTGCACCGTTGTCGAGTGCACAATGCGGTTTAAGACGACATGTCACCCTTTAGTCACGGAGAGGGGTGGACGCACTCGGGACGATGGGAGCGTGGGGAAACGTGCTACCAGGTATCATATTGGCTTTGCTCTGCCTATACGGCAGTGGCGGGAGGACCAACCTGTGCACCGCTGGGGCGTAACCCGAAAAACGAGGATGTTAATAAAGTGCGTGTGAATAATAATGCTGATGGGATTCGCTGGTTATGTTTTTTTTTTTTGGTAGAGGGGGTAGATGCTTTCGTCCCTCGTGTACGTTGGTTTTTCCCGCACGACGTTTGGTTTTTTACCCCCCTGTTACTGCTGCAATAACTGTATCCTACACCTAATTTCAAGTAATGTGTTCCCGAAAGCTTGGGCGTGCAGTTATAAAACTGTTAATTCAAGGCACTGATGAACTGCGCCGCTGTGTACGTTGCGGTAGACATTGGACTTTTTGTGCCGAAGGAATGGAGGCGGAGATTTTCAATGATTTTTTCAGGATGATAGTCTTGGGAAACGTGCCCTACCTGGGCTTGACACGTACGCTAGCGGATTAATGCGTCCGGACTGCTGCTCAAGCATGCGCGCTTGTTTAGTTGCCGTTGAGGGGACAACGAAGATGGCAGCAACGGCAGCGAGGGGGTCCATCTGGGCGTGTGTACGGCAGGTGGCTCTGGCAGGAAAGCACATGCGAATACATGAGATGAAAGCATAGTGAACGGTGATCGTGCTAAAACTCCACAGGCGCGCATGGCGTCGACGTTTCTTTCCCTGGACCTTATATTGTGGTATCTAGGGCTGCACCTCATCGGAGGATTGTTCTGTAAACGAAGAAGAAGCTGAAACGAGCCCTCCTACGATTGATAACATCTCGACTCGCCGCTTTTACTGCATTATTGGTGTGAGTCCTAACGCTACACATCGCACACTGCTCTCACTGACGAGGTCACAAGGCTTTGGTAGAGCTACGGATTGCCGTTCCGGTGTGTTAGAAGTAGGTGCTTAGTAGTGCTGTTGTTATGTTGCTATCAAATCCACGTACAGGCTGGGCCAGCCAAGTAACTGCCAGAGACAGACGTAGATTGGCCATGCCCCGCTCAATTTTACGTATAGACTATAGGTGTGATTTTTGGACACGATGTTGATCATGGACCAACCGACGAACGAAAGCCGGGCCTTTCGTTTTTTGTTTTCAAGTCTGAGAGATATAGCCGATACTATATTACGATCCGAAAAAAATCAAAATCGCCCATAACTTGCGCAACAATAAAACGAAAAACACAAAAGGCCGGCTTTCCGGGTTTGTGCGCACATGCGGGTCAAATACGTCGTTAAAAATTCAGATCAACATTCTCAACAATGAGCGGGGCATCGCAAAAATGCGCTACGACGTACGTTTCCCACTTATTTTTTTTGTGGAATACGCTTGACTTAATAGTCTAATTATAAATGGAATCGAGCTTTGGCAACAATATCTCTTGACGGGTGGCGAATTGGGCAATGAATCTTAAACATATACCGATGTTTTTCTAGAGTCTTCGGCATTGTTTCCGCCACAATCCACCTTGATCGAGAACGACGATATTTGTACAAATTTTGTGTGGAAAAGTTGGTGGTTTTTGTAATAGAGTGTCGGTATAGCGGGCAATAGATTCGGTAAGATAGTCCGCAGAGTAACGGTCTATTGGCCACAAGAAGATTCCCTTAGAACGCTTGGCTAACGAGCACGTACGAGTAGCTCTGCGCTGCTCAAACTTGTCTTAGGGAATTGCTACTGTTTCTGTGCAAACTTTCGTTTTTGTTTTTGTTCGACCGCTTTGCTGCTCGAATGTATCAAAACGCTGGTGTCGTACGTATACCCCTCCAGTTATACGGACGACATACACGGGCCCTGCACCGCTATGGCCAAATTAACGTTGTCTGGTGCGCAATTCCTCCAGCTTTAGACATACAGGACTCTATGTTGCCATTTGTCTCTATGCTGTTGTTTAGCGTACACTTCGTATATTTTGGTCATGTATCGCATCTACGCTGCTCAAATTTGACAAAATACTGCTGTATGTAGTACGTGTATCTCGCCAGCCTTCTGTCATACACAGGCTTTATGCTGCCTTAATTTGTCAGGATGCTAGTGTAATATATGTGCATTCCATCGGTGTTGTCTCACGCACGGCCCCCCTATGCTGCTCACATCATCGGAAATGCTGCAGTAACCGTGCCTCCTACCAGTTTTGAGCCACATATGGGCTCTATCATGCCCATATGCTTCTCTATTCTGCTGTAAGAGCATTTTGTCAGTTTATTTGTAGTGCCCGAGCCCTACGCCGTCTAATGTTGAATTGTTTCCCCCCCCCCCCCGCGTTTGGCCAGCTTTTTACCCCATAGCAGGCTCTACGCTGCAATTTTTTTTTCTTTCTTCTCTCGAAAAAGCAAAATGCATTTAAGTTCCCTCGCATCTGTTCCATCTCCATGATGAAGTGGAGTAGATGCTGCTCAGATTTGCCCAAATTCTGTCACCCTCAAGTTTACTTTTCCCCGTTTTGGTGATACAGGGTAGATGATGCCCAAATTCCCCCCCCCTGTTGCTACTTCAACGCTTTTTCCGCCTCAGTTTTACGATGAAGCAGGGTCTATGCTGCTCAAAGTTGTAACGTTGCTGCGCAAGCTTGAAAGTCAACAACTGTTTTATTTCTTTTCTTTGTCTTTCATTTATTATTTTCTTCCCTTGTTTGTCCGGCATATCACCAACAGCAGCTGCATGCTGCTCAAATTTTTAGAACATGTTCGATGCCGCCCGTGCAGAAAAATGTCCTAAAACTGAAAACTGTATGCTGGACAAATTGTAACTATAGTCGCAACAGACTAGCGTACCCGAGCTCCTTCCCCATGGTAGCTGATCGGTATGCTATTCTTTGTTTCACGTACCGGGGGCTGATTTCATTCAAGCTGCCTTTACGATACCTTGCGTTACGCCACGACGTACCGGAATACGCGAACCCCCCCCGAAACGGCCGGCATGCTGCCCATTTTTTTTTGTCACGTAACGACGAACACCCCGCCCTTTCGATCGCCCGGTATTTTGTGTGCCTACCAAATGGTGCCGGCATGCTGCAAATTTTTTTTTCACCCTTCGCTCTTTTTAGGTACTGATCAAACGTACCCGCGCGATCGGTTTTGCACTGCCAACGTCCCACAATTGTCACGCCCTGATACCATAACAACAGAGGAATTCTGCAGTTCAGACGGAGCTCTGCCCAATTCAGTCTCATAGGTATCGCTCAAGTGACGTGAGGACTGTCGTCCGACAAAAACGAGACGTCTGGTTTCTGGTCAGATACTCTCCAAACCACATAAACATATACCCTTGGACGAGCACTAAAATCGTGGCACATCCCCCCCCCTACCGTACGCCCTTACTTCCATTTTGTATTTTGCTGTTTTTTTTTTTTTTTTTTTCTCCCTCTAGATCGGTTTGTTGGTGATTGTAGCTGCCGCCCCGAGATCCAAGCCTGGATCCAACCTTCCTCTACACTTCCACCCCACCAATCTCTACTCCAGTGCAAGCGTCCCCCCCACCTTTCCTCGACATCGACATGGCTGAGAGATACGCTTCCGACACCAACATGGCGGGGGCCCACACCCCTGATTCCCCCAGCTCCCGCGAGGAGCGGTACACCGCCAGGACCGCCCGCGCAAACATGGACGACATCCCGAACGTGGAATCCATTCTGGGCGATTTGACGCCCCATACGGCCACGCCGGGACCCCCTCCCCCGAGAGCAGGCACCTCCGGTGCCGGGCGGGAGCCCACTGTAAAGCCTGAGACCACTTCGCAGGACTCTGCAAGCCCAATCTCGGACCCGGGGAACACCCAGGGCCACCGCGCGGTTTTTCGCGAGCGCCGCGCAGCCCTGCAAGCTCATCACGAACAGCTGGTTCTCCAACTAAAGGAGAGCGCGGAGCTCTTGCTCAGGCTCCCCCCATCCCCAACCCTTTCCACGAACCCATTCTCGCCGTCATATACGGCTACAGGTGCGACCGCGGCCACTCCGTTCCAACCGCAGCCGCTCCCCTCCCCCACGCAACCTTCAGTGCCTGTGTCCTTGCGGGCACAGCCGCTGCGGGTAGCGCCAACCCATGCGCCCGCCGAGACGCTCGGAGCCACTACTTTCCAGCTGCCACCGCTGGCCCAGCCGGTTACCACAACCTACCAGGTGCCACCGCCTGCCCAGCCCTTGCCCTCCCCCACCCCCTTGGCACCCTCACGACCGACGGTTCTGCCGCGCGAGGCTATTGATTGGGATTTCTGCGACGCCACCCTCCGCTGCATGCAGAGAACACGCGGAGCAGCTTTTTCTGATGTCTCATCGGCGGCACACCGCCTGTGGGGTTTATTTGCCCCCGATAGCGACCCATCAGTCGCGTTCGTCCAGGCCCGTGCCGCCACAATTAGCGCATCCGACGAGCTCATCAGGGCCACCAACACCCTGGTACTCGCCCTTCGTCACTTCCACAACAACGCCGGCCGCGGCTACGTGTGGAACCAGACAGAGTACCGTCCCGACGCCCCTGCACGCCCCACCCCCCCCCCTACGACGGCCGCGCCCACTGCTACGACACCGGCCCAGCCCACCACGGACGCGCCCACGCCGGCGACGGTCCCAACCCCGCCCACCAGGACAACGCCATCCCGATCGGGACCTATGACGGACGACGAACATCATGCCGTTACGCGCCAGTACGACGTAGTGGACATGCGGAAGTTGACACCACTCGTACGCCTACCCTTCCCGGCCAACAGCGACGCCGCCGTCTACCTGGGCATGTTCCTCGCCAGCGTCAAACTGGCGATGAGGGAGATTCTCACAATCTGCGACGAGTCCGGTAAGCAATCATTCGACACCCCCCCGTGGGTCAAGGGATGGCACAGAACCCTCCACAAATGCTTCCGAAAGGCTCTCGGGTATCCGCAGGTCATGGCATCTCCCCTCACCCGCCTCATCGACGATTTCTTCGTCCAAGTTGTCCAGGAACTAGGCATCGACGGAACCGGACCGTCGGCTTTTAGGAAGCTGCTGCAGCTCCTAACCAACCACTTCGACGACGGCGACCAGGGGCGCGCCTTCCAACAGCTGCACTCCTTCGGCGTACCGAGCTCAACCGACTTTTCCACGTTCCTGCGAGCGTTCAAAGAGCGTGTCTCGCTCGCACAGGGCACGGAGAAAATTTTCAAGCCCAGTGACGCTATGGTCGTCGAAATCGTACGCGGAGTTACCAGCAGTCAGTACCCGTCGCTGATGCCAACTCTTTACCCTGGGCGCCTCATGACGACCTCGCAGCCGTTCGCCACGGTTGCGGACATGTGGTCGGCCTTCGAGGTACTGGCAACGAACAAGACGCCAGCTATAAACGGCCAAGGATTTCATGCGACCTCTTCCGGCGGGCATATTACGTACTCCTCTTCACCGCCACCTCCTGCGCAACACACCAACACGCGTGGCCCCGGCACTCGTGCGATGGGTTCCGCGTCAAACCCACTAATCATGAACGTAGCCGACGCCGACCGTGACCCATTCTGCGAGGACGAGTCCGACTGGCCTCTCCGCCACTACGAGGAGGTGTACATGGTGACGACAACGTTTAGTACGCAGGATCCCCCGCTGCTGACTCCGCTCCTCACGAGCTCGGCCCGTGCTCAAGCCCTACGCGCTCACGGTGGACATTGCCTTAACTGCAACGGTACGGACCACAGCATGAAGACCTGCCCCCAGGACTTCATCAACATATCCGGCATCCTCAACCCTGCACTTGGCCAGCTCAACGATGGCGGCCACGCCTACCGCCAATGGCAACAACGGATGCGTTCTTACCGCCGGGGCCGTACGAGCACAACGTCGACCGGAACTCCAACCGCTACGCCCACCGTAACGACAACCGTGGGGGCACTTACCACAACAACAACCGGGGCGCCAACAACAACAACAACCGCTACAACCACGACCACTCCAACCAACACCGGGGCAACAACGGACGCTCCAACAACAGACGCCACAACAACGGCCGCTCCCACGACAACGGCCGCTCGCACGACAACAGCCGCTCCCACGACAACGGCAACCGACAGTCGCAAGGGCAGCAATTTCAACATCGTCGCGCCGCCACCGCATCGCAGTCGACAGCCATGACGGTACACGACCCGGCGACCTATGTCCCCCCAGCCGCCGCCCCGCCGAACATGCGGATCGGCAATAATAACGCGACCAACCCCAATCAACGACAACCGGGCACCTTTCGCACCAACTGAAGAGCCGGTGGTGGAGCAACTGCAGCATCTCCGCCAACAGCACTTGCTGCGAAGACCGGGTCTCAGGACGCCCGAGTACACCACGTGCGTCACGACCCCCTGCCCCCTGTCCCCCTACGCCCCTCCCCTACCCCAGCCCGAACCCCAACCACTTGTTCAAGCACTGATCCTCTTGTTCCAGTGATTGCCTTGAGGTGTGGGCGGGAGGAGGCCAAGACGTCGAGCCCTACTGGGATGCTCCACTCGACGCCTTTCCGCGATGTGCAACGCTACCTGCCGACTATCGCTGAGATTCCAGACATTGCTAACCTGGGCGAAGTCTCGACGATTACGACTACCAGCGGTTCCGGTTCACACGAAACGGCTGTTTCGTCTACCGGGCCATCGCCCCCTGAGCCCGCCTCGACCCCAGATTGGCCACTGCTCACCCGCTCGTCACAGGACGTGCGCCCTTTGAGTGGCAACGTTGGGCCCGCGAATGACGGTTTCCCACTCGCTGCCACGGTGTTGACAGCACCACTGTCCCTGAGCTCGAGGGACAGCCCCGTCGTACAGATGGAAGACTCGCGATCACAGTCGACCAGGACATGCTCTGAGCACCCTGCCCCGTCATCCTCGCCGGCTTCACGCATTGCGTGGACTCGGGCCACAGGATCTGCATGCCCTAGCGAGTACAGCCCTGCTCTCCAAACGCCTGAAGACAGGACCTTTCAGGGTATCCCCGCCCAGCGTGCGCGCCGCCGCGTGGACCCTCCCGGTACCTCGGCTTTGCCGAGCAATTCCCCCGCGAACTCGGGCGTTCAAGTCAGCGCCGCCCGATCGGACCTGACTCTACCCCCGACAACGCCACACGGCGACTTTACCAACGATCGCCGACACCCACCCCTGCAACACCCTTCCGACGACTCGCCCTCGCCAGCACATGACACCGCGGACACCCCGGATTCTTTCCATTTCTTCTGGAACTCCTCGTCCGTCTTCTCACAGTGGTACCTGTGCGACATCGAGTACGAAAGCGTCACGTACAACTGCGCCGAACAGATGATGATGGCGCAGAAGGCTGCGCTCTTCGGTGACACCGCGACAGAGCTCCTCATCCGAACCACCCCCGATCCCGCCGACCAAAAATCTCTTGGACGCACCGTGTCCGGCTTCGACCAGGAGTGTTGGGAGCGACACCGTTACGACATCGTCCTCAACACCAACTTCTGCAAGTTCAGCCAAAACCCGGACCTACAACACGCGCTCGAGGCAACTGGCGAGAAGCACATCGCTGAGGCCAGCCCGTACGACCTCGTCTGGGGCATCGGCTATAGGGCCGACCACCCGTTTGCCTGCGAAAGGGCGCGCTGGCGCGGTCGGAACCTGCTAGGCCGGGTACTTATGGACGTCCGCGAACGCCTTCGCTCAAGCCTCCACGCCACAAGCGCCCTCGCCCCCTGCTCCGCTGAGCCAACACCCACCACCACCGACGCCAGCCGGGTCTTCCCCACCGCAGATGGCATCCACGAGACAAGCCCCCCGCCCCTTCGACAAACGCCGAGTACCCCGCTTGGACTCCTTCTGCCACCCTCCACCCCGGACGCCTTGCCCAGCAGCCACTTCGCTCAGGTCTCCGCCGTCGACGGCGCAACCAACCTATACCCCGCTACTACCGCGCCGACGATACCAGAACATGGACCGTGCCTTACAAGCGGCATCCTAACTGTCGACGACGCGTCGTTCACGACCGAAGTATTAGTCCACAGCGGCCCTACCGCCGCCAAACGCTGCAAACTCGTGGCGCTGCTCGACACAGGCTCCCCCCAGTCGTTCATCACCACCGCCGCCGTGGAACAACTGAAGGCGTCCCGGTCAGCAACGGATGAGTGTGAGCGACAGAACTCACCTCGTTCATGGGGAGGTTTCGGAACCTCGACTCCCCTCTCCACCTCCGTTTCCATCCGCTTAAGCATCCAGTTTAAGCACCACCAAACCCCCACCGCCGCCCTGGCAGTATGGGCTTGCGTCGTTCCTGCAGGAACTATGCAGCATCCCATCCTCTTGGGGCGAGATAGCTGGATGCGCTTCGAGCGACGCTCGTATACCACGCTCCCGCGACAGCCCCAGCTGCCACACCAGCCCCCCCAACCGACCCTGGGCGAACTTTCCCTGCACCACCACGACACCAACAGGGCCTCCGCCTTCATTCCCGACGACCGATACACCGACGACGTCTACCACCTCCGGTTCGCCGGCACGAAAGTTATTTCGCTTTCCTCCTCGCCGAAGCTCATCAAGGTCAACCTCGTGCGCCAGTCAGGCGCCCCGGCGTTTACCGGGCAGTACATGGTCAACATGCTCCCCCGCGAGGACCTTCTCACCGACAAGGAAATTTTCGTATCCGACGGACACCAGACTATCCCATTGTCAGGATCAACCGATCTCGAACCGGGCGACCTCCTCGGAACCTCCCTCTCCCCGCTGGTGCAAGTACCACTAGCCACCCTTGGGCACCCTTCTTTGGACCCCCCAGCCCCTCCACCTACGCCAGGCGTACATGCCCTACACGACAACATCCCTGTGGCCAGCGAGAACCCCCCACCAGCCAATCCCCACGACCCACCGACAGCCCCGTGCCCACAGCTCCTTGCACGCCTCGACACCGATCAACGAACTAGCTTCCTCAACCTCTGGGACCGTCTGCCGCCGCATCTGCGCGACATCATCTTCGACCTCCACGGTTCCGGATGGTCCCCATCGGTGATCGACAGCCTGGGAGATGTCCTCTGCGAGTTTCCGGACGTCTTCTCCACCTCCAAGACCGACTTCGGCTCGTGCTCTTTGATGCCGTTCAAGATCACCGTACCTCCGGACAGCGAACCAGTTACCTCCCGCCCGTACAGGATCAACCCCATCCTTGCCAAAAAGGCCGACGCCGTCCTCGACCAGTACCTGGCCGCCGGCTTGATTCAGCATTCGACCTCACCTTACTCCAGCCCCATGGTCGCCATCCCGAAGAAGGACGGCGGTGTCCGCATCACCATCAACTATAAGAAGCTGAACGCCATCAGCTCCCTCGGACAGCTTCCCATCCCCCGCGTTGACGAGGCCCTCGATTCTTTAGGAAAAGGGCGCATCTTCTCCCTCTTCGACTTGGTCTCCTCGTTCCACCAAATCACCATCGACAAGGATACCATCCCTTTGACGGCGTTTTGCACGCCAGACCGGCTCTTCGAGTGGCTTGTAATGCCGCAAGGCAGCAGTGCCTCCCCCGGTTGGTTCGTTAAGGTTATTAACGAGGTCATCAAAGGCTTGGAACGCGTCGCCGCGTACCTCGACGACATCATCGTCTTCGACCCCGACCCCACCGACCACGTCGCCAACATCCGAGCCCTTTTTGGTCGCCTCCGTAAGCACCGCCTCAAACTTTCTCCCTCCAAGGCCAAAATTGGCGCCACAACCGCCGACTTCCTGGGGCACACCATCTCCGCTGGCGGCTACAGCCCCAACTCCGAAAAGGTCGCCGCTCTCACCAAAATGCCCATGCCCACCGACAAGAAACAGGTGCGGTCACTCCTCGGAGGTATCAACTACTACGGCAAGTTCCTACCAAACCTTTCCAGACGCCTTCGCCCCATCAACGCTCTACTCAAGCAGGGCGCCACCTTCGACTTCACCCCCGCCATGGAAGCCACCATCCGCGCCATCCTCCACGAACTTACCGAGCCACCGATCCTCGTCTACCCCGACTGGGACGCCGTCGCCGACGACTCCCGCCCTTTCCGCCTCTACTGCGACGCTAGCATCGACGGCTTTGGAGCGACTCTCGAGCAGGAACAACTTGACGGCTCCGTTCGCCCGATAATCTACATCAGCCGCGCCACTCTGGACTCCGAACGTTCATGGACACCCCTCGACCTCGAGGCCGGCAGCATCGTTTGGGCGATCAAGCGACTACGCGGGCATCTGTGGTCCACCCGTTTCGAAATTTATTCGGACCACAAGGCGCTCGAGAACATCGCCAAGGTTGGTGAGCACAACGCTCGCGTCCGGCGCTGGCTCGAGTTCCTTTCGGCTTACAACTACACACTGAAGTACCGCAAAGGTACGGCCAACGGCAACGCCGACTTCCTTTCACGCCTACCACAACCAGCCACCGACGCCGACCGCACCGGACGCAACCGCCTCACTGGCCCGGACACTGTTGGTATCTACCTCATCCGCCCCTGCGGCTTCGCGCCGAACGAGCCGCCTACACCGGGTATCGGCTTGGGTGGGCTCGTGTCCCCCCCTTCAAGACCCATTCCAACAATCCAGCCTCTTCTCTTCACCGCCGACGACTATACCGACTTCCGCCTACTGGGACCACGCATGGAGCACCACGGCATCCCCAACAACTTCGTCGGGCCTATTTCGACCCGCGACTCCACCGCCAGGCCGCTCGTCAGCTCCGAGAATGCCGCCGTGAACACCGGCGCTCCTCCTGGTTCGGCTTCCAGGCCACCCGTCGTCTCCCCGCTGTCCACCATTGGCGCCACGGAACCACCGCCTTCTGGTCTGATCTCTTCACGGACCCGCCATCGCGCCGCCGCCGCCGCGGGAAACCCCCGACCTACCGCAGACTATGGGTTCGGACGCCGTCCGAAACCAACCGTATCCAGAAGATCTACATCTACCCGTCGACCGCACACGCCCCCGGCCGGGGCCCAACCAAGGCTTCCCCCGACGACAACGCCTCCAGCTGCCGTCCCCACGCCGCCCGCGTCACCCGCACCAACCGCACCAAGACCGGTCCCTCCTTCGACGACTTCTCCGACGTCCCCATCAACACCGCCACTTCTGCTCCCGGAGCCTGTTGTCGACCTCAACATCGACCCCCACCTCCTCGCCCGCGTTGAGCGCTACACCTACAGAGACTGGGCGCGCGAACAACGCGCAGAGCCCGTGTGCTACGCCGCCATCCGCTTCCTATCGTTGGACTCCCCTTCTCCGCCGCCGGCTGACCTCTTGGATTCCATCCCCTCGGCCCAGCGCCCACTACTCTCCGACGTCCTCGCACTTGCCGCCAAAGGCAGACTCCACCGCACTGACGACGAAACAGCCCTCCTGGTCCGACGACCACCCACATCTCAACCCGGGAACAGCCTCCCGCCACCCGCACCCTATCCCCCCCGCGTCTACGTTCCAATGCTGATGCGCCCCTGGGTGCTGAACACATGCCACGCCGACACCTCCCTACACCTTGGAGTTACCCGGACGGTTCGCATGCTGGCACGGTTTTACTGGTGGATCGGCATGGACGTCTCCGCCCGCTGGTGGATCCGCCGCTGCCTTCACTGCCAGGCGCGCAAGACCTCCCGACACACCATTCGCTGGCCGACCCTCTCCCTTCCTTTACCCAACGGCCCTGGCATCACCGTCAGCGTCGACTACTTCGGGCCCCTACCTCTCACACCGCGCGGGAACGTGCACATCCTTTTGTTTACCGACCGCTTCAGCCGCCGGGCCGACATGTTCGCTGTATCAGCAGAGAACTTCACGGCCGCCGGAACTGCCGACATCCTGCTCAACGAGTACATTCCTCTCTGGGGGTGCCCGGTGACGCTCCTCTCCGACAATGGCCAACAATTCACCTCCAAGCTGGCAACCATCGTCTACGACCGCGTTGGCATCCGCAAGGTCAACACCAGCGCCTATCACCCCTGCACCAACGGCGGCGTCGAGCGGGTCAACCATGTACTGGCCCAGATGCTCTCCATGGTTGGCAACGAGAAGCAAACCGACTGGGACATACTACTGCCGCACGTGTCGGCGGCCTACAACAACTCTGTCAACGCCGCCACCGGACTGGCGCCCAACGAGATCCACATCGGCCGCCTACCACGCCTCCCGCTCTCGGTCTTCGAACCCGAAAACATCGGCGGTCACCAGAGCCTGGATCGCGACCACCTAATCTACATCAACCTTGCCACCGACCGGCAACAACGCGCCTACTCCCTCGTCCGAGAGCTCCACCGACTTACCGTCTCGCGTCTACAACGCCGCAACGCGCCCATCATGGCCGCCCTCCTCGCCTCCCCCCCTTTCTCCGTTGGCGGCTGGGCCTGGGTCTACAACTCCGCCTCCACTATCCGCCAGGGTGCCAAGAAGGGCACCGACGCAACCGTTTTGAAGACGAAACTCTCGTTGAACTGGAACGGGCCTTTCAAGATCCTCGCGGTGGGCCCGACTGCAGCCTCCGACACCCCCGACAACCGGCCGCTACAAGACAAGCTGCTTTTCCTCGATCTACCTTCAGACCTTCCGGGACGGGACTCCAAACCACGCATCTCCGTCAAACGGTGCAAGCCCTGCCACAACCCCGACGACACCAGCGACATACCCAAGCACCTACCAGCGGACCTCACAACATACGTCCTCACAGCTTCCGCTGCCAAGTCCCCCCCCTACCACGTCACCCTCGACGACGTCACACCACCACCGGAGCGTCTTGAGGTTGAGCAAATCACCGGCCACCAACTCGTACGCGGCCGCGGCGGAGTCATCGCCGTCCTATACGAGACCCACTGGACCGGACTCCTCAGCCCCTCGTGGGAACGCGAGCTCGACCTCCAACACTTCAGGCGCCATATTTTACTCTACTGGTCCGGAAGACCGACACAACACCGTCAGACCAACCGCCTCTACCGCCAAATGCGCATCGGCGCCGCACACCGCGAGCTCTCCCGATCTCAAGGCCAACTCTTCCTCGCCCCCGGCTACACCCTGGTCCCCCGCGACCTTTGGCTTCGCAATTTCAGAAACTCCACCCTCCCCTCCGGGGCACACGTTTGGTACAAGGCACGTGACGGCCTCTGGTGGCTAGGCAAGATCGCTCACCGCGCGCCACCGGACACCTCTTCGCGAACCCCCCCGGACCCTTCCCCGGGTAGTTCCTACATCATCAGGTTCCTAGACGACCCCGGCCCGATCAAGATCGACCTCCAGCCAGCTCGCTACACTACCGCCCGGAACGCCATCTCCGGATCGTGGTGCCTTCAACGCCATGGGCATGGGAGCCTATCCCGTGGGGTGCTACGGAATTCTGATGCTTCCCGCGGTGCCCCTACCGTTCCAACTCCCCCCATTGGTTAGTTTCGGGTGTTTTATCTGTTTTTGGTTATTCTACAGTAGTTTTGGGATTAGTTCTTCACGGTCAGCCTTCTACAACAGTTTCGATAGTACTACCTCATGGTTAGGCCTTTCACCTACGGTAGCATTGGGAATGATTCTTCATAGTCAGCCTTCAACCTGCAGTAACTTTAGTGGTATTATCGTGGTCATTCTTCCGACCTAGAGTGTTTTTTTTGTTTCGTCATGTCTTCTCGTGGTTAGCCTACAACCGTTATCAGGCTTGAATTTGGTTTTAACATTGAGGTGTCCCTCGCAATACCTCCGCTTTTGGTTTGTTCTTCATACCAGCGTTTGCCTCTTTTTCTCACCACCATCGATTCCGTCTGTCCCACTCCGTGACGGCTGACAACTCGTGGTGGTAGAGCAGTATTCATAATTTTCTGCAGTATGCAGTGTTTTAGGTACGCCCGTCTGACGACCCGGTCTTTCTTTGCCCCACCCTGTGATGGCTATCGAACCAGGACCGCCTCGTACCTAGGGTGTGTTAAGGTGTTTCTCCCCCTCTCTTTTTTATATTTTTGTTTGTTTTCTCTCTACCACTACGGTCCCCGCTAGTCTCGTTTCGTCCAGGCTTTCGAACCGTGGTCGTCTCGTTTTCTTCTTGTGTTTGTACTTCACGATTCCTCCGCCGATACTCGGTGACTTTGCCCCTAGGCGCTCGATCTTTGTGTTGTATCCTGACCGCCGCCGGTGCCGCTTTGCCCTGACGGCATCGCCGAGCTCTAGGTCTGATCGGTTTTCTGCGCACTTTGCCAAGTAGGGCCCCGGCAGCCTTGCAGACTTGCAAGACCACCGGAATGCCGGCCATCCTTTCTTTCTTTCTTTGTATTCTCGTGTTTTCTTCGTGTTTGGGTCACGGTAGCTTTTGCCGCCCCACAAGGCTGCCGACTTCTGAGTAACCATATTCCTGCCACGGTTGATCCCCTCGAACTGTGCTCAGGTTCCCGTGAACTTCCCAATCACGGCGGTAATTATGCTCTCCCTTGCTTATGAGTCTTTTGGTTCCTGTTTTTTTTTCTTCTAGGTGTACACGTTGCGTTGCCATTCTACGCTATATGACGCGCCAGTCGACCCCCCCTGTAGGCGCTGTTTTGGCATGCTAACTCCGTCGCTCAGCGCTGCTGACATTTTTTTTTCTGTGTTCGAACGAATTAGGTCGATCCACTTGCGTACGTCTTTGGCTACCCTGACGTTCTGTTCGTGTTGGTTGAGTTACCTTGCTACGTTTGCCGGTTTTGTTCCCAGCGCAAACAGACCTCCCAAGTCGCCACGTTGTTCGTTCTACCAAGTGGTCCTAGCAGCCCCTTAGTTTTAGCAAGCCTTACGGCAACCTAGCAGCGTTCGTTTTGTCTTACGTGTTATTTTTCATTTTGTTCGGGCTTTGGCCACGCGGCTACGCATAATGCCTCCCGGCCATATATACTTTCGAACTTGGGTGATGCCCCTTTGCGAGCTTTCGAGTAACCGACCCTGTTCGGCGTACGACTCTCCGTTCGCTCCCCCCTGGGCCCTACATAGATCGCTCCGGTAATATGTTTCTGTTTTCCCTTTACTTTCGCTTTGATCTCTGCCTTTCTTAGCTGCCTTCCCTTTGTCTTCGGGTTTCCTTTTTGGTTTTAAGTTTTCAATACTCTACATAGGTTGCTCCATTCTGGTTTTCCGTTTTCCTCTCTTCCTGTGGCCTGCCTTTTAGCGATCTGCTTTATTAGTGAATAGCCCTATCCTTGGAGTTTAGGCCTCTTTACGAGGTGTGGGGGAATCTATAGCCTCATGTGTTTGTTTCGAATAGCCGCATCTTCGACCTCCTTTCCCGGTCTTTTAGGATGAACGTTGTCGTCATCTTTCGACCGTCTTGAGGTCTGCATATACGACTATTCAGGGTGGGCTAATGTAATAGAGTGTCGGTATAGCGGGCAATAGATTCGGTAAGATAGTCCGCAGAGTAACGGTCTATTGGCCACAAGAAGATTCCCTTAGAACGGAATATTCTTAGTGAAGCGGATAACCCGTAGAGAATAGCTAGCTTATACCACAAGAACGTTCTCGGTAATGGAGCGTCCTCCTCTGGACAAGATAGGTAGAAGTAAGCGCGTTAAGCGCTCTTGGGAATATAGCACACCTAGGAGAACGTTCCTTGTACGTTCCATAGGTAAAGGTCCAGAAGAGAGCACAGCAGCAATGCTGGAGGGTGAAGCGAACTCTGTGAGCCTCACCCCACCCCCATGCTCTCACTCCTTCCCCTTTCCTGTCTCCTTCGAGCTTCTCATAGCTCAACGCCAGTAATAAGAAATCATCAAAGAAGAACCGGTGCTGTCTCCAAGCGAAGCTGATACCCCTGCGTCCCTTCCCTCCCAACATCCGGCACCACGACTCCTTCACATTTTGACTTTTTTTTGCCTCATTAGACTAGTATATTCCACCCCGGTACCGGTGCATGGTAGCATACCGGTGCATGGTAGCATACCGGTGCATGGTAGCATCGGTACCCCGACAACGGTACATACATGGTCTCATCACGTGTAAGGGTTTAGCGTTCCCACCGCTTACCTCTCGATTTTCACCGAATTGGTTTTGTTTGTACCCCCTCTCCTCTCGCCCCCCCCCCCGCCCCCCCGCCCCCCCGCCCCTCGCTTAATCGCTACCGCTGTGTATTTATGTTTATGCCGACCGTGTTGTTATTTGGTATTTATTGCTGCTTTCCAGGGATAATAAACTCGCATCTCACATTTTCGCGCCCTGCTGGTTTGCTGTTTTTTTTGCTCTATTGTTCTGCTCTGTTGTTGTTGTTCTTCTTGGTGTGCACATAGTCTATATGTGCGACACATGTATGTGAACATCGGAAGGCGTGACTACCTCGTAGGGGGGGTACACCCGCAGCTCCACACATGCATACATATGTAGAGGACAATATGCTCGCATTCCAATGTATGCCCGTGCCCAGCTTTCCCTCCAGGACCGCGGCGCACGGCCGCGTTGCCCGCGCTCGGTCGAACGGATGCTCCGTGCTCCCTTTTTTTCACTATCCACGTTTTTTCCAACCGCAAACTCGTAGACTATCACAGAAGCTTTTACCCTCAGAGACCTTCTGGACAAGCCGTAATCACAGGTAGGTGGTGCTCCTTCTCCCGCGCTACACTTGCGTGCCTTCGTCTATCGCATTGAGGGTTCAGCACTGCAGCTGCTCGTCGATTTACATCGAAGTTGCCGGTCGTTGTTATAAACTGAAAGCTGAACCATTGTGGCGGTTTCGTCCAACCGGCACCGGTCGGCCCGATTAACGAAACCTTTTTTTTTGTGTTTCTTCCCTCTTTGCTCTGGCCCCCCCGCTATATTGCTTGTCTAAGAAGCGACGTGCATCGACCACGGCAACACGGTCACCAAGATGAAGTCGCCTTGCGTGCGACTAGCCTCCCTTGCGGTGCTGCTCACGTCTTCGGCTGGGTTTGTCCCTCTCTCTCCGCGCTGCTACGGAAGGTGTGAGCAGAGCATTTTTTTTGTTGTGTGTTGATTTCTTTCAACTTTTTTTTCAAGTCTGGTTCATTGTTGGTGCCCGATAGGGTTCGAGGCACCACGGCCATGCATTGCAGGTGAGGGCCCAGGCCTCGTAGCACTGCCGTGATTGCCGGGTAGAAGGTTTAGAGCTGCTGATGGAGTTGCACGAGTGTTCTGAGGGTAACCATGTCCAGCAGCAAACAAACAAACATGAGTTTCGTATCGCAGGTTGCAGGCAATGATCCGTCGGAAAAAGTGATGATGCCCCTGTACTTCCATGCCTCTTATGTTCGAAGTATAAGGACCGTTTTATCGTCACATTATTACTAAAACGGTCCTTATATTTGGGTATATTGTGGTGTATGACATGATACGAGCGAGTAGTGTTTCTTACCAGTTTTAGACTGGAAGACACAACGGCAGCAAGCAGCGATGGTCTTTTTTACAGGGTCGACGCACTCAGTACCCCAGCAGCAGCAAGACGTTGGGATGGACTAGCAAGGAAGAGACTGGCCCCATGCGCCGATGTCGCTATCTCCTATCGTCGCAGCCGATTCGCCCCCTGAGTCATGTTATATTGCAACTATATAACGCTCGTATGCTGTAAGTACGTGCAGTGCCAGTAAGTATCACAGCAGCAGTACGTACCAGGCGTCAAACTGGACATAAATATAAGTATCGTTCGGACGATTAATAATTATGCGAATCGTCCCGTATATTTAAGTACGGTATCTATCTGTAGGTCAACCTTCAACGGCACAAGCCTGGAGTACGTACGTAAACTTTCCTGATTGTTTGCATTGATTGTTACAGCAGTAGGCATCGTGCAGCACCGGTTTGTCCTCGTCCGTCGTACCCAATCCGTGTCTCTCCCTGCCCCCCCCCCGGCTCTCTCGCTTACTACTCCTGCACATACTCATATGTTCAGTCGCGATTTTCCGTCGGATAGGAGGGCGTTTGGGACGCTCACAACTTTTTATCCGATTCAAGAGTACTTTTCAATCTATTCTAGATATGTAGTCTAGTGCTCTTAGCCAGTGTACATATACTGCCAAGTGCTACTTTACTGACAGGCAGTATATATTGCGCCAGTACCCAGCCCCATTTACGGTCCACTTGGGACGCATCTTCTACGATTGCTACGATACCCCTGCTTTCGTCGGAGTGGGCAATAAAAGGCAACACGCTCGATAGAGCCGCCAAGATAATCAGGGCTGTACGTATAATAGGCAGCTTGCAAAGATGAGTATTGACCTGAAATTCGTCGAACTCACGGCTCACGTCCTTGAAATATTTTTCATAAAATAGGCCATGGAATATATAATATTTTATAAAAATTGAAAACGGCAGCTGTGAGTACGACCGATTGAATGGTTGAATCTCAACTTTGCAAGCTGCGTGGTACATCTATGTTTCACTAATATACAGAGTAGTTGCACAAAATGTACGGAAGGTCGTTCGCGCGTGTTATATGTTTGATCCTCATGAAAGATTTAGGTCGGTGACTCCCCTGGATGTTGTCAGGGTCAACAGGACGATTTTCCATAATAATCATTTTGTGCACTGATACTCTAAAACCCGCACGGAGGTTAGATATTATAGTAAGCATTATATGTATATGTATGATTGTCATTTTTTTTTAGTTCGGGCACATCTGTTCGTGCTCGCACCTTCGTCCGAAACGTCGGATGGGTTGGGCACAATTCGTTCGTCAGGGTCACGTTGCCGGAGGTTTGGGCGCGATCCGTGCAGTGTGTCGCGCGTGGTAAGTCTTTTGAACTTTTTTGTCCTTAGGCACACTTGAGGCAAATCCCCGGGTTTCCGCAACATCCTCGGGGATTGGGTTTCTGCATTTCCTATTCCAGTGTACGCACGTAAGATTTGGATGCAAACCGCGTTTTTCTGCTCGTTGAGGGTACACGTAGGCGCATTTCCCTACTTTCGCACAGAGCACCGCGCTTTGATCCTACCGCCCAGCAGCAGTCCAGCCCCCTAGCAGCAGCAGCCTGCAACTCTCTGGGCG
This sequence comes from Undaria pinnatifida, assembly GCA_012845835.1. Taxonomy (NCBI): domain Eukaryota; class Phaeophyceae; order Laminariales; family Alariaceae; genus Undaria; species Undaria pinnatifida. The sequence goes on from JABAKD010000019.1 coordinate 12,010,754, forward strand.
TGTGGCTGCTGTTGTAGTAGCTGATTCCTTTGATCGGAGCCTGCGCTACCCGCCTTACGCCACTTTCTCACTGCTGCTGCTGCTACTGCTCATGTCAAGTGTCAAGTGATCGAGTGACACCCCGGCGTAAATTGCAAGGATCGTTTGAATATCACATTAGAGTACTCAAGCGGTCCTTATATTTATGTTCAGGTTGGTGTGCTTCGTACACGTGCATTTCCCTATTTTGGCACAGAGCACCACGCTACGATCCTGCCGCCCAGCAGCAGTCCAGCCCCCTAGCAGCGGCAGCCTGCAACTCTCTGCGCGTGTGGCTGCTGTTGTAGTAGCTGATTGCTTTGATCGGAGCCTGCGATGCTCTACCCCCCTATTCGCCGCTACCTCTCGCTGCTGCTGCCACTGCTGCTCCTGTCAAGCGCCAAGTGACATGCCGGCGTAAAGTGTAAGGATCGTTTGGACATCATATTAGGACTCAAACGGTCCTTATATTCATGTTCAGGTTGGTGTGCTTCGTACACGTACAACACATATACATAGACGTTCATATATCTTTTTGCTGAAAGTGCTCGGTTGGTGCATTCCTGGCATCTCCGGGGGTCCCACTTCGACACCGCCTCCGTCCATTACTTGCGGAACGGTCCAGCTTTTCTTTGATTTGTTGCTCCGCCTTGTTATTTTTGTTCCTGCTCGTTTTGCCAGTTGTTTTTTTACTTTCAGCTGGTTCCTGCGAATTTGGTTTTTCTGCCAACACGATTTTGAGCCTTTTCGCGATTTTTTCTTCCTTTTTGTGTAGTAAGTTGAACTTCCTACCATTTGCCGCTAATTTGCCGCCTATGCATTACTTGCGGAACGGTCCAGCTTCACCTTTTCTTTGATTTCCACCATTTGTTTAGGGCCCGAATTGACGAGGAACTTGCCAAATCGAATTTCGATATTTTTCTTAGAATTGATATTTTTTTGCATCTGATTGGTAAAAAAATGAATCACCAAGCAAGCATTCTCAGAATTATTGCGAAAATCAAATTCCACAAAGAAGTAAAAAAATACTCTTTGTCGAATTTAGTCGAAAATCGAAATTCAATTTGGGGAGTTTGTCCACCTAGACATAGCTTGTTCTGTGTAACCGAAGCCGGCCACGCGAATTGGTGCCATGTCGTCGGCTGATTGAGAGGCGAGAAGCCACCATTGCGAGAGGTAGGACCACCGGAGCAGCCGCAGCGCGGCCTCCGAACGTCCTTAGCACAGCGTAGACCGCCTGCGACGCTTCGAAAACAATCGAGACCGCCGCAAACCCAGTTTTTCGTCGTTCTGCACCTCGAAAGTTACACGACCAACTACCACATGATGACTTCGCTCAGAAGTCCGACCTATCCCCGTCGCTGCTGCCCGTGTCGGGCGGCGGGGTGGCGCCAGCCCATCCAAGAGACGCCTAGAGCCATAGCCCCCAAGCCGCTACAGGCCAAAACAATCTGCCGCTAGCCGCGGTGCTCCCGGGAGGACGCGAGCCATCGCTCGCCTCGGTCGTTGCCCACGGGTGTTCGTCGATCCTTTTGCGTTTTTTTAATTTTTAATTTTCTAGAACGCACTTCGCCGTTCCTTGATAAGAAGCAGAGTTGAATTTTTCGTGTATTTTTCATGACATGAAAAAAAAAAACGAATTACGATTTTCCGTGCTCTTCGTTAATCTGGGCCCTTAGTACGTGCACGAAGTGTCACCATATTAGCTGAGATCTTCGGTTTGGCTCATCATCTCAGCTCAGCTCCACCCAGCACCCCACCGCAGTGCTGTAGCTCAGCAGCGCAGTGCCGTGCAGTGCCGTGCCCTGCGATGCCCTGCAGTGCCCTGCAGCTCAGCTCAGCAGCGCACCGCAGCGCGAACTCAGCAGAGTGCAGCGTCGTGCGGCATATTACGTTTTTGGACGACAAACAATTCGCCCCCAGCTCAGGTCAGCCCGGCTATATATAGCTCAGTAGTGCATCGCGGCATAGTGCGGTGCCGTGCCTTGCCCTTCGTTTTGCGGTGTTGTGTTGTGCGGCGCTGTGCGTTCTTTTGAAGATACAGCAGTAGTACCGGGTATGATATAGGTACCAAGTACCATTATGTACGTGTTGTGTTCTCGTCTTTTTGCTTTCTTCAGTTGATTGCCCTCTCTCGGTCCCCATGTTCCCCCCCCCCCCGCAAATACCACACGTACTGCCGTTCAGAACGTGACATGAACAGGCACTCAGCACAGCGCAGGGCGATTAGCTCTGCACAACAAGCATCTCTTGGCATTATCACTTCGCTGTTCGCACCAAATAATCACGGGCCTCTTCTTCCTGCCCCCTTTCCAGTTTACAGTAGCATTCTTCCTTGCGCGAGCGTAGCGGGCGGAGTCAGCCGCCCGCGGAGCGGAGCCCTGTGCTTTCTTTAGAACAAACAGAGTACCACCAGGCAGCAGGTATTGGGCGAAGTACCAGGTACTCCAGGTATCGGTAGTACGTGTGTGTACTGGTCTTTTTGCTTGCGTCGTTGATTTTGTCCTCCATCTCGGTCCTCTTCGCGTTTTTTTCTTCGCCAATTACACCCGTACTACTCTGTACTGCCGATCAGAACGTGACATCGCCAACATACAGCACAGCACAGACAGACCAATCAGCTCCGCACAAGTACCTCTTGGCATGATCAAATCGCTATTAATAGTTGCACGAATTCATGGGCCTCCTCTTTCTGCCCCTTTCATATTTAGTTGAAATCTTCCTTGCGCGAGCGTAGCGGGCGGCGTCAGCCGCCCGCGACGCGGAGCCCTTGTTATTTAATACATTTCCGTATTTTGGCGCAGAGCACCACGCTACGATCCTGCCGCCCAGCAGCGGTCCAGCCCCCCCTAGCAGCAGCAGCACTCTCTGCGCGTGTGGCTGCTGTTGTAGTAGCTGATTGCTTTGATCGGAGCCTGCGATGCTCTACCCGCTTATACGCCGCTATGTAATAAGGCTTAGTTTGGGTAAGCTATTGGTTAACATTTTGCAAGTGGTCAAACGGATTAACACCCCACTAATTCCTTAACAAATGGCGTCGTCGACAGACCATGGGTTTTTTGGGTCGTGGGTTCAAATCCCACATCCACCATAATAAAACTTTTTCAGCCTTTTTCCCGTGTCGAATTTGAAACATACTCTCCTCGGTATCCTCAGGAAATGACACGGCTTGGATGTATTGACAGGTCTGCCCGTATATCCGGCCGACCTGCTATCCCGCCGTTTCAAGGGGGGAGAGTGTTATAAGGCTTAGTTTGGGTAAGCTGTTGGTTAACCTTTTGCAAGTGGTCAAACGGACTAATACCCGACTAATTCCCTTAACAAATGGCGTCGTCGACAGACCATGGGTTTTTTGGGTCGTGGGTTCAAATCCCACATCCACCATAATAAACTTTTTCAGGCTTTCCCCATGTCGAACTTGAAAAATACTCTCCCCTGCCCCGGTATACCCAGGAAATGAAACGGCTTGGATAATCGACAGGTCCGCCCGTATATCCGGCCGACCTGCTATCCCGCCGTTTCAGGGGGGGAGAGTGTAATAAGGCTTAGTTTGGGTAAGCTCGTATGGGTTAACATTTTGCAAGTGGTCAGACGGACTAATACCCCACTAATACCTTAACAGCTACCTCTCGCTGCTGCTGCTACTGCTGCTCCTGTCAAGTGCCAAGTGACATGCCGGCTTAAAGTGTAAGGATCATTTGAATATCACATTAGTACCCAAACGGTCCTTATATTTATGTTCAGGTTTGGTGTGCTTCGTACACGTACAATACATCATTTAATACATTTCCCTATTTTGGCACAGAGCACTACGCTACGATCCTGCCGCCCAGCAGCAGTCCAGCCCCCTAGCAGCAGCAGCCTGCAACTCTCTGCGCGTGTGGCTGCTGTTGCAGTAGCTGATTGCTTTGATCGGAGCCTGCGATGCTCTACCCGCCTATACGCCGCTACCTCTCGCTGCTGCTGCCACTGCTGCTCCTGTCAAGCGCCAAGTGACATGCCAAGGATCGTTTGAATATCATACTAGTACTTAAACGGTTCTCATATTTATGTCCAGGCTGTTGTACTTCGTATATGAGATCGTGCCATACCAAAAAGACCATACCACACGTTTCTGCTGTACATAGGACCCTTTAAAAATAGTAATACCTGGTAATTTAGATACCAACCAACCCATCCTTGTACATTTACGTCCACATATACCTGGTAATTTAGATACCAACCAACCCATCCTTGTACATTTACGTCCACAGAGGCAGTTTTTGAACGAGTACTTTTTCTGTTTTTTTTCGCGAAGATCGCAAATGACAAGACAGCAGCAGACAACATGCGGAGAGCGAAACGCTACTACCGTGGTAGGACCATGTGCGCGTGCCGTATCCTCTCCTTACGGCGGCGAGTTGGTTTTGCCATATCCTGTCACGTATTGTCCTCTTGCTCCCTCGCTCTCAATAGGTGATTTTCACGTATTATTCTACTGTAAGCCGCATCCCACGCCACACGTACGTGCCCCTTCTCGCTTCCTGGCGGTCCCTAACCTGGAGGTCGAAGTGTGACGCTCTGCTCGAAAATCATGCATATCATGCGGTGTAAAAGTTTTGTGTGTCGTGCGTATTTTCTCGACGACAACAGATCTGTCGTGGGCACGTCTATCTCGAGTACCCAAAAAGTGCTAAAAGTACTGCTGTTGACACCCAAGAAGTACTGCGGGTAAAAAGCGAATTCATTTTTTTCCGGGCAAGTTTTTTTTTCTTGTATGTACAAACAAATGGCCATTGCGTCCGGTAGTGATAATAATCATGTGTCCTTGGGCCACTCCCCGAGGCACTTACTCCCCGGAGGGGAACCTTGTATTATTATATGACATGGTCAGTATAGAGGGCGGGGGTTATACTTGTAGTGAGCATGATATTATCACATGATATGACCGCTATTGTTATAAAAATAAAAATACATTCCAGATGTGAGATCGAAGATTTTGTCGAAACTCATCTTTGCAAGCTGTGTGTGATACTCCGATCGCGCGTATGACGGGTTGTGTGTCCTCATAGGTCGGCGACTCCCCTTGGAACTACAGTGTAGCTATCAGGGTCAACAGGGTGATGTTAGTCAGTCTGTGCGCGGAAACTATAATTTTAGAGGGCGACAAAACTAAATGATATAAAATTATTTTGAGGACATCAGCTGTGACTTCACGAATTTAGGGTCGATACTCATCTTTTATATACCGCTTTTGTGTGGCCCAGCTTCGACGAAAGGGTTGAATTCCACTTATTAATTAACTTGATCCTTTGAAAATTGTAAAACGTCAGCTGTGAGTACAACCGATTGAATGGTTGAAAAATTAACTTCGCAAGCCGCGTGGTACATCTATGTTTCACTAATATGCAGAGTAGTTGCACAAAATTCACGGAAGGTCGTTCGCGCGTATTATATGTTTGATCCTCATGAAAACGATCTGGTAAAAAAATGTTCTAACAACGTCAGCTGTGAGTTCCACAAATTCAGGGTCGATACTCATCTTTGCAAGCTGCGTACTACGTCGACCTTATTTTTTTCTAGTTCTGATCCTCCGGCGCATGGAGAAAATTAAAGCTTACCTGGTACTACGTAAGCTCACCAAACTTCCACGTATTTTCATACACGTCGTGTGTCAATTTTGTTTATTTCACCATTGCGTGCCGGACAGACAACCATTTATATTTTTAATAGAATCGGGCGTTGCCTGTTAACGGTACTGCTGTGTGTACACAATCGTAGCAATCTCTCAGCAGTGGCGAATGATCCACTGCTGTGTATATTCTTCGTCTTAATCGGAGCATATTGCTGTTTCTGCTACTGTTGCTGCCGCTGCCGCTGCTGCTGCTTCGGCAGGACCGCCGGCCTCCCACGCAGACTGGTGCAAATCGATGGAAAACCTGGCAGCTGTTCGCTACGCCCCACACATCTGACCACCCTCACCCCCACTCTCACCCCAGCTCCCCAACCGCCTCCCCCTCCCCCTCCGCCGCCCCCACCCTCCACCCAACCCCCCCAACCCCAACCCCCTCCCCATTCCCCCCCGACCCCCCCCCACCCCCCCTATCCCGCGTTGCTGTGCTTATTTCGTACCAGCGGGATCGCCATGTCAAGCACATCCCCTAACCCCGTCATCGACAACGGCTCCCAACCGCACCGCTCGTCGGCGTTTCCCCAAGGGGGGATACGGGGGGCTAGGCAGGGGACGGCAGCCGCGGGGCCCCTGTCTATGGCGACGAAAAAAAGCAGCGGCTCTTTCTTCGACGGTATCGCTGAGTTTTTCGAAGACATGCAAAAAGGGATATCTTCACCGGCTGCTAAAGCTGCCGCTGCTGCTAAGGCTGCAAAGGAGAAGGAGGAGGCGGAGTTTGGGGGGGTGTGGGTGATGATGAACGGCCTGTCGGGGAAGATGGGTGTCGATGTTGCGGCGGCGTGCCTGCGGAAGGGGTTTAGGATTGCGCCGTACTCGATGTCCGGGAAAGGGACTGGCGAGCTGAGCGTCAGCGATCTCGAAGTGAGTCTTCGTTTCCGTTTTCGTTCTCCCCGGTCTTTTTGTGCCGCTGGAAAGATTATCCATTGTATTTTCAAGTAGTTTGTCTCCAAAACGTGGGTGCAGTTCTAAATGACGTAAGCTCACCCGACTCACTATGAAACCCTCAAGGAGATATCACCTGTTGGCATTGTCGTCGGTGTGCAAAAAACGTGACTGCACACAATGTGTCGTACACAATGTGTCGTATTGGTTGAGGCCAGCCTTTTCGCCCGCTGATTAATTTTGGAAAAACCGCCCACGAAACACGCGGCGGAGCCGCGGGACCGCCCCTGCCGCGGTCGAGTCCCCCCAAGGGCTCGGGTTCGGGTTCGGGTTAGTTGTGATTGGGGTCAGGTTGGGTCAGGGCCGACGTGCAAGATAGAAATTGACAAGTCGGTGTACAATCGTGTTGTTTGCACACCGATACTGCAAAGAGGGGTTGCCCAAGAAGGGGGGGTCTGAGCTTGCCCTGGTTTAACTTCAAGTACTGTGACCACGTGGGTGCATTTTTACAACTCCAAAGAAGCTTCATCTCACTCGGCTCACCACAGAACCCTCACGAAGGGGAGTCAAACTGTGTTCAATGTCATTTTTTTTGTGTAGTTTGGTTCCGCGCCATTGGTGCAGTATTATTCGCGAAACCCCATCCGACTCACCATGAAACCGTCAGACAGGAGTCGACGATGGTGAGCCTCACCCGCGCCCCCCCTACTGCTCCGTTTTTTGACGTCCCTATTCCCACCGCACTCTCTATGAAACCCCCAGGACGTGAAGTCATACTGTATCCAAGTTGAGTGTATTCTCGAAACGTGGGTGCACTTCTAAAGGGCTTAACCCTTTTACTGCTGCAAAACAATATCCCTCATTAATTTCGAGTAAAATCCCCCCCGAAAAACGTAGATGCAGCTCTATGGAGGGCTTAAGAAAATCCCACCCGACTCACTATGAAACCCTCAAAGAAGGAAGCTGGACGACGTGACGGCATTAAAACTCTCTTCCCCCCCCCGCCATCCGCCCTTGCTACACGCCCTTACCCCCTTCCTCATACCCCAATGGATGATGATGATGATGTGTTCTTCACAAAGTGTCACGCCGGATGCAAAGCTGAGTGTGGACCACCCAACGCGTCGAACTCACAACTGACCTATTTTGAAAGAGGTTTGCGTGCGTAATCCCACCCCATTTACTATGAAACCCTCAGGGAGGAGAGGCAACAACGGTGAGCCTAGTGCCAAGCGACGATGTGCAAGGGTGTGAGAAAGCGGTGGCGGAAATGAGGAGGCGGTGCGCAGGAGGGAAAATCGTGGTGGTGGACTACACCACACCTTCGGCGGTGAACAGTAACGCGGACTTTTATGCGAAGCACGGTCTGAACTTCGTCATGGGCACCACGGGCGGGGACAGGTGAGTTGTTTTTCGTGGTTTTTGGAGTTTTGTGGTGTCCTTATTTTCAGGGCTTTCACGGGTCACGGGGGTTTCAAAATCTCGCGGGTCGGGTCATGACGGGTCATGACGTTTTAAAATCTCACGGATCGGGTCGGATCGGGTCGGGTCGAGTCAACAGGTTTCAAAATCTCGCGGGTCGGGTCGGGTCGGGTCAATAGGCTTTTAATTCTCGCGGGTCGGGTCGGGTCGGGTCAAGAGGTTTCAAAATCTCGTCGATCGGGTCGGATCGGGTCAAGAGGTTTTCAAAATCTCGCGGGTCGGATCGGGTCATGACCCGCGAGTTACGGGTCACTCGCGGGCCAAGCCATCATGACCGGCGAGTCGTTTTCGGCTGACCCACGGGTCAAACCCGCGAATCTGGCCTGCGGATCCGCCTTTTCCAAACTTACAGCTGAGGACCATTGTCGCGCAGGCGCCCCGCGGGTCCAAGCCGTGGATCCGAAAATTACTTGACAAAACTTACCGCTTCCTGCCTTTCTCGTGCCGATGCTCCGATCATATGTCATCACAGCGTGTAGAACAATCACCAGGCAGCACTCCTAGCTACTCGTACCCAGGCATGCAGTGTGACGCGAACCCCGTACCGGCTTGAGCCGTAATAGTAGTAACAATGCGGCCATACCAGTACGAAATGTGACCGAACGTAAAAAGGCTAGAAAGGGCAGCCGTCGTCGAAGCAGCAGCAGCACTGACAGCAGCAAGCACCAGCAGCAGACCCCGGATTCTCGCGGTTCGCAGCCCCTGCTGACAGGTCCACGGCCCCAGGTGTGGGCTTGCTGCCGGAGGCGGCTCAGCTAGGCTGCTTGCCGGGGCTGGAGACTGCATAGATAGAAGATAGATGCAGTAATAGTATCTAGCTCGAGAAATATCGTACCAGTCCGAAATGTGACCAAACGTAAGAAAGCAAGAGTAGTCATCGTCGAAGAAGCAGCAGCAGTAGCAGCAGCACAGCAGCAGCAGCACTCTGGCAGCAGCGGGCACCACCAGCAGCACAACGCATCCTCGCGGATCACAGCCCCTGCTGACAGATCCACCGCCCCAGTTGTGGGCGTGCTGCCGGAGGCGGCTCAGCTAGGCTGCTTGCCGGGGCCGAAGACTGCGTAGATAACTAGCTCGCTCGTCGGGTCGCACGTTGCGTCGACCCGGTGGCCTAGCGCTACGGGCGTGACTAATTGCCCATGCGTGTGGGTTGCGATTTCTTTATTGTTTTTCGCGCGCATACCACATTATAATGCTGCAAATAATGCCGGTCAAAAAACCAGAGAGCACAACATCCTGGAAAAAGTACGAGGGACCAAGGACCAACCAACCGACCAAGGTACATATCCAGACATGTTTGACCCGTGACTTTTCGACTTTGACCCGTGAGATATATCACGGGTCCAGTCGACCCGACCCGCATGAGACCCGCGCCTCACGGGTCACTCGGAGTGTGTCGGGTCGGGTCGGGTCGGGTCAACAGGCTTTGAAAATCTCGCGGATCGGGTCAGGTCGGGTCAGGAGGTTTTGAAAATCTCGTGGATCGGGTCGGGTCGGATGGGGTCAAGAGGTCTTTAAATCTCGCGGGTCGGGTCGGGTCGGGCCGGGTCGGGTCGGGTCGGGTCGGGTCGGGTCGGGTCGGGTCGGGTCGGGTCGGGTCGGGTCGGGTCGGGTCGGGTCAAGACGTCTCTAAATTCTCGCGGGTCGGGTCGGGTCAGCTGGCCTGACCCGACCCGACCCGACTCGCGAAGTTTGACCTGACCCGTGAAAAGCCCTGATTATTTTGTTATTTTGTTATTTCGTACCAACAGCAACACCAGCAGCAGCCGTGGTGATGGGCTTTGGCGAAGGACGAAGTGTATACGTGACATATTTGTTTTAGGAGTTGTGCAGCGTACAGCTAAGCTACAGCAGCCGCTAGGCTTGATGTATGTAAGTGTGTGCAAAAGTAACCCTATCATTTTCCCGTCCCCACCCTTCGGCATGCCTCGGCGTCGGCAGGGAAGCTCTGATGGCTGTCACGGAGGGTAGTGGAGTGTACGCCGTCATCGCGCCCAACATGGGCAAGCAGATCGTCGCGTTGCAGGTGGGAGAACATAAAACAGTAAATAGCTATCCCCAGGTTTTGGGGAACTACTGCTTGAAATTTCTGTGCATTTTTGTTTTTTGCAGATATGCTGCTTGCTCTCTCCGCGGCCGCGTGCAAGCATGTGCCGCGAGAGACTTATTTTCCCCCGCGTCTAAGTAGCTACGTTGACGAAAAGAGCGGCGTGGGCGAGAAGATGGCCTATAAATCCCCTAGGTTTCGCTCCCCGGGACCCTACCTTGGGATAGTGATGGGGACAGCACCCCCCGAGGGAACAATACCCCCCCCCCCCCCCCCCCCCCCCAGGGGCAGTACGCCTCCTCTCCTCAAATTGTTCCATTACCCATGTCTGTATTTTGTCTGTCTTTTTGTCTTTCGGTCTATCTGTCTCCATGGCATGGGAACGTGCGGTGGCCTTCTTTAGACGGCGATCGACAACATGGCGCGAGAGTTCCCTGGGTCGTTCAGCGACTACAAGCTTGAGGTAAGACTGCTCTGTTTTATATTATATATTTACGGATCAGGCAATGTGCGGCATGAGCTTTGACTTCAATCACGACACAAACGTTCCCAGGAACAGCGACAACAAGGGAAACACACAATAACTGAAAAGGAAAAGGAAATATGTGCACCTACTGTAGGCTTTCTGTTCGCGAGGCAGATTTAGGAAATTGTGAGATCATCATCGTCATCGTCATCATCACCACCATCATCATCATCATCATTATCATCGTCGTTGTCGCGTCGTCATCGTACACCTCCCCCCCGCTCCCCCCTTTTACCTGTCAAGGCTTCGTTTTTGCTCGCCGTCTCATGTTTGTTGCTTTGGCTGTTTTGTGTTCGATGTGTTTTTGTGCGTTGTGTTTCGCGTTTTGTATTTTTCTGTTGCGCTTATTTTGTTTTCTTGTGGTTGTACGCGGGTGTACTTGTTTTGTTTTTATTTGTTCTGCATGCGTATTTATTTAGTGTGTGCATATGCTTGTAATTTTTGTGCGTGCTCTTGTGTTTTTTTTGGGTTGTGTTCCTGTGTTTTTTGTTTATATTTTTTGTTATGCTTTTGCTTTTGCTTTGTTTTGTGTGCTGTGTTTGTGTGTATTATGTCTTTCGTGAGTGTAGTGTGTGTTTTAACGTGTGCGTTCGTATGCGATTTTGTGGGTGTGCTCTTGTGTTTATTCGGTGTTGCCTAACCCCCTCACCCTCCTCCCCTGCCCCCCCCCTTGTCGAGACCAGATAACGGAGTCCCACCAATCGGCCAAGGCGGACACGAGCGGAACAGCGAAGGCTCTGGCAGCCGATTTTGCCACGCTCACGGGAGAAGACTACGACGTAGAGTCCATCAACAAGGTAAGCAAGTCATTTTATGAGTAATAATATTCACCATCTCGCAGCGGGGGGTAATACTACTGCAAATGTTTGATTCAAGGTACACCAGGTATTATTTTTTGTACTCGAGGAAGAGACGATGTATCAAATCCGGAAAACAACAAACTAATTCACATTTTACTCCCCTGTTTTTCAGATATTGTGACTGGTCGCGGTCGCTTTCGTTTCGCGGGTTGGGTCGGGCAAGTGTGACCCGACTCGACCCGATCCGACCCGACGCGACCCGACCCGACCCGACCCGACCCGACCCGACCCGACCCGACCCGACCCGACCCGACCCAACCCAACCCAACAAGTGAGATTCCGAACGCCGCCTGGCCCGGCCCGACTCTGCCCGCGAGACATCCGCGGGTCGGGTCATGCGCCGTGAAAAAACTCTGCTACTTTCAAGTGTTTACCAGGTATATGTCGTGTTGTCCCCGAATCCCGACGTTGATAGATTTATGATTTATTCATCACCAGTATCTTCCCGAAAAAGCGCAATTGTTACTGATTTTATTGCTACTGCTGTTGTTGCCGCCCTAGATAAGATAATATGTTGCAGTGCGCGCCTCCGCTTTTTCCCTTCAAGACTACGTACACGTTTGGGGGGTTTATGTGTGAGGAATTATTGTGGGTTTGTTTTTTCCAGTATGTTTTTTTGTTCTGTTCTTGGGGCCAAGCTCAAATTCTCGTTGGAGGCAGATAGGTCCCTGATCTGTATGGTTTGCATGATCTAGGTCATGCACGTTGTCGAGAAGGAACAAGTACGATCTGCATGGTTAGCACAGGGTTCTAGGGTTTCATCTGCACTTCACAGGTCCTGAAAAATGTGTCAATAGTAATAACAGGTATAGGATCTAGATTATCTTGATCGTGATCTGTCCGCCGCGTGGATTATTTTTCTGTTCCTGACGTGCAATTTCTACATGGACCATCAGGTATCAGGACTATGTATATTTTCCACCTGTCCTCCGACGCTGTGCAGTGCATAATGTTTTCCAATGGACTGCACGGTGAACTCTCATGTCCGTTTTTAGCCCAAAGGTTGACAACACAATACACCGAATACCATCACCCTCGCCCAACCCCTTCTCCTTCCTTCCCTGCGTGTAATATTGTTATTTTTTGGGGTTTGGTCTCTTATGACGACTAGGTGCGCGATCGTGAGGGGCAACTGGCATTCGGCGTCCCGGAGGACAGCCTGGACGGCCACGCTTTCCACACCTACAGCCTCAAGAGCAACGATGGGACGTGAGCAACCCTTGCTTGTCATCGACTGCAGAAGCAGTTTGGATACTTTGTAGTACTGTTGTTTCGAGGTCTCGCGTTCCGGCTCTTCTTCGTTCGCACCTCGCAGGCCACTTACCGTCAATATCTCGAAGCAAACGAGAGGCTTTCATGCTCGTTCGCACTTTACGTTGGGGCCCGCCCCGGCATTTTCGACGGTCCACTCTCCCACCCACCCACATACCCCACCCACCCACTCACCAACCCACTCACCCACTTTCTCCCCCCCCCCCCCCCCACCCCATCCATCCATCCATCCCTGCACCCCCCATACCTGCTCACCCCTCCACCCCCCCTCTGCACTCCCCCCCCCCTCCCCCCCCCGCCCAACCTCCATTCGCCCACCCCATCGACATGTATGCCTTGAATCCATACCCCCCACCCTCCATGGTATTGCACCACCTACCCTTCCCCACTCCACAGACATCTACGCCCCCCCTCCCCCCGCACCACGGCCTTGAATACCCCCCCCCCCGCGGTTCGTCGATTAAGTAATAACGTGGGCAAAAGGCAGACCTTCTGATTGAAGGTCGTCTATGACGCAAAATCAAAAGAACGTCGTCGGCAAAACTCCACACGACAGCCTTTGGAAGCACCTCTTTCGAGCGAGAAACATGACGCCGAACCCACAGGACGTCGGCGAATCCTCACGTTTTTTGTGATAGGCTGTAACAGGTATATGGAAGAAACGTGATGAGCGTCCAAAGGTTGGAAGTGTCTCTATTAGGAGTAGGAAGTAGGAACGGTGCTCCGCCTGGCAAGGGGTGCGTGGTCAGTATTCAAATGACAAAGGAAAGCACCAAATGCGCGCCCCCCCCCGCCCCCGCCCCCCCTCCCCCCCCACCCTTTTGATCTTGCGCCGCCTACCCTACCCAGTGTTGAATTTCAGTTCCGGCACAACGTTTGCGGGCGACGCATGTACGCCGAAGGCACGGCCGATGCAGTCGATTTTTTAGCCGGCAAGGCGACGGCGGGGGCGGAGAAACGAGTGTACAACATGCTCGATGTCCTTCGTGAGGGCGGGATGTAAAAGCGAGACGTACGTTGGGAGGGTGCGGCGTAAAAACGAGATGTGCCTTCGCGAGGGCAGGACGCGTAAAAGGAGTTTCCGGTTGGTATCGACGGAGCTTCCCCCCCATTTTTGACCGACTGCTGCCTTGCCTTATTAGCCGGTGAGCACAAAAAAAAAGTGGCGTTTTTTTTTAACGCGTTTTTTTTTACAGTTTCGGCCACACGACGGAGGCAGTCCGCGCTGCCGAAGTTACTGGGGGGATGACTTGCTGTGGAGTCTGAACTTCCGTTCCATCCCAAGGAGATTGGCGACACGTAGGCAGCATTTGATGCTTGCTCGTTCTGCCGCGCACTCACAACTAGGCGGTTGGTTAGACCGCTTTTATTTTATTTTTTATCGCAATGCAGCAGTGGCTCCTCTATAATGCCGGTAAGTGCCAGCCGGGTGGCGGCAACCGGCACTAACCCGCATGCTGCTATTACTGTTTTTCCTGCATGTGCCAGACGATTTCACAGGCACTATAGTGGGCAACCGGCACTATAGAAGGACCTCTACTGTGCTATTATCAAGTCCAAAGGGTTAACCCCGGTAGAGGTGCAGTCACGTTGTTGGGCAAAATCATTTGGAATTAGAGTGAGATGATTGTTGCAGCGGTGAGAGGGTTAACACGGAGGGAAGGACGTTTAGGCGGGGGTAGGGTGGGCTTCAAGGGTTTCCAGCTGTTTCGGCGGAGACCTTTTTTTTTACGGTTGTAGTCTTGACCCTTTTTAAAAATGATAAAAACAGCCCACACTGATTCCAAGTAGTTTTCTCTCGGAAACGTGGGTGCGGTTTTAACGGGATTAACTTGGGGTAGCAGGGGTTGAGGCGGACGCACGTGGGATGCAAAGGGTTTCCAGCGATTTCGATGGAGGCCTTTTTTGACGACTGCTGCCTCGGCTGGGGGGGGGGGAGTCGAGGCGGGGTAGAGGGGGTGCAGTAGAGGGTTTCCGGTTATTTTTGTTTAGGCCTTCTTTGATACACTGTTGCCGTTTCCGAGGGGGGGGTTGAAGCGGGGGTGGTAGAGGGGATGTCGGTTTCAGAAAAAATTAGTGGAGGCCCTTGTTGAACGGCTGCTGCCTCGGCTGGGGGGGGGATGGTTGGGGCGGGGGTATTTTAGAGGGAGTGTGAAGGGATTCTGGCGATTTCGGTGGAGGCTTTTTTAATGATTGTGGCCATTTCCGGGGGGTGGGGGTAACGAGTTTCCGCTGATTTCGGCGGGGGCCGTTTATGAACTACGGGCCCTTTATAGGTTGCTTGGGTTGACGAAGATGCGCCGTTCCATCGCTTGTGATGACGATGCAGGCGATCAACACAACAGCGGTTTGGTGCTGACCACGACATTTTTTTTGTGTGGGTCCTGTTGACCGCCTCTATGGGGAGTAGGTGATAGCCTAAATGGCAAGCATATGAAGTACCAGGTATCAGGGTATATGATTTGTGGTAGTTGTTTGTGCGTGTCTTGTCCTTCTTTTTCTTTTTATTTATATTTGAAGCGCAAGGATGTGTGCCGCGTTCTGAAAAACAAGACCTTCACGTTGGCGCTGTTGTTGTCTTCCGCGCAGCATCTTTTGAGTTCTCCATGGCCACCTTCAGCCAACTCAACGTGTGGGTTTATTTTTTTTTTCTTTAAATGACCCCCGACTCTGTCTTTCTTCAAGCTATTTTTCCGCGGAACGTGACTTCCGTGATGGGGGGCTTGGCATTTGGTCATTCCAAACGAACCCAAAAATGTCGACTAACATCTCGAGAAACGCGCCAAATTTTAAAAAGTGCCACTCTCGGGTATTGTCTACAGCTGGATTGCGCCGTGCTCAATGCGCGCCACTTGCGGAATCACATCTCGACGCTCTGAAAGCTCTCTTGAGTGCCGATACTATCGATATCTCGACGGCACGTTTTTGCTTGCCTTGAAGAGGTTCACTGGGTTGCCGGATCGTCGTCGGTGGACGTTTTCTTCCTAAGGTGCAAAACGAGAATGCTGTCGTAAAAAATGGGTTAAGATGGGTTAAGGAGCCCTGTCATTCAGAAAATGATATTGGCCCAAAAGAGCTACCTGTTAAGGTATTAGTCTAGTGGGGTATTAGTCCGTTTGACCGCTTGCAAAAGGTCAACCAATAGCTTACCCAAACTAGAAGCCCTATAACACTTACCCCCCCCTGAAACGGCGGGATAGCAGGTCGGCCGATATATACGGGCGGACCTAGGTCAATATCCAAGCGATTTCATTCCCTGGGTATACCGGAGAGAGTATTTTTCAAGTTCGACATGGGGAAAGTCTGAAAAAAAGTTTATTATTTGTGGTGAATGTGGGATTTGAACCCACGACCCAAAAAAAGCCATGGTCTGTCGACGACGCCATTTGTTAAGGGCTTAGTGGGGTACTAGTCCGTTTGACCACTTGCACAAGGTTAACCAATAGCTTACCCAAACTAAGCCTTATAACACAACGCCAACCTTGTCATACGAAACCCATCCAAATGAACTCAAATTTGGATAATTACACTCCTTTTGAGGCCGTATCTTAACATACCAATATCGCAGCACACATCGTTACACGTGTTCGGCGTACCTGGTGGACAGACAGGTGTGTGTATATTAGAGAGGGAAACGTCGTCAAAAAATGACACGTACAGTCAGTATCGGCCACACAAGATAGCCGGCGGGGCTGCCGGCGGGCAGGGGGCGGGGTGCCCGACACGTAATGCATGGAGCCCCACACAACATGCGTGAAGGTCGGTGACACTTGCATCACATACCCAGCTGCAGGCTATTTGACGCTCGATTTGTTCGTGCCCGTCATCGTTTTCGCGAAACGGGTGAAAATGAACTCATATATACTGTATGACGGTTACAACGTTTTGGTCCACACACGGCCACACGAGCAAGTCGGGGCTGCTGAGATGTGTGTGCCCGAAGTGTGATGCATAATATGACGGGCGCAGGTTGGTGATGCTCGTATCGTACCTACCGCTGCAGGCTATATTTCTAGACCCTCGATTATAGTTCGCGCTCGGCCTCGTGTTTTTTTCAAAACGGGTAATCATAACCTGAAGTAGACCATTCGTTACAGCAGTATCGGCCACACCAAGCTAGCGGGCTGCTGGAGGTAGGGTGTGTCCGAGCTGCAAAAAGCATGGAGCTGCACGACAAGCGAGTATAGGTTGGCGATACTCGTACCGCTGCGCGCTTTTCCTAACTGCAGACAAACGGTCGATGGATACCTGGTATGATAAGATCGCACCCACTTGCCGCTTCTGCGAAAAGGGCGAAACGGGTAAAAAGAAATGGTGGCGGTGTAAAATCTACATTATTATATCGATTAGACTACAGCATTATTGATGGCCATCGGCCACCCAAACAAGCCCGGGCCGTTGGAGTAGGGGACGTTTCCGAAGTTCAATGTAGGACTATCTACACGACACACGAGTGTAGGTTGGTTATGCACACGGGTAGATACCGCTTCACGGTCTTCCCAAACGCTCGGTAATATCGCACTCGCTCTCCGTGTGGTTTTGGCGAAACGGGAAACGGGTTAAAATAAACTCGAAAAGACGGCTACAGCATCGTCGATCGGATCGGGAATAATCGGGAGCGTCGGCCACACGAGGAAGCCCCGGCTGCTGGGGTGTGGTAGGGGATGTGTCCGAACTGCAGGGCCTGTATGGAGAAGGTGCTTGGTATGCACGCAACATGCTGTGGTACTCGCAACGTTTCACGTTCTTACTATTTAGACGAATATAATAAACGCTCCGTCGATAAGACAAGATCGCACCCACTCGTCGTTTCTGCGAAACGGGCGAAATGGGCGAGAACAAAAAGTGTTTTATCAATAACGGTTACGGCATCATCGGCCACACGAAGTAAGCCGGGGCTGCTTGGCACGAAAGCGGGCGATGTGCCCGAGGTGCAATGCATGCCCCTGCACGACACGCGCGCAGGTTGGTGATACTCGTACACTCGTGCCGGTACACGCTCTTCCTAGACGCTCGAGAAGATCCCTGACTTATTTGCCGGTTTGGGGGGGACAAAAAGTCCCCAGTTCCCTACCACCCAAGGCTTCAATATTTCTACGAAATAACTCCAAGTTTGCATGTTATCCCTGATTCCCCGTTGGCAAAAGCTTCCATATTTTCAATCGAATTGCGCCGCCTCCTGTAATTTGAGGACGAAGCTACAGCAGCAGTACAACATCTACTGCTGCTGTGTCTGTCGAGAGTTGACCATGGTTCAAGCAGGAGTATCGATGCTCGCCTTCCTGGCTTTCGTTGCCGGGCCCGGCATGGTGGCCGGCTTCGCTTTGTCCCCGAGCACGATGAGCGCTCGCCGAGGCGCCGTGAGCATGTCTGCGGAGAAGCAGAGGGTGCTGGTGATCGGGGGCACTCGATTCAGCGGGCTGTACCTCACTAAGGAGCTGCACTCCCGGGGGCATGAGGTACGAGCTGTGGGGAGGGCAGTGGCTGATGTGTATTCGTAAAACTCGAGAGTTATACGCATGCCATCGCACTGTCATAAAGCAGAGCTTGTCTTTGGAATCGCTGAGATGATTCCGATGTCAGCAGTCGTACGTACGCGCTATGACAACGCTAGCATGATGTTATTTGTCTAGAGTTTAGAGAAGATGTTGTTTGTTGCTCTCCTTGCGCATGCTGTCGTATCATGTATATCATGCGGTCTGCGGGCTATATTGGCCGGGGGTAGAGGGTGTCATACACGGCCGGGATGGGGTGATACATAGCGTGCATGACGATGAAGACAACGGCAGGCGATGTTCGTGGCTCTGGTGGTAGTCTATTTGGTCACGCGGATAGCCGGCATGGGGGTTGGGTTTGTTCCGTCGCTTATCACTCACGAAGGTACTTGTCAGAAGCATGCTGTTCTTTACGAGCGGTGCTTTTATACGAACATGAACGAACATGATTACCCGCGATTGTCTACTGCTCCTGTTGCTGTAGAGCAGGAGTAGGCCTGCATGTTTCCAATTGCTTTTTCCTCGCCGTGTTTTTCTTCTTTCTTATTGTTTTTTGTTTCGTTTTTTTTTTTTCCTCTTGTTTTGCAAATAGTCTGATGTGCTGGTTTGCATCCTCTTTTAGCCCGCGTGTCCACTGCTGTGGTCATTGCATGACCAAAATCACCTACTGCTGTTACTGCATTTGCAATATGTATCCCTGTCTCAATAGCTTCTGACCACATAGCTAGAAAAAAAAAAAACTATCGTAGGAGGCATCGGCACGGACACTGGTTGTGCTGGGTGTAGATGGGTGAAAATATCGGTGTAATGTGAAATAACACAGACCAGCCCAAACGAGTTTATAGCTTAGTCTAAACAGAATGCGCCACTTGCGGCAACAAGAGGGGAACCACTAGACTGCGAAGCACCAGCAGAGGCCGATCGAACGAACTACGATGCAAAAACCATCAAACGCGCACGCAAACACTCTTTTTGCCTCTCAACCCCCCGCCCCCACAACCCCCCCCAGCAACCCTCCCGACCCCTACACCCACCGGACAGTAAAAATGGCAGAAAACACAACGCTAGAACCGGCAATAACACATTCCCACGCTCTTCTTTCGTCTCCGCCCCCCACCCCATACGTACCCCCCCCACTCCTGCCCCCCCTCCCCCCCCCGATCCTGTTCCCTACTGCCATCGCCGGCGATGCTCAGGTGGTCCTGTACAACCGCGGAAAGACAGCCAACAAGCAGCTGCCTTGCGAATCGGACGCAGAGTACGCCAAACGCTCGGCGGAAGTGAAGACCATCGTCGGCGACCGCAAGGACCCGGAGGTACATGCGAACTTTTAGTATCTTTTCTTGTCGCGCGCAACATGCATGTGCCTATTTTTTCTTCAATTTTCCTTGCGAATCCGACGCGGAGTATGCGAAACGATCGGACAAGGTTAGTAGCGTCATCGGCGACTGCAAGGGCCCGGTGGTACATTAGGGATTGTAGTGTTTTTTTGTCGCACGTGACATGTGCCTGGTACTTTATGTACATTTGCGAGTTTCTTGGTTTGCGTACGATATGCAACTTTTTTGTCGTAACAGACATGTATGTGCCGCTTTTAAGCGGCCGCCTTCCAAATCCGACGCGGTGTTCGCTGAACGCTCGGCGGAGATTAAGAACACCATCGTCAACGGTGAGGACCCGGAGATATATGTGCAATGTATTACCTGTTTTTCGTCGCACATGAAGTTAGGTATCTATCTATTTTTCAGTTTACATCCGTTACACTTTTTTTTGTCGCATGTGACATGTTTGTACTTCGGAGTATCTCTTTTTTTCAATTTCCTTGAGAATCCGACGCGGAATGCGCTAAACGTTCGGTGGAGGTTAAGACCATCATCGGCGATCGCAAGGACGCGGAGGTACATACGGAATATGACACCTTTTTTGTTGCGGGTGGCACTGTACGATACCAGGTATGCCTGTTTTTTTCAAGACATGCTGGTATTTACAGCACATGCCTTTTGTTGTCGTAGGTGGCACGCATGTATCTCTTTTTTCCATGCCCCTTGCGAACCCGACGCGCAGAAAGCTAACCGCTCAGAGGACGTGAATGCCATGCCATACTCGGCGACTGCACAGTGCAAGAACACGAAGGTATATACAGGTGTAGTACTTTTTTGTCGCACACGGCATGTAAGACCATCGTCGGCGACCGCGAGGACCCGGGGGTACGGACGATATGTACCTTTTTTTGTCACACGTATTTACCAGGTAAGACTCATCGGTGACCGCAAAGAGCCGGAAGTACGTACGAAATATTGTGCCTTTTTTGTCCCACACGACTTGTAGCCTTCTAGTTTTCCTTTCAATTTGTTTTTGTGCGCTAAAGTACGTGTGGAAGTGGAGATACTGGCTATCATGAACCGAATCCCCCCCTCTCCTCCCCCAACTTCCCCCCCTTCATTTCCCCCCCCTCCCCCCACCCCTCCCCTCGGCCTTTTTTTCGGCCTCTTGGCAGATTTGCCAGTCTACCCTGGGAGGGGAGAAATTCGACGCCGTGTTCGACATGAACGCCCGCGCGATGACGGACACGAAGGCTGTGGCCGACGTGTTCAAGGGAAAGGTCGACCACTACGTATTCATGAGCTCCGCAGGGGTGTACCTCAAGTCGGAGCTCATGCCCCACCGCGAGGTGAGGAACCGAAAGTGCAAAAAAAAAAAAAAATAGTAAGAGAAAAAAAGTAATAAAACGTGGTTGAATACGAGAGCATACCTCGATCGAGTTGAACGGAGCATGCTTCGATCAGGTTGAGCGCATGGATCCGACCACCAACCATGGAAGCGGTGGAGGTGGTGGAAAATTTCTATGGCAGCATTAAAATATTCCATGGATGTGGTGGAATTTTCAATGTCCATGAGTGTAGAAGCTTCCGTGTAAAAACTTCCCTACAAGGAAGCTTCTACTTCCGAGGAGCTGAATTTATGTTATATCGGAACTCATCAACCAACCAACCAACCAACCAACCAATACAATCGGTCTAAAATCCAATGAAATCACCCAACCAGCCAATGAAATCGACCTGGTCGCTGAACGAACCAATCTAAAACAGGAGGATGCGGTGGACCCGAAGAGCCGGCACAAGGGAAAGTACGAGAGCGAGGCCTACCTGGCTGAAATCGGGATGCCCTTCACGTCCATCCGGCCCACCTACATCTACGGCCCGCTCAACTACAACCCGCTTGAGGAGTACTTCTTCGAGCGCCTCGACCAAGACCGTACGATCATCATCCCTGGTGAGTTGGCTGACTACTAGTGTAGAGCGGTAAATGAGGCAAGAGTACCTGGTAATAAGACCGTGTGCGTTCGAATGAAAAACCGAAACGAAACAAATCCCGCCGCATCCAAAACCCAAACCGCCAGGCCACCAAATCGCATTAGCACGGCGACCGCGGCCAGCTCGAGATGGCGCGCGACGAAGCGAGCTCGCCCGCTTCTGTGGACGCCGGGGTTGCGTACATCGGCTATATGCGCAGCTCTGGCAGTCGACAATACGGTGGCATTTGCTACCAGGCAGCCGCTGCGCAGCAGACCGACGAAATAGCCAGACTAGTTACATGATGGAGGCCTGTACACGCCCCATAATAAGGAATGTTTTTTTTTGTCTCTAAAGGCAGAAAACGGCCTCGGTCGCTTCGCTCCCCTCGTTCTTGCCTCATTATGTCACGGTGAGGAGACTGTAAAAAGCATATTTTTTTGGGCAGAAAACGGTCTCGGTCGCTTCGCTTCCTCGTTCTTGCCTCAATATGCTAATAGTTTGTCGACGACTACGAAGTGCCGTAGTTGTTGGTTGACTAGGTAGTACAGTGCATTACGGTTGTTAGCGCGTGCTACTTCGCATAATTATGTTTCTTTTTTTACGGTTACGTTTTAGCTTTTGCAATGTTCTGCTTTGTATAGAAATACTTAACAGTCGGTTGATTGGCTTAAGTGGTCACCCAACTCACCATTGGCCGTCAGTCAGGTCCAGCCAACTCTAAGCCCCACGAGCCAATTTTCTGCGTGCTGTTGGAGACTCACACCGGGCATGCTTTTGATGGCCTTTTTCGTTGTCTTGAAATATACGTGCTAGCCTTGATTTTGTTTTTCTCGCGATCTGACGTATTTTTTTTCACCCTTTTCCCCCACCTTTTGCGCTGGCTGTTGTAGGCCACGGGCAGTACCTGACGGGACTGGGACACGTGAAGGACCTTGCACGGGCCATGGCTAACGTGCTCGGAAAGGAGAAGGCTAAGGGGCAGGTCTACAACGTGCAGGTGGGTGTCGCAACCGAAAGATATACCGTAGGATCTATATCATATATTGATGATGAATTGATGATCTCTTGATGATCTAGATGATCTATAGATCATGTAGATCGTGTAGATAATCTAGATCGTGATCTCCCGGATATGTGTAATATGCTCGGGAAAGAGGTATCTAAGGGGCAGGTCTACAACGTGCGGGGTGAGTGCCGCCACGGAAAACGTACACCTACAACGTTACACACAACGGCAACCACTATCTATGATATATGCAAACTCCCCCTCCGAAAAAATCCGATGTGATTGGCTTGACACCCCTGGAGTGTCTTAAGTTGAAAGGGGGACAAAACTCTTGTAGAAATTAAAAAAAAAAAAATTGCCCTGGTAGCCACCGCGCATTTAACCCGTCAAGTAACACCGACCAGCCCGAAAGAGTGTATGTCTTACCTATTTTGGGGCAGATCAATCCCTGATTGATGTGATCTGCGTGTTGTAGATCACGCTTGCCGGGGGTGGGATCTGCCCGACAAGGGTCTTGTCATGCAGGTTCGGTCGGGTGAGATGTGTATGATCCAACTTTTGCACAGCATGTCACAACGGCAAAAATAGAATCTGCATGATTTGTATGATCTGTGATCGAGATAATCTAGATCATCTAGATCATAATATTATCTATATTATCTATATGATCTCTATGGTATATATGGTTTATATGACCTATATGGTCTACATGATATATAAGTACATGTATGATCATTCTTTTTGGGGGGGATTCGGTCAGGAGTTTTTTCCGTCTCGGCCTCAGTATGCGATTCTCGGAACTGGAATTCTCGGTCAAATAGCTTCGTTCGAGCGCCGTCTTCGGGGGGCGGCTCAAACGCCCCTCGCCCTGCCGTATCCGTTCCGCATCTGGCCGGGATCGGGTACTTGGGCTGAGTGAGACAAGCTAGAAGTGCGCATTTTTTTTGTATTTTGGGCGGTATACGCCAGAGCTATTCTTGGATCTTGGCATACTTCGAAGTATATATGCAGAGCTTGAACGAAAAAAAACATGCATATGGGAGAACATTTATTTCCAAGTTGGCATCATTTTCAAATTGGCTTCTTATTTCGTCCCCACCACACTTTTTCATGGTCACACCTCGAAGCGTTTGGCCTATTGTGCACATCGTACTGCTGACTGCTGTGTCGTTGCTTTTCGATATCGGATTTCATGGTTGAATACCTTTGTTCGAGCGTTCGTTGTCTTCGAGGGGGGCCGTTCCCTACCCAACAACATCATTACACCTAGTGTCCGTGCGGATTCTTCATTCTAGAGAGATACAATTTTTATAATTTTGTGGTCACAGACTGTGACGCAGAGTAAATCAAATAATCGCAATTAATCAAGGTATAAAGCAAGTGAAATGCTAGCAGCGTACCGGGTACGAGAACACAACAAAACAGGCCAGACCATAAAAAAAATAGAAAACAAACACAACGAACGGAGTCGCTTTTAAAAATTGCAGTACGAGAAGCAATGTTTTGTCAGTCTTTTTCATCGCCGCTCCAAAGAGTCGTTCCGTATATATTGGTCCACGATCCACGATCCATCTTTCAGGACCGCGTAATATATATCCCACACTAATTCCATGTAAATTTATCCCCACAAACGAAACGTGGATGCATTTCTAAAGGTAGGTGTGATTATCAAGGTGGTAGTGTTTCGAACGCTTTGTTGTGTGGTCGCAAGAATTGCGCTGGCTACTGACTGTTGTTGTTGCTGCTGCTGGTCAATACATCGTGTGCGCCGGCAGTTAATTGATGGCAGTATAATATAATGTAGGGATCTTCTTGAAAATGTCGTCTTGTGTTCACCAGGAATTAACCGCGATGATACAGAGTAATAGGGATCTTCTTGACAAATATCTCCTGGCACTCGACGATATATTAATAGCAATATCATAAAAAATAGGGATCTTCTACACAAATATATCGTGGTACCTATCACTACACGTACGCACGTCAGACGCAAGTCAATTGGAAAAAAGAAAATAATGGAAAAGACAACGGCGCACAATTTTTTTTTTTCCGACACCTAACCCCCAAAACTTTTTTTTGGGGCCCTTCAGGGGGGGGGGATACGAAGGTCCCATCCCCCCCCCCAAACGCCATACAATTTCCTATATAAACAAGTCTATAGTAAATCCTATACGAGTATATAAAGTGGGCACACAGGGGGTAGTACAATCCACGTAGCCCCTGCTCAACAGTACCGCAGCCCGCAGCCGCGGTACCGTCCGTAGCAGAGGAGCGAGAGAGCGAGAGCTTGGGGAGAGCGGTCACGATGAGCACAGTCTCCGTGGGGAGGGGATTCCTATCACCAACCCCCTTCGACAAAGCGGCTTGGCTAAACCGCGTCTGCCGAGAGCGAGCGGATGGCTTTGCCGCTGCGGACACAACGGGGGCGGAGGGGGTTGATGGTACAGACGGGTCACTCTCAGACGAGTCCTCAGTGGAGACGGGGGACTCGGTTGAAGATGAGAGCTCGGGGTCGGAAGAGGAGGAGGAGGAGGAGGAGGAGGAGGAGGAGGAGGAGGAGGAGGAGGAGGAGGAGGAGGAGGAGGAGGAGGAAGAGGAGGAGGAGGAGGAGGAGGAGGAGGAGGAGGAGGAGGAGGAGGAGGAGGAGGAGGAGGAGGAGGAGGAGGAGGAGGAGGAGGAGGAGGAGGAGGAGGAGGAGGGGGGGTTGGGGGTGGGGGTGGGGGTGAGGGGGGAAGAGGATGAAGGGCGAACGCGCTCAACGCGAAAGCGCTCGAAGAAACGGCGGTTTAGTCTTGTTGAGGGAGGGGGAGGGGCTTCGGGGAGTGAATAATAAGTACCATGCAAGACAAATTGCTATTATTTGTGGATGGGTGTTGCACGTGGCGAAGGTGATTCCACCGCCGTAGGCTCATCGACAGCCCCTCTTCGGTATGTTGCCGGCTTGACTAAGCTTGGAATTATGACGGTTCGACGCATGGGTATGTGTCATTTGGTTGTGTCATTTCGATACATTCGACCGAGGTCAAATGTCGTGGACTTGTCGCAGAGGCTAGAGAAGTTCTAAGCTACTTGTAGCTGAGGGGTTGTCCCCAAGCACTACTGCTGTACTTCAAGACTTGAAAACCAAATAAGAGTGTCCCCAGCCCACCACAGCTTATTTCAGTCCATGACGTGGCAATCTACACCTTCCTAGTAACAAGGTCCTGCTTGCACGTCGTGCCGTGAACACCACCACACGCAAGCACACGCAATGGAGAAGGAGAAAGCCAAAAGAAAGCCTGTAAGAAAGTATTGAAGAAATAAAACTTTTTTCACACCCCTCCGGGGGGGGGGGGGGGGGTAGGGTTAGGTGTCGGAATTTTTTTTTTTTGTGCGCCCTTGGAAAAGACAGAAGAAAGAAAAGGGGTATTATCTTCCGATTCAAGATCACCCTGTGTCAAGCCGAAGCAGGCGCTCATTGCTCTTATCTGTTGTAGGCCATATATATATATATGGCTGTTAGTATGCCAGGACATGGCGATTTGACCGCTCTTCTTTTCTCCCGAATGTCTTTATTGTGACGCTCTGGGCACCAACTGCATAGATTCATCCCGAGGTCGAGCGTTTGGCACGAATTGCGGTCGCATGGCAATTTTTGGCCCTGCGCGAGTAGTATTCAAGAAAACCCGCGAAAATATTAGCGAGCTTAGGTTTCTGACCCAACAAGCGAATGAAATTGGAATTTTCAGCGATTTTTTTCGGTGCCGCTTAAACGACAAAAAGGTGATTATTCGGGCACAGCAAGTATTTTCATGATTATTCGACCATTATGCCAGTGAGTCAAATACGCACCGTTTTGGCCTAATTTGAGTCTTTTTTTCACGGTTGGCTATTATGCTCGAGTGGTGCCAGTCATAGTTCCACATATTATCATGTCGTTTTTCTTTGAACACCCATTTTTGTTTGAAATTAGTTGTGATTATTACTGGGGGGGGCTGAATCCTGCATACAAATGGCTCTGATTGGTCCATTTATATTGCGTTTGGTGCTGTTGTTGTTGCTGTTCAAGTGTTTCTCATCCTCATTTTGAGCGCGCTTCCTCGGCACGCCAACCTCATGCAGGCTAAAAATCGCTTTCTTGTGCGACCTATCATGCAAATAACTTACTGAACTGCGCTCGCATTGCAACAATGTTTGCCGTATGCGAGAAGTATGTGAGAAAACCCGACTCGGTCGAAATAATTGTGAGCTTATTGGGTCAAAGCCTACCAGCCAATCACGAAAAATACGCCAATTGTGTCGGGGTTGACACGCCGTGCGGGGAGGTATATCGACCCGGGAGATCATCGTTATAGTTCTCGCGTTGTTGGGGCTGTAGAGATTCGGGGGATTTCTGAACCGGGGATAGGGCCCTGTCTCCCCCGTGTGCGACGGAACTGCCCCCCATCGGTCGGTGAGCCTCTATCATCCTCCTACTAGGGTGGGGGGCCGCTGTGGAGCTCGAACCAATCAGCGATTCTAGCCAATGGAACTGGAGTTTCCACACCGTGGGGGGCGGTGTCGACCCGAGAGAACTCGGTTTTCTTCCCCCGTTTGTCTAATTTTTAGATATATGGAATGACCCCTGGACCGAGGATTGGACCCTATCGTCTCCGAGTGGAGCTGGCTCTAGAATACACGAACCGCAGCCAGTTAGAGATCGGCCGGTCGGTGGCATTGGGGATTTCCACACTGTGCGGGGAGGTGTAAATCCTGGTGATATATCCGTGTTCGTTCCTGGGGTTGTCGGAGTTGTATATATGTGAATTGATTATGATTCTGGGAATGGACCCTGTCGTCCCCAGATGACGGTTACTTTATGTACGGTCTCCGACCAATGAGCGACCAGCAATCAGACAAAAAGGCCATACCAGGATTTTTTTTATGTTTATATTTTCGTCTAAAACTCGATCGAGCCTGAAAATCTTAACTACCAAATTATTTGTTCAGTGCTATCGCGTACTACCAATATTTCATCGACCAGACGAGAGTGGTCTGCAGCAACAAGTAGCAGCATTAGACTATTACAATAGCATTCGAGGAATTGAATGACGAAGGCAGCCACACCGTGTTTCACGCCTAGAACACCGCCAGCAAGTCTCTCCACGATCACTATACACACGGAGACGCAGTCGGTCTGCGAGCCTCGGATCTAGATTTTATGAAAATTAAAATACACTCCAGCTGCTGTGAGATCGAAGATTTTGTCGAAACTCATCTTTGCAACCTGTGTGTGATACTTCGATCGCGCGTATTGTATTATAGTATCATGCATGTAGTAGCAGAGGCTGGCTCAGTGCGCGCCTGACAGTTGCTACGAAGAGAACATGCAGCAACCATTTTGCCATCCCTCTGCTGGCCCTAGATGCTTGGTTGAATCGAAACGTCAAGAAACGCACTCGAAACGACTCTTCGTGGCCAGACTAGAGGGTCAGTCTGCGTGGGCTCGAATTCATCGATCGAAATATATATATATATATATATATTGTGAAGCTCGGAATCGGATTCACGCAAGAACCGGAGAAACGGAGGAAACGTCAGAAGTAGTAAGTAGTCCACTGTTATTAATAGTCTATATCGATCTCTTGGCATTGCTTTACGTTATACACGCGTAGACTATGTATTGTGTGGTAACGGTTTTTACTCTATCGAATATTGAATCGAACAAGTCGAAGTGCTGCCCTGCCCTACCCGGAGCATGGGTGCCGGCGAATGCCGGCACCCATTCGGAGCCCTTGTATGGTATATGATCTATATGATCTATATGATCTATATGATTTATATTATCTATATGATTTATATTATCTACATGATATATGTGACCTAGATCGTGATCTGTAAGATGTGTGTAAGGTAACGTTGTCGTGTAGGGGGCTCTGCAACTTCCGTGTGGCTGTCATTGGAGTGTTGTTGCCCCTTCCAAAGATATTGTTAATCGTACGAGCGAAGCGAGTTGCTAGATTACATGGCCGCCTGAAATACATTCAAATCTATTGGCTGACTTCTAAGGTCGCCTAAGATATCAAATTCCATTTCTATTTCACACGCTCCATGCAAAATTCCGTTCACGTCCCACGATGTTTTGTTTGTTCGTTTTTCGTCTCCAGGACAACCGTGCGATTTCGTTCGACGGCATGGCGAGGGCTTGCGCCGAGGCTATGGGGAAGGACCCAGCAGGTACGACATGCCGTGTCATAAGAAATGCGACGCAATCTACGATGAGAAGTGCACTACAATTTGTCGTAGAGTCCTCGCTTAAGGAGCTCTATATGCCTTATAAGCCAAAAAAAAGATTTGGGAAAAAACAAAAGTACTTTCCCCCGATAAATACTCGTAATCCCATGACCTAGATATTCAACAAAAAAATATTGCAAAAAAAAAGGAACGAAATTCCGACGATTTTGGAAAAAAGGAGCCCCGTCATGCAGAAAACGTTTTCAGCCAAAAAGTGGTACACCTTAAGTATCTCTATCGTAGAACGCGTCATGTGTTGCTGAAATGGTGCAGTAGTCAGGACAGGACAGGACAGGACAGCAAACAAAAAAAAAGGCGAGGCTTTCTTCATTTCCGCCGCGGAAAAGCGAGCAAAAATGGAAATACTCGATCAACAAACCGTCTCAGCACTACACCGCCCTTTTTGCCACGGAAACTACTGCACCATTTCAGCAATACATAAAGCGTTCTACGATAGAAATATTTAAGGTATAATTCCGTGGCAAAAAGGGCGGTGCAGTGCTGAGACGGTTTGTTGATCGAGTATTTCCTTTTTTGCTGGCTTCTCGGCGACGGAAATGAAGAAAGCCTCGCCTTTTTTTGTTTGCTGTCCTGTCCTGTCCTGTCCTGTCCTGTCCTGTCCTGTCCTATCCTGTCCTGCCCTTCCTTCCTTCCTTCTCTATGTAGCGTGCTTCTTTCTTTGCTTGCTTGTTTGTTACAGTTGTTGGTTCGTGCTTGGTTTGCTTCCCTCCTTAACCCCTTCTCCCCCTTCTTCCCTTTTCGTGTATTGCCCTTGTTTATCGTTCGTCCTGTCCCGGGCTTTGCGCCCCCCCCCACCCCCCCCACCCCCCGCCCAACCCGCGATCCCCCTGCCCCCGCAGCCATAGACATCAAGCACTTCGACCCCGCAGCATTCGACTTCGGCAAGAAGAAAGCCTTCCCCATGAGGCCAGGACATTTCTTTGCCAGCTGCGAGAAGGCGATGACCGACCTCGACTGGACCCCGGAGTTCAACACCGTGGATGGCCTCAGGGATTCTTACGAGAACGACTTTGTCCACAAGAAGGTAGACGAAGTTGTGGAATATTTCCAGACCTCTAAGAAATGCCTGGACGCGGGGGGGTGAGAGTCTAGAAATGGATATGCGCCTAGTTGCGCGCGCGAGGGGGGGTGGTTGTGGAGCTCCAGGCCTGAATGAAATGCCACCCCCCCCCCCCTGTCCGAGTCTCGGAAAAACAACTAACGTCTCTGCCCGTTTCTACCTTCACCCTCTTTGCGCCTCCATCCACCTTTTTTGTACCTTCACCGTCCTTCGTACCTTCGCCCTCCCCTTTTTGTACCTTCGCCGTTTGTAGGTTCATTCCACATTCTACCTTCACCCCCCTTTTTGGTACCTTTCCCGTTTGTGCCTTCATCCCGCATTGTTAGACCCGTGAGTCGGCAGAAATCCACGACTAATAACTAATCGGTAGGTGCTGTGAGCAAATTAAACTACTTTAGTCGGCAAGTCGGCTGGTGGACCCAACTGATATCCAGCCGAGTTGCCGGCTTAAGTCAGGTGAGCGAAGCGAGCCGAGTCAGCTCCCACAGGCCGAGGGGGGGCCCGCTCATAGAGTATAACATGTATCCCATATTAAAACAAATCCTTCCTGCGAGTATGGCAATCCAGTAAGTCGGCTAGCCGGCATCTGCTGGAAGCTACTAACTAGTGTCCCGACTAACAAGTAGTTTTGACTTGGGTCGTGCCGACCGATAGTTCTACCCTTTGCACTTGCGCCCCCGTTTCTTCCTTCTCCCCCCTTTTTTGTACCTTCGCCCTCCGTTCTACCTGTACGTCCCTTTTTTGTACCTTCCCCGTTTGTACCCTCCCCGTGCGTACCTTCCCCGTTTGTACCTTCCTCCTTTGTACCTTGACTTCTCTCTTTTTTACCTGCACAGCCCGTTTGTACTTTTACACCCCTTTGTACCTCCACGTTCCTTTTTCGTACCTTCCACGTTTGTATCTTTTCCCCTTTGTACCTTTGCTCCCCTTGTTTGTACCTACCAACCTCTGTGTACCTCCACACAATTTTGTACTTTGACACCCCTTTGTACCTTCACGTCCCTTTTTCGTACCTTCCACGTTTGGATCTACCCCCCTTTGTACCTTTGCTCCCCTTTTTTGTACCTTCAAATCTCTTGTGTACCTTCACACCCTTTTGTACCTCCACACCCCTTTCTACGTTCACACGCCTTTGTACCTTCACCCCCCTTTTTTGTACCTTCACACCCCCTTGTACCCTCGCTCCCCTTTGCACCTCCACCCCCCTTTTGTACCTTATAAAGGCGGCGGGAGGCCTGAAGAACGACTTCGAGTGCGACGACCTGGTGATCAACGACCAGACTATCGACAACCTGCTCTCCAGAAATTAATAGGCTTTGTCTTTAGCTTTTCGCTCGTAAGCTTTGAAGCGTTTTTTTTTTTATTGAAGGAAGGCGTGCTTTGAGGTTACGGGCGGAAGGGGGATGGGTTGGTCGCCCGTCCCAAGTTTAACGGTCGATCTGTTTGGTGGGGTAGTCGTTACGTTGGTTGTTGCGTTGGTCGGTCCCGTCAGGCGGTACGAATAAGAAATGCGAGATTGGTCATTATGTCGGTCGGTCGGTCGGTCGGTCGGTCGGTCGTGCGATTGGTTGATCCCGTCAAAAGAGGTAGTAAGACTGGAGTGGTTGTAACGTCGATTATTCGATCGGTTTCATGGGACGGTACGATTTATCGGCCGTTTTTTATGTCGTTCGGTCGATCGGCCCTTGTCACGCGGTACTTTTTTTTAATCTGTCGGTACGTCGGTCGTCCGGCCCTTGTCACGCGGTATTTTTTTTTATTCTGTCGGTACGTCGGTCGTCCGGTTGGTCGGTACCGGCGAGCGGTACGAGTAAGATGGATTACATTGGTCGTTAAGTCGGTCGGTCGGTCAGTCGGTCGGTCGGTCGGCGGGTCGGCGGGTCGGCGGGTCGATCGGTCGTTCGATCGATCGGTCGGTTCCGTCAAAAGCGGAAATAACCGTGCTGGACGGTGGATGTTTTTTTCTTTACTTGTTTTTGTTCCATGGGGACACTCATTTTTTGGCCTGTTTTGTGACAATGGGCTAGGTTTGTAAGGTAAATAAATTACCTGCTATAATCTGATAACATCGTCATCGTCGACGGAAGTGGCTGTTACAATGACTATTCGATCTGTTCGTCAAGCGGTAACACCGACAACTTGGCACTTGTCGACGATTATTCGATCGGTTCGTCAAAAGCGGTAGTACCGTTTGTTTGGTACAAGTACTTCGTCGACGATTCGATCGGTTCGTCAAGCGGTACCACCGGCATTAGGCATTTCGTCGACAACTATTCGATCGGTTCGTCAAGCGGTATTACCGTCTGTTGGGTATTTCGTCGACGATTCGATCGGCTCGTCAAGCGGTAATACCGTCCAATTGGTGTTTCGTCGGCGATTCAAGCGGCAATACCGTCTACCAGGTACTGTTCGTACTTCGTTGACAATCGATTCATCAAGCGGTATCACCGCCTACTAGGTGTTTCGTGGACGATTATTTGATCGGTTCGTCAAAGCGGTGATACCGCTAGATTATTGGTTGTTCTTCCGGTCGTCCGACCACTCAGTCCCCCGAAGCAGAACCTTTTTTTCAGATCCATTGCGGTGTCCTTATCCACCGGCCGATCGGTACAGTCCGTTCGACAATTTGAAGAAGTGCAGTTGCCCCGTCGACTACATACAGTGGTTATATCTCAACGGGGAATATCGCCGAACAAGGCGATGGATGATTGCAGCATGGTCGATAGCAACCATCGGCCATACGAACAAACATCGCGGGCCGCTGCCGGGTTGGGTTGTTAATATTTTGTTCACGCTCCAAACTGCAGTGAAAAACAGTGGTTGGCACTGTGCGAGACTCGCGCGGCACTACGGCAATTTACGCACGAATACTGCGATTTTCTAGTTTACAGCACCAAGCAATGGAGACCCTAATCTAGATCGCTGAGGCCATATTATACCGCCTTGGCCGCCACAACAACCGAGTTAGACCGAAAATAACGAACTCGGAAGACCGGGGACGTGTTTTTCCCCGAACCAATCACGACAACAACATGCGATCAATCACATTGAACCATGAGGCATGATGCAGCAGAGAACCGCCGCTCTCCAGCCGCACGCATCCAGTGTCGCGGCTGCTGCATGCACTCAAGTGTCTCGCAAGCAAATACGAAACCCTCAATCTCACAGCTGAGAAGTGTCTGTGTTCACTAAGATATATAGTAGAAGAAATTTCGAACCTCGCCCGCGAGCTGCATGTGTTCCTGGGCCCCGCTGTATGCTCTGACACCACCTCGTGTAATCGCTGCGCCGTCAGATCTCTGCTGCATGTCGAGACGAGTCATCCCACGGTAGGGGTTGCAGTTGTAGGATTGTGCCAAAAAAAGTCCCTGGGCGGTTGAGTTCCTCATGTGCGGAACTGCCGGGGTCAACGAAGTAAGTTCACGAGTACATATTATATTTTTGGACTACTAAGGCATAGAAGCTTGGCCGGGTTCTGTGCGAACGAATGCCTTCCAAGTCATTTGTCGGGGTGTGATATTGAGTTCCCCTCATGTGCGAGGAGCTCAGGGACTTTCTGATGCTACACTTATACCCTACCGTGCGGCATGGTTCCGACCCAAAATGTCGATCTGCGACTGTCTACAGTAGTTTCAGTCCCCTTATTAAGGCCTGTTTCAGACGTGTAACCCTTTTGGAACCTAAAAATATAACGCGAAAGAAAAACATCAAGAAGATGTGTGTGTGACCTTACCAGAAGCCGGCTACTGTGAGCGCGCAGCAGCAGCGGTATATTATCACACGTAAATTATAGTTCTGTCACATGCTGCGCGCGTGCGTGTTGCACACCTCTTCACTCGGGTTCTAATCTGGAACAAAACTGTATTTCATCAGGAGACCTCCTATAGGGGCAAGTGGCAGCTAACCCGCTTTTCTTCGTGCGTGATCGACGACGCCGTAATTCGTCAATTTGTATTTTCGTCATCCCCCCCCCCCCCCCCCCCCCCCCCCCTCCCTCTGAGATACGTGGAAGTGTGGTGAGCTAAAACTTTATTTTCCCCCATCCGCCGAAGGATGATGAAAAAAAAAAAAAAAAAAAAACTGAGATGTCGCGAAGGTTGGGGGGTAACATAATATAAGTGAACTTTGCCGAAATGCAGCGCCAACACCATACGCACACACGCCCTACGATTGAGGGTGCGCCAAGAACCAGGCCGTGTTTTGCACTGATTGTTGACTCGGGGTCACTCGCGCGAGTGACCCCTCTGTGTTCCTCTGCGGCGTTACGGTTTCTTGGCGATATAACTTGATGAAATCAGTCCCCAATATGGAATGGTTGGTTATCTTTCGACCAAGGCCTCGGTAGGGGACAGGGGGGATACCCCCAATTTTTACTGAGGGATTCGGGCTATCATATCATGCCATGCCATGCCCGCACGAGTGGTAACTCTGTTTTTTTTTCAACACACCGCATCTACTTTCCAGCTTCTGGACAAGCCGTGGTCACAGGTGTGTCGTCGTTCCTTCTCCCCGCCCCCGGTTCTTGTGCCTTCAACTTTTATCGCGCGCGCATACGTAGGGTTCAGCAATCCCACTGCTCGTCGATGTTTCATCGAGTGTTGCTAAAACTCACGCTCTCGCGCTTTCCGCGAGCCAATTTGTGCACAAGAAAAAGTCCCCACGAATGTATACGAGTATGCACTCACGGGAATTCGAACTCACGAAACTGACCTATACCAGGCTCGAGGATAACCTGATACGCCACCGGGGCGACCGGCTTGTACCACACTGACGAAACGACTTTACACAATATGCTTGGCGCAGCGTGTGGCGAACTATTATTGCATTGCCGATTCATGTCCCGCTAGATTAAAATAGCACCAAACCTTGTGAGACCGTGCGGCAAAGGAACAGGGGGTTCGTCGCTCGCGCGAGTGACTCCGGGCCACACTGTAAAAAACGCCCTCTCCCCCTCCCTCCCCCCCCCCCCAAAAAAAAAAACTATCATTGTAGCACTGGTCTGCGTCGCTGCCCCCAAAAAATCTAAAGTCGTTCTTGTCCGTGAGGTGCTTGTTTTAAGATACGGCCTCGAAAGGCCTGTAATTATCCGAATTTGAGATCATTTGGATGGGTTTCGTATGATAAGGTTGGCGTGAGTCACTCGCGCGAGTGATGGAAACCCGGTACGTAGTGAAAATTGGGGGGGGGTCCCCCTATCGGACGTAGGGTTGGTCCCCAATTGCTTTCCGAGAGGGCTCCTCACTTAACGCCTTTACAATACTGGACAATTTTTTGCATTTTGGAAGTAAGTGTAGGGAGGCGTTTTGGGGCTGTGTTACACGTGCCCCTCACCCCCGAAAAAAAACTTTGTTGTTCACTTCGTTCGTTCGTTCGTTCGTTCGTTCGTTCGTTCGTTCGTTCGTTCGTTCGTTTTTTTTTTTTTTTTTTTTTCGGAAATGTTTTTAGAAGAGTGCCCCCCCTCTAGGCATGTGCTACACAACGAAACGTATTGAGCGGGTTGGGGGGGGGGGGGGGGGGGGGGGGACAAGACTTGAGGGGAATTGAAACCGACGGCCGGTTATTCTGGGTTAAGAAAAGAAAAAGTGAAAAAAGTAGCCCAAAAAAAAGTGGCACACCCTCTCTTGTCTAGTAGACTACCTATCGTAGCGCGCACATCGATATATATGTGAATACGTTGCCATCATGCTCTTCCCCGCATACACTGCTTAAATATTTTCGTCAGGTCGCGGGAGGAGGTCGTACGAGGCTCAAGGGTGTAACGCTTTTTTCCGACGAATGTGCTACGGTGTGGCGCGAGAGGTGCGCGCGCACCCATTCCCCCCCCCCCCCCCCGCAAGGTTTTTGAATTTTGAGCTCTCTACGCCCAAACCCAAAAAGTGAGTCAAGAGAAAATAAAGAAGGTTCCAAGCCCGATGAAGTATTTCTTGGTCTGCGTATATGGCGCGCTACGACAGAGGTATCAGTTTTCGTCCGAAATGTTTTGTGAACATGACGGAGCTCCTTGACTCAAAGTCGTCGGAAAAAAAAAATAATAATAAGCCATTTCTTTTCTTTGTTGCGTCATGATTCTCGTCGTGTTACCTGTGTTAAGATACGGCCTCGAAAGGCCTGTGATTATCCGAACTTGAGATCATTTGGATGGGTTTCGTATGATAAGATTGGCGTTTTATATTCGAGAAAGTTAGGAAGTAGATCGGAGACACGTGCCTCCGATCTCAGAAGCTATCCCGGACTCTGGTGGAAACGAATAAAGCTACATCTCTACGAAGGAAACGAAAGTGAGTACTCTCCGAGGACCTGCTCAATTGGCAGACCTGCAGCGGGCACTCTGTGTCCCCCACCATTAACTTCACATGTGGGGTCGACGGCAGGACTAACTTCACACCGTTGCGAGGCCATGGCAGTTTTCATCCGGTGGCAGCGCACGCAGCTTTCATGTTTTTCCTCGCAACAAGAAGAATCAGTTTTTGGGAGAGGTGTCTTGAGCTCCCCCAAAAATGAAGAGTATCTCAGAAGAAAAAAAAAAGTGGTGCACCCCTCTATATATATCGCAGCCCGCGCGTCGTATACAAAAAGAAATCATGCATAATGAAACACAGTGATAAGAGGGGAACATCGGAAGCTTCTTCACTACAGCAGCACAAACCCTCTTTCTTGGGGACGAAATTTCTTCCAGTTAGTATAGGAGGGATTTGGGGGTTCTCAAAGGAGCTAAGGAGCGCCCCGCCGTTCAGACAGTAATATTTAGGCAAGAAAAGCGGTGTCTGTCGATCGCAGCGTCTTTCAGCAGCAAACGCGACATTTTTCGCTGGGGAAGGCGAGGGCTGCCGCGGGGGCTAAAGGATAAAGGATGTATGTATGGGCACCACGGCGATTACTTTGGGCGCGGTTGTTGCCTTCTTCTCCGGCGGTACTTTTTGATACCGTAGCAACAAAAAAATTCCCAGTTATTTTTGTCTGTTCCTGTGAGTGGGATTGGTGGTGTTACATCCCCGGCCCCCTCTCAAGTCACGCCTGGGGGTGTTCCTTCGGTTTTTTTTTTTCGCGGTGCGCGGCTCAGGAGGTCACACTCGCACTCGCACGCGAGAGTGACCCCCCCTTGCTGTTTCTTGGTGGCCTAACAATCTTTCGCGTGCTGTTAAGCAATTAGTGGGTATTAGTCCGTTTGACCACTTGAGCAAAAGGTTAACCAATAGCTTACCCAAACTAAGCCTTATAACACTCTCCCCCCCCTGAAACGGCGGGATAGCAGGTCGGCCGGATATACGGGCGAACCTGTCATTTATCCAAGCCGTTTCATCTCCTGGGGTACCAGGGAGAGTATTTTTCAAGTTCGACAAGGGGAAAATCTGAAAAGTTTACTATTGTGGATGGTGGGGATCGAACCCACGACCCAAAGAACCCATGGTCTGTCGACGACGCCATTTGTTAAGGAATTAGTGGGGTGTTAGTCCGTTTGACCACTTGCAAAAGGTTAACCAATAGCTTACCCAAACTAAGCCTTTAAACAGTGCTCTGTGCAAATTTTTCGAGATATGGATCAGAATGGAATGGTACGCCATGCTGCGAATGAAATACCCGTCCTTACATTTTCAAAGTCCGCGAGGCGGTCACTCACTCCTGCGATTAGCTCAATCCTGGTGGTGAAAATTTGGGCACCCCCGCTGTAACACGATCATATATACTAGGTTTGGTGCGGGGTGTTCCTTGGCTAGTCTGTTTGGGTAGATGAAGGGGCAAGAGTGGCGTCGACGGACGTTTTTGGTCGAGATAAGAAAAATCGGTTGTTGAGTCTGCCTCCATCCCCCAACGCCAGTACGTGCAGTGCGTCGAAGATGCCTTCGCCAATCGTCGAGGCACGGGAACTCATTTTCCAACCAAAAAAGTGTAGTAGAAAAAGTAGTGTACGATTTTTGAGGATGGTTATCTTGTTAGGAGTGCTTTGTTATGTTTAGTTTCTCTAAGGCATGTTTTAGGCTTTGAAATTGCCCACACTATGCATCGAAGCTGTTTGTGCGGGTTGTTCCTTGGACCGCTGTGGGTCAACGGGGAAAATGCTAGGTGTAGTGTGAGGAGTTCCCGGACGGCTTTTGATGTTGACTCAAGGCGCAAGAGTGTCGTCACCCGACCTATTATTTCGTCCAGACAGAAACCTCTTCTTGGTAGTCCCCCCCCCAGTGTAAATGCGGCCGATGCACCGAGGGTTCTTCGCCAATCGTGGCACACAAAACATTCCAACAACTACAACAGTATCAAGAATATTACGATGTTTGAGGGTGGTTTATTGTTTTTGTTTAGTTTCCTCAAGGCCGGGGTGTAGCCTTGAAATATTAGTTTTAGCGTGGGGACTTTTTCACGGCTGTTCGTCAAGGAAGGGGGGAAAGCGTAAAGGTAATGCCTTGGCTATGAGGGCAGGGAGACGCAGGGTGCCCCGTCAACCGACATCTATCTTTGGCCTCGAGCCAGAAATCTCTTGGCTTTGCCTGTAATCTCCAACGCCAGCGTGTTTAATGCACCCACCACCACCAGTAGAACGTACCGCGTGTGTTCTCCACAATTGTATATCCAGCTCAAAAGATTTTTCGATGTAGCACTCATCTACTAACAAAATTTATCAAAAACACTGTGTTTTTGGGACGTATTATTGGTCATCTTCAGCTCTTTGTCGACAAAACCCACGCATTGGTCAAACACTTAATTTTTTCGGGATGCCCCTTTTCGTTGGTCAGCACACGCACGCCCACGAACACATGTATGCGCGGCGTGCACATCCTGAGCAGCATCGTTGGGTGTTGGGGGGCAGTAGCGCGCACACAGGCTCGCCGGTAGAGGCCGTGCGAGAGAGGCGGAGAGGCTGCTGCAACCCGTCGGACGTCACCATCATCTCGAGGCGGCGGAGGCTGTAGAACGAGCTACGGTATGATGAGCGTCAAAACACGGCTTGGAAGGCTCTGGTAGTAGTAGCAGTAGTAGTAGTAGTACAGTAGTACAGTAGTAGTAGTAGTAGTAGTAGTAGTAGTAGTAGTACAGTAGTACAGTAGTAGCGGGGAGATTGTCTCTCTCGTGAGGACACAAGCACAACGAACAAAACACACCGACAGATCTTCGATCGAAGTCTTTTTTCTCAACAATTAAAACGACTGTTGACACAAACATCAACCAATCAGCACCGTTTCGTATATAAATTTAACATTTGATAAAACGTATTGGAAACCTTCAGTGTACGCATTTCGTCCATCCAATAGACAAAAAAAAAAAGATGCCCGACGCTTTCGAGCGGACCCACAGGCGCAGCCGCCGCAACAAAAGAAGCGCACAAAAAAAGACGAACGGGAACACGCCCGAGTTCACGACAGTGGCGGTCTCCCAGTAGTGCCGGTGAGTGTCAGCCCGCAATACCCGCACTATACGGGACACCGGCACTAATGGGTATAGTGCCGAACCGATACTGGTACTAGTATAGCGGATTTCAGTCGTGCCAAGCGATTCACCGGCACTATACCGGCAATAAGCACTATCCAACCGGCACTATATATGAAGACTACAGTAGTATACGAAGTGATTCCAATCGTGCCAAGCGATT
This sequence comes from Undaria pinnatifida, assembly GCA_012845835.1. Lineage (NCBI taxonomy): Eukaryota > Phaeophyceae > Laminariales > Alariaceae > Undaria > Undaria pinnatifida. The sequence goes on from JABAKD010000019.1 coordinate 12,050,225, forward strand.
TCCCCCGCACTACACCGGCAATAGGCACTAGTCAACCGGTCGCACTATATAGAAATACTACAGTAGTATGGCGGGTTTCAGTCGTCCCAAGCGATTTCCCCGCACTATACCGGCAATAAGCACTATCCAACAAGCACTATAGGAATACTAGTACAGCGTGTTTCAGTCGGGCCAAGCGATTTCCCCCGCACTATGCCGGCAATAGGCACTAGTCAACCGGCATTATAATGGTCCTCCCACTTCATTATTGATGTTACCGCGACCGAAACAAGTGGCGAGCAGGCGGTCTATGCTATTAAAAGCAGCGGCAGCAACTGCTCGCGCCAGCTTTCGCCAAACGCTTCATAAAGCCCTTGCTTGGCTTCACCAGTTTTAGCCATACCAAAAACAAAGAGCAAGGCTCTTGTTATCAATAGCTTTAGCCCACACGCCGCAAAACGGCAAAGCAACGTAATTTCGCCCACAAAGGTCCACGAAAAAAGAACCACGCGCGGCGATTTTTTATTAAAAAAATGCGCTTACCTTACCGTTACCCATTTAAAAAAACGCGCGACAAAAACTAGCGGTACCCACATATCGTTCACCATGAAAAACAACCCACGATTTTTAACGACAGCGCCACAACAAAACACAAGCAGGAGTGAAAACACGATTGAAAACGAATGGGAGACGTTGTGCTAGCACGCGCTTGCCTTGCTAATGTAGGGACAACAGCAGCGATCTCACGGCGGTCACTTATGCCACTCAGTCTCAGCAGAAAACCAAACAGACAACACACTCCCCTCCCTCCCTCCCCCCTTTTCACCCCTACCCCAGTCCAAAATTCACTCCCGCCCCCGCCCCCGGCACCAAAGTCACGCCTCCATGAGGGTCTATGGTCATACGACTACGGTCATGCACAGACTGAGTGCTCCCCCCCCCCCCCCCCCCCCCGCCCCCCGGCACCAAAATCACGCCTCCATTCATGCATGGAGGGACACCCACCACCCACCACAACACTCTTCCCCGCTACCCCCCGCTACCCACCCCGCCGCGTCTCAAAAGTACGCACACAAGGTGCGGACGTTCGCCTCACAAGTGGTTCTTAGTAGGATGTGCAGCTTACCTTTCATGGGGGCGACTGAGCGAACACGCGTGCTACGATAGAGGCGAACCACTTTTTTTCTAATACTCTACCCCTCACCTTTGGGAGCTTAAGACCTCTCCCAGAAACCTGATTTTGGAGAAAAAAAAATCAAACTGGAAGAGCACTACCATACCGCGGAATACCGAAAAAAAAATCCCATGTGGCCTCAGGGGTACACGACGAAAATCATGCCAAAAAAAAAAAAAAAGGCGTATTATTTATTTTTTTTCCGACGGTTTTGCCTAGGTTAACCCCTTTACAACTGGAAACCCGTTTTTGGGGACAAAATTACTCAGATTTAGTATAGGGAGGGGTTTGGGGGCTCTAAAGGGGTTAAGGAGCCCCGTCATTCAGAAAACATTTCAGACGAAAACGGCTACCTCTATCGTAGCACGCGTAAAAAAAAATGTCTCGGTAGGGGGTGGGGGGGGGGGGGGGGGGGGTACCCCCAATTTTCACTCAAGACGGATTCTTACCACGATAGCCCCCCCCCCAAAAAAAAAAAACCAGCGATTTTTTCTTCAACGAACGTGTGTCGTGGTTGCTCGACACACGGAAGGATACAATTGAAAACAAAGTATCAATATATTTTCTTTGTGTGCGCAAAGGCCTATCGATCGATCATGTCGGGGTGTCGAGGGACACATCGTATTCAAGGAGATACGACCGTGGGAGCTGGTTTTGAAACCGGCGATTTCGTAGAAGAAAAGTTGGGGCGGGGCTACCACCGTATCTAGAACGACTCCTAAGAAGGGATTCGAGCTATCATAATCGCACGAGTTATTCTGTACCCTCCACTGGCGAAACGACTTTGCGCGACAAGCTTGGCGCAGCGTGGCTAACAAAATTGCGTTGCGGATTCATGTCGCGAAATTAAAATATCACCACAAACCTTCACGACCGCAAAAGACGAATGCTACTACTAATAAGTACGGTGGTAGAGGTGTACCGCATTTTTTTTCCAACGCTACTCAAGTGACAAGTACTTCTCACTTTTTTAGAGGAGCTCTGTGATGTATCCCACCAAACTGATTTCGGCAAAGCAAAGTGCTAGACCCGATGAACCATCTCCGTGGCCTGAGCATACCACGAAAATTAATCCATACACGAAAAAAAAAATGGTCAAGGATTCGGACGGATTTCGTCATTCAGAAAACGATTCCGCCAACAAGTGATACCTCCCATCGTAGCACCCGTGGCAAAGGTCACTTGCGCGAGTGACTCCGGGCCAACCGCAAAAAAAAACAACTAGGCCCTTAAAAAAGCCCCCCCCCCCCCCCCCATCGTAGCATTGGTCCGAGCAAATGGAACGGTTAGCGCTACGTACGCTGCGACAAGCAAAAATCGCCTACAAAAAGTCTTTGTGACGACACAGTCAAGTACAAAGTCACTCGTGCGAGTGCCTCAACCCCGGTGGTGCAAAAAGCCCCCCCCCCCCCCCACTACCATAGCCTTTGGTCCTTTTGGGAAACCCTCATACACAGCGAGCGACGCGTGCTACAATAGAGGGGTGCACCACTTTCTTTCTGGGGCGCCCCCGGTTGCTAAATTTGGGAGCCTTTAAACCTCTCCCGAAAACTGATTTGGAAAAAAATGGAACACTGCTACTGCTCTATATATACCGGACGAAAAAAAAAATCCCATCTGGGGCCTGTGTGCACGACAAGAATCAGGCTAAAAAATAGCCGATTTCCGACGATTTGGGGTTAAGGAGCCTCGTCACTCACAAAAAAATGTCAGACAAAAAAAAGGGTATCGTACCTCTATCGTGTAGCATGCGTGAAAAAAAAGAACGCCACGACATGGCAATACTATCAAGCGACTGGCAGGAGCGCGGGCAGCAGTCGTACAAAATATCAAAATGAGGCGGGCAGGTGGTACGGCTTCGTACATAGCGGTTCGGACGCCCCCCCCCTATCTCTGTAGCACGGACTGTTTCGTGCAGCCGATACTATAATCAAGTAGCGTTTTTCGATACCAGGGTGTTTTGCGATGTACCAACTTTGGTTCTGGATAGGAGTAGTTGGGTAAGAAAACATATAAGATTAGTATTGAAACTGTGCGGGGGTTGGTGGATCGTCGGTTTCAACACTATTTCCACACTGTTTTTCTACCCAACAAAGGTTGGAAAAAAATCGCATACACGCTCATGTTTTCCTCTGAAGACCCAAAGCGGCTAGTCATACCAAGCAAGCAGGCCTGCGGGCTCGAGTATGACCGACGGAAAGTCGACCGCTACTATGATACATCCCGCGTTTTGCGTGCAGCCATTGGCCCACGGAACGTCAACCGTTATCTGTCGCGTGCAGCTAACGACCGACGGAACTTTGACAGCTACTCCTTACGTTTTTTGGGCAGCGCTCAGTCAATTACCGACGGGACGTCAAAAACTACATCCCGCCTTTCGTGTGCATTTAGTAACCGACGGAACGTCAATCGATACGCCCCGTGCTTCTTAGCGGTCAGTAACCGACGGAACGCTAACGGTTACATCTCGCTTTTCGTGTGCAGCCAATTACCGACAGAACCGCTGCGTCTCGGCTTTCTTATGCAGCCAATCAACCATTAGCGGCCGTGCACAGCCAACTACGGACAAACCCTTGACTTGTCACACGCTATGTTTTACGGTCAGCGCTCAGTCAATGATCGGCGGAATGTCAACAGTTACATCCCGCCTTCCGTGCGTTTCCAATAAACCGACGGAACGTCTGCCGTTACGCCCCGTCTTTCGTTTGCATCTAACGACCGACGGATATTCAAACAATATATCCCGCGTTCCGTGTGCAGTCAATACCCGACGGAACGTCAACTAATACATCCTTCCTATCTCATGTAACCAATTGCCGCGTAACGTCAGCCGTTACACACCGCCTTTCGCGTGCAGCCAGTAACAGACGGGAGCTTATCCGTCAGATACCATGTTTTGTGTGCAGCGCTAAGCCAACAATCGGCGGAATGTCAACCGCTACATTCCAACATATTCATATGCAGCCAAGAACCGACGGAACGTCAGCCGTTACATCCCGCCTTTCGTTCGCATCTAACGACCGACAGGAATCCAAACATCACATCCCGCATTTCTTATGCAGCCCAAAACCGACGGAATGTCAACAACTACATTTACCACCATTCTTATGCAACTAATTACCGACCGAACGTCAGTCGTGACACCCCGCCTGTCTCGTGCAGCCATTCACAGACGGAAGCTTGACCGTTATATGCTACGTTGCTTGTGCAGCGCTGAGCCAATAACCGACGGAACGTCAATCGTTACACCGCCCCGCCTTTCCTGCGCGCAGCGTACTGCGCGATATCTCGTCGGTACTCGTCGTCGTCGGAGCTTTCGCAGTCCTGGATAAAACAAGGTAAACAAACAAAAACAATAAAGAAAATGGAAGAGGAGGCGGCATGCAAAACGGGTGAGAGGGGGGGGGGGGGGAGAGGTGTGTTAGTCTGAGACACCTTAAGAAGAAAAAACATGTCTGCACATCGCATCCAACACGGGGGAGAGGGGGAGGGAGAGGTGTGTTAGTCTGAGACACATTAAAGAAAACAAAGAAAAATCTGCACACACACGGGCGCCCGAAAAAAATCAAAGCCACGCCGCAGACCTTTTTTAATTAGATAGGGGGGGGGGTACTTTTCAAACCACATGAAAACAAATCATCCAATAAAACTGTTACCTTGTATATCAAAAGCCACGCCGCAGTTACTTTTCATTAGACAGGGGGGGGGGGGATACTTTAAAACCAAACGAAACAAACCGTCCAACAAAACTGTTACCTTGTTTATGCCTTCTCTTACTTTTTTTGTTTCGTTCTGTGATCACAACGCCTCGTTTTCCATTCTGAGGCCATTTCTTATGCAGTCGGATTCCGCCAGTCGAAAACGGCCCTTTTCGACTGGACTTTTTTTCCACTGGATTCTTCTGGTCCTTCTTCTTATCGTCAGTCGAGTCGATTTTATAGTTTTTGTGCTCTTTCCAGAGGCGGTTGGTGTGAGGGAGTACTGCTGTACAGCAGTCGAAATCGGTTGGCAGCTCTGTGGTTCGCGCTTTCTCCGCGAGCCACGGCTCGGCGAACCCTCGTCCCAGCGAGTTGGTGGCTTTGGGCTTGGCCGAAAGCCGCCAAAGCTACGTTCGTGGAGTTGCACTCAGCCGAGAGCCGACAAAGCTACAGCAGCCGCAGCCGTTGTTGGCAGCATGGGATCGAGACCGCGCGCTGCTGCCGTCGTGTGATACACGCTGCTGGCGAGCAAAACTAGGAATGCGCCACGCTGACTTGCTGCGAGAAGCAACAGCTGGGATAGCCAAGCCAGCGTCAGCGCATTGTATGATACTGCAGTGTGGTACTTGGTGTGGGTGTGTGGCCGTGTGGCCGTGTGGGTGTGTGTTTGGTGGTGGGATGAGCGATGCGATCGGTTCAAAAAACACGTGTAAAACCTTTTCGACTGAGTTTTTCGACTGGAGAGTCCAGTCGAAAAAGTCGAGTTTTTCGACTGGATCCGCCAGTCGGAATTTTCAGTCGAAAAAAGTTGAGTCGAAAAAGCCCTTTCTTCGACTGCGTAAGAAAGCCCGATCTGAGCTTCAGTCGAAAAAGGCCGTTTTCGACTGACAAATCCGACTGCATAAGAAATGGCCTGACTTCAAGGGGTGTGGTGTGTTCTGTTTTCTCTTTGTCATGGGCGCCCTCGGCACACATTGCAAAACTCGTAAACAAGAGGGAAAAATACTTTCTGAAACGCAAAAAAAAAAAGTAAAAGCGAACATGGGGAAGACGGTGGGGAATGGCAGCCAGAGACACTCCAAGAAAACAGCGTCACTGCATCGTGCAAAACCATATCCCGAAAATAACCTTACCTCGTCATCTTCAGCAACCCCCACCCCAACCAAACCAAACAAAAAATGTGACCCCCCAAAAAGCCACACATCACTAGCAACTCCGGTTCGGTCCGGTATTAGCATCACAAATCACAAACCATAAACCAAAACCAAAACGACACGAAACGGCAAAAAAAAACAAAAAAACAGAAGAACACCTAGAAAAAATCCCACTTCCGACTCTCATCCCCACCAAAACAAACCAAATCTTAACACCCAAAAAAACGCCACACTGTCACATAAAATCCCGGTTCAGAACTGTGTGCCTTGTTCGAATTAAATTGGCACAACTAATCACAAAACCAATACCAAAACCACAACATAACGACAAGAAAAAAAAGAAAATAACCTTGCCTCGTCCTCGTCGACCCCCATCCCCACCCCTACTCCGCCTACTCCCGGCGCGCCCCCACCCCCGCCCCCAAGCTCCCGCTCCCATCCCGCTTTCGCTTCCCCGTCCCCTCCACCGCCTCCCCCTCCTCCGTTTAAGAATGACCCCATTTCGCCGAGCTCGTTAACGGTGGTTCCGGCCTCATCAATTCGCGCCTGAAAATCGCATCACACCGACCACATAGGGCGAAAAATCGGGAGGGGGAGGGGGGGGGGGAGGGGGGGGGGGGTCAATCTTTGCTTGCCTTTAGTCCTTTGACCATTGACCAGGAATCCCTTTCGAGACAGTGTGGGGGAGGGGGGGATGAGAGTGTGACACAGGAAAGTTCGAAGTTGGTTTGGTGGATTTCTCGAGAACCGCTTGAGTGCCGTTCGGGGCCGATAGCACCCCCCCCCCCCCCCCAAGCCTCGTACAACTCCCACCTACACCCACCTTCTACTTGAGAGCTTGCCTTTCCAGCTCCCACTCGTCTTCGGGTAAAAAACACCCTCTCCTGCCCCCCCCCTTACCCCCTTAGCTTCGTAAAATCGCCACTCACCAACCTTCTCCATGCGAGCTTACCGTTCCACCCGCCTCTCCCCCCCCCGCCATCCCTCCCAAGCCTAATAAAACTCCCAACCATCCACCCACCCACCACCAACCACCCACTCATCCCCACCCCACCCCCCCACCCCCCCACCTTCTCTATGCGAGCTCGCCGTTCCAGCTCCCAATCGTCGTCGGGCTATAATTACCATCCCCATCCTCTTTCAAATGAGTACACCCCCCCTCCTGTTTCCCCTCCCAGGCGTCATACAACTCCAAAAAACCTGCTTCGTACGTTCTTCATGCGAGCTAGGGTTTGACCCATAATTACCCTTTTCCTCCCCTCCCCCCCGCCAGCTCAACGAACCCCCCACCCACCTTCGTTCTCCACGCGAGCTAAGATTAGGGCTACAACTATCCCCTCCCCCCCTCCCCCCCCCAACCTCCCCCAAGCTTCGTATAACTCCCATCGACCCATCGACCCACCTTCTCCATCCGAGCTCGCCGTTCCAGCTCCCATTCGTCTTCGCCCCCCCGCGGGCCAGCGCCACCACCGCCACCACTGGCTCGTCTGCCCCCGTTTTCGCTCTCGCTGCCGAGCATGTTTCCGATGCGCGAGAACACCCCGGAGGAAGCTGGATTCGAAGATGGCGCGGCGGAAGCAGAGGGGATAGCGGTACCTGCTGTCGCGGAAAGGGCCGGTCAAAACGTGTTTGGTGGGTTAGAAACGCGATTATTCTACAAGTAGTCGGTTCTTAGTGCTAAACGTGATTTTTCTCGAAAAACAAAAATTCGGCACCACGATGACCGGCACATGGTTCTTTTCAACGACACGGAATACTAACCCCCCCCCCCCCCCCCCCTACCCCCCTTCCCCCCCCTCCACCCCCCCACCCCCCGTCACCCCGTCCCCCCCACTCTCTACTCCCTACCTCACTCACGGCGCTTGCGCGCTTGGTAAACGCGACGTCTGCCTGGTGGGTGAAAACACAACGTGCTCCGTCCCACCAATGCACGGATGCGATGGTCTATGGCGAGGGTCTATGGCCATACAACTACGGCTATGCATGGAACGAATACACCCCCCCCCACCCCACCTCCAGCACTGGGCCTACCCCCGCCCCCAGTAGATGCCACCTCGCCCTTCTGCAAGGCAAGCGCCATCCGATAGTCCTCCTCCATCTGCTTTCTCTCATCCGCCGATACCGTGAATGATCGAAGGTGATCCTCATCTTCAGGCCTAAAGGGCGCAAAATGCGCCCCCCCTCCCCTCCCCCCACCGCCACCGTTGCTTGCAGGTCCGGGTGGTGGCGCGACGGGGAGGCCGGGGCCGTGCCGCGCCCGAGGCCTGACGCGGGTTTCCACCTCCAGGTTTAGGGTGGGGATGGGGTGGGGAGGAGGGGGGGGGGGCGACAAGAATAATATCAAATATCGCAATGATATTTGGTTGTGGACGATTGGGCAGCGAAGAAGCGAGGTTGCAAATAGGCAAAGTTGTTGATCTATACTTGACTTCGTAGAGAGGCTCAGCGGCCTTGGGCGCGCCCCACCCCTAGCCCAATCCCCACCCCACCCCCAACCTAACCTTACCTCCGTCCTCCGACGACCCAAGCGCTCAACTCAAACACCAACCCAAAACAACCACCCCCTTCTAGAGCACTTTGCAGAGAGACCTGGTGACCTTTAGCGGTCCCCTCGTCCCCACTCCCACCATAACCCCACCCCCAACCCCACCCCCACCTCCACTCTAACTTCCACCGCCAACTCCACCCGTAAGTCAACCCCAAACACACACTCTTACCTCTTCGAGGGCTTTGTAGAGAGGCTCGGCGGCCGTGGGAGGGGGAAAGTCGCCCAGGAGCAGCTCTTGAGCGGAAACCACCGTCCCGTAGAAGTCGCGGTTGGTGTCCTTGCGGGTGACCATTGTAGCAGCCTCAAGAGAGACGCCGATAAAAACGCCCTAAAAAATGCGGCAACCCCCCACCCCCGCGGACGCCGAAGTAGTAGTAATAGTAGTAGTAGTAGTAGTAGTAGTAGTAGTAGTTGTAGTGGCAGCAGTAGTAGTAGCAGTAGGAGTAGCAGTAGCAGTAGCAGTAGCAGTAGTAATAACACCAGCAGCAGCAGCAGCAGCAGCAGAAATAGCAGCGGAACGATGTTGACGACGGGAGGCAATTTTTGTTCCAGGCCCACAAAACCAATCGGAAAAAAGGAACAAGAGCAGAGGAAGCAGGAGGCGTTTCGCAGGCAATTACGAAGTCGCGAGGAGGGGGGGGGGGAGGGAGGAGGGAAAAGAGGGGATGGAGAGGGAGCGCAGGTGGGGGGGGGGGGGGGTGGAGAGCGGGGGGGGGGGGTTGAGTGCCATTGGTCAACCAAGCGTCCATCGTCAGGAGGAGATTCGAGAACCGTGAGGGAAACGCGCTACGCTTGCGCAGATCCTGCGCGGTCTGAGCAGAAAATGAGGCGCGTTACCCTTCCGAAAAAGCCAACAAGGGTCAGCACGGCACGCTGCTTCGCCGCTGCTCCTTCGGTTGCTGTTGTCTGCCGGTACTGCTGCTGTCTGCTGTTGCTGCCTGCTGCTAGCGGCTGCTTTCTGCTGCACAACTACCTGCTGCTGCTACTTGCTGCTTCTGCGCTACTGCCTGTTTGTCGCTGCTGTATGCTGCTACTGCTGCTGGTGCTGCTCCTCCTCCTCTTCCCGCTATTCGCTTGCAACTGTGCACGCTACTGTATCGTCCTGATGCTACATACCGTTGCTGCTGCAGCTCAGCCGAACCTTTGAGTACGAAAAATCTCTACTGCTGTTATCTCCTAGCACTTGCTGTACGCTTTCGTCCTGGTGCTATATACCGTAGTTGATGCTGTAACCGTACGTACCTTGGAGTGGGCGTACGAAAAGGCGGCGGTTACGCCGCCATCACCGGCTCTGATGTCCGTTGACGCAGTCCGACCCACAGGCCCAACGGAAAGGCTCAATTCCGTTCCAAGAGACACCTGTGCATCATCCAGTCGACAAATTAACAACGGCCAGTCAACGTGTCAATGATGACCAATCGACAAACCAACAATGGCCAATCGAGAACCAACATCGACCTACGAGAAATCAACAACGAACCATCGAAACATCAACAGCCAACAATTGACCAACCAAAAACGACCAATCGACAAAACAACATCCGATCAGAACGCGGCATCGTCAACAAGCACACAGCACAGCACAGCACAGCACACCCCATCAGTTCCGCACAAGCAGCTCTTGGCAAATATCAAACCGCCAGTTGCACTAAATCATGGGCCTCTTATTTCTGCTCCCTTAATCACTTAGATGTGTTCTTCCTTGCGCGAGCGTAGCGGGCGGCGTCAGCTGCCCGCCGGAGCGGAGCACTTGTAACTTACTACTTAGTACTAGTATAGTCGGTCAATTTACAGCCCAGATAGTCAGGTCTTTTCGCGAGTCATGACCCGACCCGTCGGTATCCCGCGGATCGAGTCGGGTCCGGTTAACTCCTTTACAACTCGAAACCCCTTTATGGGGACAGTATTACTTGGATTTAGTATAGGGAGGGGTTTGGGGGCTCTAAAGGGGTTAAGAGGTACAGTATTCCAAATGTCGAAACACTTGGGTCGGGTTGGGTGAGGATGTTTCGAAATCTTAGGGGTCGGATCGGATCACCCTTGGTTTCGTTCCGACCGACCCGACCTTTGCGAGAAGTAACCCGATCCGTCAAAACTTTCACCCCGACCAAATCCCAATGTCGGGACGACAGCTCACCTGTCCCGTACCCGTGAAAGCCTCCACTGCTCCCACCGTATTCAGCACGATCACCACGTCGGTCAGCTGCACAAAAAAAACGGAAAACAAAAACACGCAAGGGATTTCCATGCGGAAGTTAGGCGTTAGGGCACGGGGACACATTTCGAGTTTGCTGGCTGGGGGCGCTAGAATTCGATTTGCTGGAATAAGAAGCAGCAGTACGTTTAGCCGATTTGAAAACAGTGTGTCCCACAAAACGCGGGTGGAGCTCCAAAAGAGTAAACCTGGTATAGTACGGTGAGGAGGCACACCCTTAACACCTTCCTGTTGGGAGAGTTCCCAGACGGCGACGCGGCGGCTACCGCGCAAAACACATCGCACCAACCCAAAAACCAAAACACACTTACAGGTTATACACGCGAAACAAACAAAAAAAAAAGGAAAAAGGAGGGTAAACATTAGACGAGTGGAAGAAAAGGAAAAAAGGAGCAACGGAAACAAAACAAATAAAAACAATCACGAAGAAACATAAAAACAAAACAAAACAAACATTAAAGCACAAAAATGAAAAAACACGCAACACAAAACAAAAACAACACAAACAAAAACAAATGCGAACAACACCCTCAATAACAGAAGTCAACCGAGTGCACAGAGGGAAGGAGAATAGATAGGGCGGGGGTGATGATAATCGGTGCATTGTGCCAGCATTTTCGATTAGAACGAGCTACTGTGCACTGACCGGTGTCGGAAGGCAGATAAAACGAAAAAAACAACAGCAACACCACCACCACCACCACCACCACCCGAAAACTACCAACGACACCACCACCATCGACCATTGCCGCCGCCGACGCCACCACCACCACCACCGCCACCAACAGCAACAATAACCGCAAGCGCAACCGCGACAACAACAGCAACAACAGCGCCAGTACCGCCGCCGCCGTCGTCACCACCACCATCACCACCACCACCACCGGCAGCGGCAGCAGCAACGGCAACAGCAACAGCAACAGCAACACCAAGCAACAACAACAACAACAACAACCAGGGCTGAGAGTTGGCTGACTAAGGCCAGAACAACAACCAAAACCAAGACCACAACAACAAAACGCCTTACCTCTCCGCCGATCTGGAAACCCCAGCCGAGGCCGACGCTGCCCAGCGCTGAGGGGGCCGACCATCCGCCGTCCCGCCTCCTGGCCACGACCAAACCGGTCCCCACTCGCGCGGTAACGAACAGCCCCACCTGGTAGCGAAAAATCACGGTCGGTTTCGGACGGACGTCGCTTTCGACCGTTTCACCTCTAATACTAAAAAAACACATTATGTATCTTGGTAAAATATCTTTCGATTTTCGACCACCGACCGTTTCTCGCCTCTATAGACATGTCGACAGTTGAAAGTACGTTCGACTACTTTTGAGCACTCCAACAAATTCGATATTCGGTATTATACGTATGTCTGCACATTTCGTTTGGTCTCAGCATAAATGATACGGGGATGCCAGGGGGTGGGGAGGAAAAACGCGTTAGATACGACATATAACAAATATCATAACAAAATAGACAACAAACGGTACGTATAATATTGATATGGATACCTTGACGAAGGTGATGAAGGCGAGACCTCGAGCCTCCGCGATGAGGTCCCTAGGGATGCTGTCGGCTCCTTCGATCACGTTGTCGGACGTGAAGTTCAACAGGGTGTTCGCGGCCTTCAGGATCTCGCCCACCATGTCGAACGTCACCGGAGAGTTAAGGTATCTGCGTAAACATGGAATAGCAGTAACAGTAGCAGTAATAATGAGGCGCGCGAAGCGCGCAGCGCTGAGCCTTTTTTTCTTGGTTTTTTAAAAACAAAAAGCCTTTTCATATCGGATCGCATACGAGGGTAGGGTGCCTCGAACTAATTTCTCGGTATGTGTTTTTTGTTTGTATCAAGTTTTTCGGCCACGTATGTCCACCGCACTCAGCGTCCACGACACCAAGGCCAGCTCCGACGGGTCCTGTGCACGCACAAATGACAGACAAATCTGTTCGTGCTGGTTTCGCTGTGAGTCGTTGAGAGTTCGTCGAGATAAGTGCGGCAACGTGTGATTCCACAGGCACACCAACCACTGGGTGTGCGGCATTTTTTTGTGGTTTGACAGGCATTGCTGGGCTACACGTTATATACGAGTACTCACGCACAGCGACACTGACCCGGCTCTGGTCCCATGTGCCGTGCTGCTACTACCGCTGCTACATACACCTGCTTCTGCTTCTGCTGTGCTGCTGCTGATTCGAATGCTGCCCCTGCCACGAGTACAGCACCACCAGTTGTACGGGTACCGACTTTTTTTTCTCTGAAAACACTTTTGGGTGTGCGGCATTTTGTGATTTGATAGGCATTGCTGGGCTACGTTATATACGAACACAGTACGGGTTTCTCCCATGATCGTATTTCTGTGATCGGAGACGCAGATTGTGAGCCTTCAACCAATGGGAATAACAAAGATTCCCATTGCCTTCAGCATTTCAAGCGAAAGGGAGCACTATTTGTTATTCTGCAGCATGCTGCTGCACGAGTACCTACGTTCAGGAGGTTGATGGACGATACACACGCACAGCGACACAGACCCGGCTCTGGTCCCGTGTGCCATGCTGCTGTTACTACCGCTGCTTCTACACCTTTTCTGCTGTACGAGTAGTAGCTCTTGTCAGGAGGTTGTTGGACGACTTTTTATTTATGTAAAAAGCTATCTCTATGCTGCTGTATGTACGAGAACCTATTTTCAGCAGGTTGATCGACGACTGATTTTTTTCTCTGAACACAGGACGTAAATGTCAAACAGCGTAGATGTTCGTGCGGAATAATAAAAACGCCACAATACCGGAGATAGATAGACGCTCATCGTCCTGTCAAGAGTTCAACCGAAAAAAACGGGAGAACTACGAATCATATCTAAGCTGCTGCTGCTGTACGAGTACCTGCTATATCCACAAGCAAGCCCACAAGCGCGTCGAGAACAACATCAGCTCTCGCTCATCATACCTTTTTCGTTCGGGATACTCGAAGCAGTGATGTCGAACCTACCGGTACACCCTCAATTCGATAGGTCCCGATTCCTCGCGTTAAAGACGCTCTGAAAAAAAACACATGTGCGGGGTCGACCGTAGTACAAGGAACTCCATATATGATGCATCGCAGATATGACTACGGCAGGTATTGAGGCCGCGCTTCATTACCACCCATTACTAGTATCGGTATCACTATCAGTGTCAGTAGCAGTAGCAGCCACAATAGTATTAATAACAGTGGAAACAACAGCAAAGTCGCGGCGGAGTTAAGGTATCTGCGCCAACACGCACTAGTAGTGGCAGATAGCAGCACAGAAGTAGTTCGATACGTGACTCAATCGCACTACGTAAAGCAACAGCAACAGCAACGGGACGTGTCCAGGGCAATGGTTACACAACCGAAAGCACGGCTTGTGATGGCAAAGCGCAGGATACGAGACAATACCAACCGAAGCAAAGAATTAGGTTGTTGTGATACTAACAGAACGATATAAGACAAGACAAGACAAGACAAGACAAGGCAAGACAAGACAAGACAAAAACACGCCCCTTACCTCTCTACCGAAGTGCGGCTGTGATGGGTTGGCATCGCCGAGTGCGTCATCGTTTGCTTCAAGCCACGTACAACGAAGCCCGAAACAAAAACAAAACAGCCACAGGTGGAGGAAAAAAAAAGACGCAAAAATAAACAAATCAGACAGACAAACAAACAAGCAAACAAACAAACACGCAAGCACGCAAGGCAAGCAGGCAGACAGGCAAACGACCATACAAACAAACAAACACACGAGGAAAGAGATGGAGAGCGCGAACAAGGGAGAGAAAAACAAGGAAGGGAGGGAAAGATAAGCAAGGGTAAAGACAACAAAGACAAGACAAGACACGCAGACGGGCAGAGAGATACAGAGAGGGCGCGAAAAGGGAATCGAGGTAGCGACAAAAGTGGAGGTAGGAGGTAAACAGAGACGTGTTACTAATAGCTCATTTCGGGGAACACAACCATGAAGGTGTTCGAGTGCTCCATACGTCGAACAGGCAAGAATCATCCCCATTGATGATCTATATGATCTATGCCATTCAGGGAAGACAGATCCCTGGTGAATACGATCTGCATGACATACATATCACGTTGTCGGGCGAGAGCCGTATGGTTGGCATGATCTAGCTCATGTTCCCTGGTTTGGATCTGTACTGCACAGATCCTGTACAAAAGGATCTGTCTACAGACGCGGGGTTTAGATGATCTAGACCATGGTCGGTCCCATGTGTAGATTTTCCACTTGAAAAAAAGACCACTCTGTCCGGAATGTATGGATCGATTGGATACTAACACGAATATAAAACGGTCCTCACATGCCTTTTTCTTGTATTTTTGTTGAAGATAAAAACAAATCACGACCGTTTATTTTTTCTTCCAAATCAATCCCTAAGCAGTGTGTGCTCCAAAAAAAAGTAGGATCCCTTCCTTAGGTTGAGGCGTTGAAGAATAATGAGCGCATGCCAATTATGACATTTGCTTCACAACAAACATTAGGACCCCCTTTCGAGCTGGCTGCAGCCGATTCTACGACCTCCCGGCGAGATCTCCGAAAAGAAATATCCCAGGACCGGCGATCTTTTTTGGTTCGACCAACCATGACTTACCAACCTATTTCACTTGCCCACGCACACATGTCGATGAAAGCTACAAGTATCTTGCTGCGCGACCTCCTAGCTACAGCCACACTACAAATAACAAAAAAACATAATAATCACACCCCGTAACATGCGCGATCGAAGTATCACACACAGCTTGCAAAGCTGAGTGTTAATCAAAAAATATTTTTTGGTCAATCTAACAGCGCTCAAGTGTGGTTTTCATTGTTATAATAATAACTCATGGCAAAAAAATCGTTGTTATTACCTGAAGGTCTGCTTGCATGGGAGCCAAGACATGATCGCACTCCCTGCACACCCTTTGGACCTCTCGGGGGTCGAAGTCCGCCAAGGTCATCGAAGCATCTGACGGGGGGTAAACCACCTTCCATCAGCCAAAACGAATAGGAAAATAGGAAGGGGAGGGTGCAGGAGGGGGGTTGGGGGGGGAAGCGGCGGGGGGGGCGGGTAGGCAATTAAATCATGGATGTCGTCCTCAGGACCATAGACCTGCGCATGCCCACAAAATGTCGGGACGGAGCACGCCGGGTTTCACCGAGCAGGCAGGCATTGCTTACACCAAGCGCGAAGGGGGGCGAGCTCCTAAGGCGTGTCACATAAAAATACATACTTCGAAGTACATACATTCCACGATCTTGGAAGGTTTCAAAAGCACGTCAAAGTGTGTGTGGGGGGGGGGCATCGCAATTTGGAGCCAACAAAAATCGCCACAACAAAAACGCCAGCCAACGAAAAAAAAAAGAAAGCAGTACGTGCGCCTCTACATATCGACGAAACAACTGGTATCATCCTTGTTCCATTTTTGGTGTGTGTTTTGTCATCCCTCTACAACCCATGGGTCTAATCGCTGGCCATTTTCGGACACAACTCAGATCTGAGGTCTCGACGCCGCACCCACCACCCATCCCTCGGGTTCCCGCCACGTTACACGCTTTGGGCATGTATCATGCTATGTACTGCCGAACTAAGTGAGCATGCACTGAAACACATCGGTGTGTCAGGTATGACGGTGAGATTGGGCCACACAAAGACGGATGCCACCCTCCGTTGCAGCTACGGCTGAGCCAAAGAAAGACGGATACCACCCCCCTCCCCCCCCGCTACGCAGTCCACTCCTTTTTCCGTTGTGCCTGCTCACACAACCCCCTCTCCCTCAGCCGCAAAGAGCCCAAGCAAAAAAAAATACTATGGCATAACCCCCTCCCCCCCCCCTCCCTCCAAAGAGTTCCCGCTTCAAAAAAGCAAACCTATTGCAATGGAAACCTACATCGTTGAGGGGCACCAGAGCCTTCGATGGCGTACACGCCGCGCACGCCACACGCCCGCAGTACCTATGGACACAGGTTTAATGAGGAAGTTTGCACAATCGAAGAGAAAAATATCAAGCACGGGGGAGGGGGGGGTGGGGGTGGGGGAGGCGCAAAAAGTCGCAAGCATGAAGGGGGGGCACGAGCATGAGGGGAAGCAGGAGAGGGGTGGAAGGGGTGAGGATGCTTGTAGTGCAAGAACAACTCAATACGAATGACAGCTGGGTTTTGTATTGTATGGTAAAGCGAGTTACTGTGATATGAAACCGTCAGTGCAGGTATCTTGCATGCCTGTGCTGTGAGAGACCAAATACCTATGTGTATACTCTAACGAAACCTCTACTCAGCGCCAGTTACGACATGCTCTGCATGCTCTACTGCTGCAACGCCGTAATAGCGGTATGGAAAGCTGCGAAGGGATGTGGAAGGAGGCGGTGGAGGGGGGGGGGGGGATTCCTTGAGCTGTCCCGCCATTCGATGACGATGACCGCTGTATGCATACCCATACTACATACTACGGTACGCCACACCTCATAAGAAACCCATATTTTGCAAGGCTTTTCACCCGTCAGGTCGTGTCAGGAGGTCTCCAAAATCTCTCTTGTTGAATCGGGCCGGGTGAGAGGTGTTCCAAACCGCACTGGTCGGTCCGAGTCTGGTCAGGAGGCTTTTGAATGTCATGGGTCGGGTCGAGTCGAGTCGCGTCAACCTGACCCGACCCGATCTGACCCGCGAAAATTGCTCGATCCGTTCCGCGAGGTGTGCTAAACCTGAGAGGGGACTGTTGAAAACCGATTTAGTCGGAAATGCGGCTGGTGAACCCAACTGATGGCTTGCCGACTTGCGTCAGGCGAGCGAAGCCAGCAAATTAGTCTCCACAGGCCGAGGGGGGCCCGCTTGAGAAAGAAAAAAAAACCATCCAGTATTAGACAACCCTTCTCGCAATTATGCCAATCCAATAAATCGGATAGTCGGCACCTTCGTTGCGGCTAATCTGGAGAGTGTTCTCACATTAACTCGCGTACTCAAGTTGGTGGCCACAGGACGTGCTCCAGTCACTTGCTCTCTTCTTTTTTTTTTATCCCATTTATTATCCTCGCACTACTCTCGTGCTCCCTCCCAGTAGTAACTCGGATCCGGGGTCACACAGCGGGCCCCTCTCCCCCCTCCCCACTACGGTACGTGCCTTCACTTTTATCGCGAGAACAATTCAGCATTTTGCTTCCCTCGTCGACCCGCGTCGAATTGTACCTACCCACGCTGCTAGGCGCTCTCAGCAGTTGATCCGTTTTTTGCTTTTTTGCAAATAAAGTAAAAATCTCACCACGGTGGGAATCGAACTCAAGGACCAACGCTAGCAGTATTCGAGGGTGTTACACCACTAGACCACCGAGGCGACAGGCTAAAACTCACTTGCTCTTGAGTGGAACAAGAGAGATGTTTTTCTTCTATTTTTCAAAATAGACCAGGGAAAAAATAAAACAAACCAAAAGTGGTACAGGTATGCTTCGAAGTCTATCATAGCCGAAGCAAGCCATACGTACGCCAAAAAATACCAAAATGAAATCGGAAGTCAGAGAGTGACGAAGGTTGGTTACTATCCGACTCGTGCATAAATCTTCGAAAAAAAAATCGCCTCCAATCTCCCACCTCACTGGAACGTGCGTGCCAATCAGATTCTAACCAGTCCCCTGTACTCTGCTGTATCCGCTTTGCTTTTGTGCTACCCGCCGTATCCCTCTCTCTCTCCTGAATGATAGCTCACCTCAACCAACTCGTTCTCTCGTACTAGAACATCCCCTACCAAAGTCATAAATACGCCTTCCAAATACATCAAGATCCATTCCCGCTCCACTCCAGATTTCCTACGTTCAATCTTGCACACCATTCCCCAGTTCATGATAGAGGGTTGATAAGCGCACCTACTCTGTACAAGTACCCTGGCACCAAACCAACAAACAGCGGGAACGCAACATGTGACTACAGGAGTAGGTCAACAGGTGTTCGGAAACTGCATCCGATTCCACGTGCTCTGTAGGTACCGCAAACACTAACGTTAAAATAGTCTCGTCAGTACATGCAATTTGTAACAACCCGACGGTAAATCGGTACTCGTAAGAAGAAATTGATTAGACTAGCGTTCAGAAGAAGAAGGGCTCGATGAACTCAGAACTAACTAACCCACCGCCTCTTCGCACGAAAACAAGGCAACTCCTACATTATTGCCTCACTCGTACACAGCTGTGTAAGGCAGACACGTGCCAGGCCTGCACGCAGTGCCACACATGTGGGGGGGGCAAGTCGCCCGTCACTTACTACTTCTTGCAGTGCTGCTGTCGTCACGCTAAACATCCACAAAACACCGCAAAATGCAAAATAAAGCAAAAATAAAGCAGTGCCTAGTCTATACCTGGTACAATAAGACGCAACCACAGCTTTCCTGGTATACCAAAGGGTATGACCCAACAGAGGTTGCCAAGGTACCACAACGAGCGGAAATATAACATCAATTTTTAAGGTAATATTCAACATACACGGTCATTAAATTTACGCCCACAGTGGTTACGTGTAAGACCACCGCCGTGTCCTCGTACTAGTGCGCCGATCGTTCTCGAGCTCTCACCGGCAGTGGTGTTTCCTCGTTGTGACATCGAACCCTCGGGAGCACAGAAAGCACCGTGTAACTTCCTCATCAGGAACCCATCGCCTAGGGCCGCTCTCCATTGCTCGGTGTGTTGCTGTACAGGCACTGCTTCTGCTGCTGCTTCTGCTGCTGCTTCTGCTCTTGCTGCTGCGGCTGCTCTGTTGCTCCGCTCCCCTCCTGGAACCTCCTTACAAATCACAGCAAGAGCACGTTTTATCGTGCCGAGGTATAGTTTGGAACACACCCTGAGGTCAACTGGTGTAGACGCTTCTTTGCTCACAGGGGGTAATGAGGCGACTCGCTGCGTACTGGGTACCTTTCGAGAAAGCGAGTGAAACCTTTTGAGGGTTTTGAGTTTTCAAGTTTAGAAAGTTCTCACACACCTTGGTATGGCGTTTTTTAAGCGCGGAGAGGGGGAGTGATAATCTCGCAGACATAGGCGGAATCTAAACCTCGCCCACGGGGACGTATAAGAACCATCCCTGGACTTCCACCGTCGTATTACGGTTCACTGTGTTTGAAAACTTGGTGCTGGCTGCTGGCTGCTGCTGCTGGCTGCTGCTGCTGGCTGCTGCTGTGCCTGTAGCTTAAAACTAGCACCAAACTACCGTTTAGTTTATATCATATATGCTTGCTCATCTAAAGTTTCCAGATCTCACGGTTGATTGACAGCCAGCCGTGATTCCCTCAATGACGGAAGTTGTGGGCTGAAGTTGTACTGTAAATGGGTGCCGAAAGCTAGCTGTAAGGCAGCTATTTGGCACGTGTTCCTCTTTTCTTCCACACGTACATTATTATGCACTGTTGTCTACTGCTGTTGTGGGTAGGTTGTGTAATATTCAAGTTATAGACTACACTGCTGTGGGTGCGCTTGCACATTGTCCTGTAACATGTTATAGTTCCTGGATACAACAGGCACGTCAGACTGACACTATTCTTGGGCACCTACGGAGAGCAAGCGTGGGATATTCTTCCCTCTGCGGGTGTGTGATGTGTGTAGGCTGCACTACTGCTTGCTGTGTACTCACTGTATGTACATGTACACATGTATGTATGCATATGTACATACTGCGTGCTGCATGCATGCAGCGGTCGCGGTGTCCACAGCAAGTACAAATCGTCCTCGATTTCGACGATTTCTCACTCGTAGGGGCTGAAGTTCGGCCTTCAGTGTGTGGGGTATGTAGTCTAGGTGTAAATATGCAATATGTAGTCACAGTGGTGGTCGTGGGGCTGTAGGAGCAACGCCAGCACCTACGTGTGTGGGGCTGCACTACGTACTGCTGCTGTGGCGGCCTAAACAGCACCTGCAAATCGTCATCGATTTTGCCAATTTCTAGCTTTCAGGGGCTGAAAGTCGAGCCTTGAGTGTACAGGGGTGTCCAGGTGTCATATTGCTGCCTATCTCGGTGGCCATGGTGCTGTAGGGGCGGTGCCAGCACCCTCGTTGATGCCCGCGAATTCGCACACTGCAAACCGTAATATGACGGTGGAAACCCGGGGATGGTTATTATATGTCCCCATGGTCAAGGTTTAGATTCCGCCTATGTCTGCGAGATTATCACTCCCCCGCGGAGAGAGAGCCAGAGAAAGCTGTGCAGTGTGCAGTTGCGCCGCGTGCCGCGGGCGCGGCGAACGCATGCGCGGCCTTGGGGCGCAGGTATCGGGAACGGTGGTGGGCATTAGCAGTGGTAACCGAAGGTTATGCCCCCATCATTGAGGCTTAGCTTGGGTCACTGAAAGTGCTGTTAGCTTTTACGTGAATACGTGAAGCGCCAGAGAGAACATATCATCGAAGATCGAATTTTCTTGCGTCTTTCTTCGTACCTGGTATCCAAACCGTCGACCCTCCTTTTGGAGTTCAAAGTGACGCGGGGGGGTCGGGTATGCATTTGGTTGGACAACGTAGAGGAAGGGAGAGGTGTAGGAAGTTTGTTGCGTCCCAGGTATTTGGTTGGACAGCGCGCGTAAGAAGGATTGTACAGGCAGTCGGGGCCTCGCGTCCCAGCAGTGCGGTACTGTTGTTCCCCGTGGCGCAGGGGAGGGAGTGTGGAAATCGCTCGTCACGACTGCGTTCTCCTACAGAGTACTGCACCGTCCTGGCATAACTCGGTGTCATACTTTAGTGCGTGTATTGCCATCTAGCTACGCACCGCCCTAGTGAAGGACCACGGCTGTAGCTTACGAGGTGTAGCAGCTCGTAAGTCGCAGAAAAGATATACCCGTGGGTATATATATAGACTATGGTGCTCATTGATAAACACAACAACGCGGCGCGCACACACAAAATAACGTCCTTTCGGAGGAGGGCCCGCTGGACGCTGTACCAGGTTTTATCGTCTAATACATTCATGCCTATCTACATGATATCTAGACTATTTGTCGTAGCGGTATTTCTTTGACTTCCCAACCGAATCCCCTACTATCGTGCTTGCTGTCGGCTGCAGACTACCACCAGTAAGTGTGTCGGCCTGTACCATCTGGCGGTGCGTAGATACAACAGTAAAATAAATAAATAACGCACTTGACACGAGATGTACGATCACGCCGTGTCACTCTAGTCTAGACCTATACCAGCACATACATTTTCACACCGAGCTAAATGATACGTAGTATCGCTGACAAATTGACGGAGAACCGACCGGGAAGGATCCAGTTTTTATGCTCGGTTTGTATTCAACTTAGAAAGTCAAACGACCCAAACCGAAACACGGTTTCCCGAAACCGAAACACGGTTTCCCGAAACCGAAACACGGTTTCCCGAACAAGAAACCGAAACACGGTTTCCCGAACAAGAAACCGAAACACGGTTTCCCGAAACCGAAACACGGTTTCCCGAAAAAGAAACCGAAACACGGTTTCCCGAAACCGAAACACGGTTTTCCGAAACCGAAACACGGTTTCCCGAAAAAGAAACCGAAACATGTTTTTCCGAAACCGAAACACGTTTTCTCTATCCACCGCTTTGTTTCTCTATTTTATTTATGGCGGGTCATGCCCGTAGCTATGGTGCCCTAACCCGCAGTCGATCCGCGAAGGTGCAAAACCTACGGGAGGGTGCAGAGGTATATACCATGACTTTCAGACGATTTTCGTCGTGCCGTGTGATAATCAACAACCCATATGTTCACTGTAGTATGCGTGCGCATTATTACGTAATGTGCTGCCATGTGGTCGAAGCAAAGCGCTGATGAATAAGTACTGACAGATAACCATGGTCGCCAACTTGCGTGTCCACACCTGAAGAAGGCGTGTACAAATGTGCGTTGCGACGCCATCGCGTGCGTAGTAGTGTGCAAGGTCTAGGAAGCTGAATATATAGCCTAGCGCGTTACCTTCGTCCTACCAGATCCCGCATTGACGCCCTTGCAGCTTCAGCTATGAACTGCACGTATTGATAGCAATTTGTGTGCGGCCGAAGCTGTTGTGACGTTCGACCCATGTGTCGAGAGGTGTGCCCCTTTATACGCGTAGTACCCCTGGGTTTTCATTACTTGTTTACTGCGTTATTTTTTGTGTGTACGTTGTCTCTGACCTGGCCCTCGGCTTGCACCTGTTTATTGGAATCAATCATGGGAGCTTCCGAGTTGGGTATACGCCAGCAAGATTCGCCCATGACCGATATTGGAGGTTTCCTGGTGTTTGTATGCACGGAGCCCTGCTTTATTTTCGTCGACATTCTCACACTTGCGTATGTATCGGTATTCGCACTTTGCGCCCTCTTCCCTCTTCCTCTGTCGTACGTATCTCTCGCAACAGCTGTCGGATCGAAGGACGTCGACGACGATTTTCACCGCGAGGAGAGTGGCCTTTGAAGCGGCGTGAAACAGAGTGAGTGTATACTGAGGGAGGGGGGGGGGGGGCGCATGGGTAGTTGCTTTGTCCTGTTGGTGCACATTGTGGTTGTGGTACGGCGCTTATTACGCGTATGACCAGATGTTTTTGCGTCGACCATGACGCGCGGTAGTACTCTGTGTTGGTGCACAATTCACAGCGAATATGAGCTGTGAATACCTTGTTTGTCGAGTTTCTTCCACCAGGTGCTGACGGTTCCAGACTGGCAGATTGTTCACAGCCGAAATTCAAGAGTCCCCACACATGGCGATTCTCCGGGGTAGAACTTGATATTTGTGCGGAGAGGCGGGATAGTGTTTATTGTGTTCGTAACTATTTGTTCTACAGTATGGCCGTACGCGGGGTGCTTGTATACGCCGTCGACGGTCGTGTATATTTTATAGACGTTACTTTTTGGGTGAGTCTGTTTTTTTCTTTTTTCTTCATTCCACTTATCATCCTCGCACTGCTCTCGCTCGCCCTCCCAGTGGTAACTCAGATCCAAGGTGAAAGAGCAGGCCCTCTC
Source organism: Undaria pinnatifida (assembly GCA_012845835.1). Lineage (NCBI taxonomy): Eukaryota > Phaeophyceae > Laminariales > Alariaceae > Undaria > Undaria pinnatifida. Next base: position 12,073,929 of record JABAKD010000019.1, read on the forward strand.
CTCCCCCCTCCCCACTATACGGTGTGTACACGTGCGTTCATTTTTTTCGCGAAAATAATTTAGCCTTTTCTTCCTACTACGTCGACTCGCGTAGAATTGTTTTGGATTGAATTATACGCAGTCAGGCACAAAAACAAGTCGTTGATGATTTGGTGGCGATGATGTGGGATATATTTGGAGTATATTTTGCGTTGAACATTGTATGTATTGATCTCGTGGGTTCGAAAACACGTCGTGTCCGTTACTATTGTGTAGATGCCTTTTTTATTTGTCATCGCGATTCCTCGTGGTATTTAACACCGGTAACTTTTACAAACACATGTATGTCCCGTGATTCTCAGTACCATGAGTCAAACAATGAGGAGTCACCATGTAGTGAACTGTCGTACGTAGATGGGTGGAAATATCAGTTTAATGTGAAGAACACGCGTAGTGATATGTCAGCAGGTATTATACGAAAAAAATCACTGCTGTAGACCGTTGGTGATGAGCTCAGCGGCATACCTCAACAGGGTCCGGTGCCGCGCATCCTGTACGAGGTTCGCTGTCGCAACCTTGTACAGGGCCCGCTGGATTTACCCTGCACAGGGTCATATTGATTGTGACACCCTGGTTGGTGGTACACCCTGCCAGGGTCATACAAACCCTTGACCTTAACAAGTGTCCGGTGGCGAGCACCCTGTAGGAGGTTCGCTGATGACACCCTGCACAGGGTGCCCTTGATTGGGAGACCCTGGTTGGTGGTATGCCCTGCCAGGGTCATACAAATCCTGCACCTCACCAGGGTCCGGTACGGAGGACCCCGGGGCTGGAGCCGAACGTGTCCACCTGTGCCTTCGTTTTTAGCTGGGGCTCCTCACACGAGGGGAGCTCTGTTCCTCACCCAAAGTCCTGATTTTTGGCCAAACCCTGAAAAGTGCAGCCCAAGGAACAAACCCCTGGGGCGGGGGGGGGGGGGGGGGGGTGGCTATAACTACACAAATCACAAACAAGAAACAAAAAAACATTTTGGCGAAAAAATAACGGAATTTTCGAATTTTCGACGATTTTGGGGTATATAATATATAATATAAACGAACCTTTCAGAAACTGCACACGCACCCACGTTTTTTTTTTGGGGGGGGGGGACCAACTTCTTGGAATTAATAAAGGAGGCCCCTATCGTAGAACTGGCCTTGACTGCTTCATTGAGTTTGGAATTAATAAAGGAGGCCCCTATCGTAGAACTGGCCTTGACTGCTTCATTGAGTTGATTGAGTTGATTGAGTTGATTGAGTAACGACACACGATTAATGGTGACGGCCATTCGTTTCTAGCTGGGGGGGCTCTTCACATTTGGGGAGCTCTCTACACTGCTGTTGGTACCTCACCCAAAAACCTGATTCTGGGCACACACTCTGAAAGTGCTGCAACCCGAAGAACAAACCGGGGTGGAGGGGCCTACGCACACGAAACACAAAGAAGCTAAAAAAAAAAATCAACAACAAAAAAAAAAATGTGGCACACAACAAATAAAACATGATGAACGAATGGAAATTTCGGCAATAATTTCGGGATTTCCAGTGTTGCTTAGTCTAGTCCTTTTACAAAACTGCGCACGCCCATCCATGCTTTATTTTTTCAAGGGGGGGGGGGGCGGGGGGGGCCAAATACTGTTGGAATCAGTCTACACTAAGAACCCCTATATATAATAATAGTGGAACGCGGCTGTAAAGTACTTGGTTGAGTTGACTGTGAGTAAAATGAGGGTAGCCCCGGTGGCGTATCAGGTTATCCTCGAGCCTGGTACGATATATTATAGGTCAGTTTCGTGAGTTGGAATCCCCCCGAGTGCATGCTCGTATAAATTCGTGGGGACTTTTTTCTTGTGCACAAATTGACTTGCGGAAAGCGCGAGAGCGTGAGTTAGCAACAGTCGATGAAAAATCGGGACGAGCAGTGGGATTGCTGAACCCTACGCGTATGCGCGCGATAAAAAAATTGAGAAGGCAAGAACCGGGGGGGAGAAGGGACGACACCTGTGACCACGGCTTGTTGTCCAGAAGCTGGAAAGTAGATGAGTAGTGTGAAAAAAAACAAAAACAAAAAAATGACACGTTTTACGGCGGCGGGAGAAGAGGTGGTTCGAACTTTTCATTCGTTTTTTTCGGGGCTCCTCGCCTGAGGAGCGCTTTTCTATTATTAGTATATTCTACTATACTATAATACTATTAGTATAGTGTGCTTTCTTTTTTTCCCTTCATCCCAACATTTTTCCTCGCACTACTCTCGTCCTCCCTACCAGTAACAGCTCAGATCCGGGGTCACATAGCGGGCCCTCCTCCCTCCTCCCCACTACGGTACGTGCCTACATTTTTGTCGCGAGAAGACTTCATCAGCATTTTCTTCCCTCCCTCGTCGACTCACGTCGAATTGTACCTACCCACGCTGCTAGGCGCTCTCTCTCTGCAGTTGATCATTTTGTTGTTGTTGTGTTGTTGTTGTTGTTGTTGTTTTTGTTGCATTTTTGCAAATAATGTCAAATCTCACCACGGTGGGAATCTAACTCAAGAAGCAACGCTAACTAGTAGCATTCAAGGGTAACCACTAGATAGACCACCGGGGCGACCGGTATACTATTATTAGTACCTCACCCCCCAAAAAACCCGATTTTGGCTGCACAAACTAAAAGTGCATGCAACTCGCGAGGAACATAATATACACCCGGTTGGGGGGGGGGGGGGGGGGGGGGGGGGTTAAGGTGCACAGAACACAAACCAAAAACAAACCATTTTGAAAAAAATAACAAGAATATAAAAACATGGAATTGTCGACGATTTTTTTCCTGGTTGTTATTAAAACCTTTCTTTCTAGAAATTGCACACACTGCACGTGCCATTGTTTTGGAGGAGAACATGGAATTTCAAAGATACTCGGAATTAGTGTAGTTACAAGGAGCCGCGCCCCGCCGATCACAAACAAACGCTTTGCCCAAAACATGCGTTGAGATAAAATAATACCTGGGGTATCATTTATATGTCCGGAAAAGGGTGGTATACTGCTTAAATTATACTTCGAAGTATCTCTCTATTATCGTAGGATGCGGTTAGGTAACGAGCACGGCATATAAAAACGAGAAAAAAATGAGCACGGCATATTATTTATGTGGAGTAGTATCGATCACGGCTTTTTTTATTATACGGAGTAACGAGCACGAATTTTCGGTTTAGGCAGCAGCAGCAGTAAGTAGTAGCCCTGCCTACTATTACGTACGGAGATGTATTGTCAACAGGGGTCATTTAATGCCTAGACTATGGGGTTATAACTCTGTCAATTCTTCGTCGATAACGGTAAACGATAGCTTGGATTGTTCGCATAGTAGGCCTTACGGTGTCACGGCGCGAAAAAAAAAAGTGAAGAAAAAATATGATGTTCTGGCCGAGATAGTGCGAAAAATATTAGAAGTTTCAGGTGATTTTTTTTGCAACAATATATATATGGTGATGATGATGCGGCATTCACTCCTGTCAACAACGGGTTTCCGTAATAGGCTAAAAGCGTACAACACCTCTCTTCTACTAAACTGTCAAGGGAACAACAGCGGCAGCAGCATCTCGGCGGGTTCAGAAACACGCGAAAAAAAAAAGGCAGCTTGCGATATACGTAGCAGTGAGTGGCGAGTTTGGGCGCTGCAACGACGGCAAGCCGTGTGTGTTGTGTGTGCGGAGCCTTTTTCCTCTCTCCTGCGAGTGCGAGTTCAACCTCAGAACCGTCCTTACTCGCTCCATCGAGTAAGGTTCGTCATCCAAATATACTCGTCCTCTCTCTATAATAGACAAGGTAAAGGGCAAAGAAGCACCGTATTTTTCCGCGGCGGCTCCTTTCTTGAGGACCTCTATACCCCTGATTCTTAACGCATTTACAACTAACTGGAAACCCGTCTTTTTCACAAAATTACTTTGATTTATTATGGGGAGGGTTTTGGGGACTCTTAAGGGGGTTAACACACAAAAATGGCGATTTTTTTGAGGAAACTGAAAAAAAGCGCAACCTGTTACAACAAGAAAGAAACGTGGGGCTCATGATGATAGGTATACATCCAAAAATAAACAATTTTATTAACGAAAACAAGGCTGAAATTCCGACGCGAGTTTGGGTTGACTTATAAGGAGATCCCGCGGCGGCCATATTAGTACTCGGAAAAATATTATCGCGAGGCGTTCTACGGTAGCCCCCCCCCCCCCCCCCCACCCACCCACAATTTTTCTTCAACGAAATCGTCGGTTTTGAAACCACCACCCACACGACCGTACCTCCTGAAGAAGAACTGCGGTGTGTCCCTTGCCACCCCGACGTCGTCGGTCGACAAAATCCTTCCGCAACCAAGAAAATATGTGAAGATAGACATGTTGTACAGTAGGTGGCCCTATATAGTGCGGGTATGTGTCACGAAATTTTACCCGCACTATACCGGGCACCCGCACTATATAGAAAACCGGCCACTATAATAATATAGACGGATCTATATTGTGCCAAACGATTTCACCCGCACAATATCGGACACCCGCACTATATGACCCGCACTATATAGGGCCACCTACTGTATGTCCTTTTCATACGTATAGCACGCTCTTATTTCTCGTATCGAGCAGCAAAACGAAACGTTCGCAAAAGAAAATCGCTGGTTTGGGGAGGGGCGGGCTATCGTCCCAGGCAACGTTATAGAGGGGCCACTTTTGGGCCCTTTGCTCTTCTTGCAGTGTGGCTCGGTATCACTCGCAGTGTTGGATTAAATCGGTTATGCGAAGAATAATGTGCTCCCAGCAGCCCAGTCTCAGGGCGCGAGCTTCACTGCAACACACAGTGTGAAGAAGATGGTATATAGATGTCTTTATTAGCTGGTCCCGGATGCTGATAAGAGGGAAAGAGATGGAGTGAGGCGAGTGGGCGAAGCCATCTCGCTCCACACCAGGCAATATTCTCAACGCCCCAAATTCCCAAATACTACAGGTGCTACATTCTCATATTTCCACGTGTTCCTAGATTGGTTCCAGGAACAGTCTACAAGGACCTTCGGGACTATTCCACGTGTCCTTCCTATGCTATAATATTCCGCAATGCACCGTCGGGTAATCCGACAATACCCCGTCGGACGATCCTTCGTGACCATCGTTGTTCCTACTTTGTTCGTTGAGACAAGCTATATCGAACACCCTCCCTGGCGCTGGATCAACTAACAAGCCTCCAACAACACTGGCAACTCCCAAAAGCAATTTACGACGGAAAACTTATATCCCCAACAAAAAGTCACGGTGTTTCTCAAAACTCTCCCGAGCAATCGCCTTGGTGAGAATGTCCGCATGTTGATCCTCCGTCCTTAAGTACTTGACGCATAAATCTCCTTTTCCCACCAACTCGCGCAGGAAGTGGTACCTCACATCGATGTGCTTGCTGTTTGACGAACTCAGTGGGTTTTTGGCCAAGTCAATCGCCCCTTTGTTGTCTTCAAACACTCCAATGCTCGGCGATCCAAGACTAGGCATCAAGAAAACCAAGACTCCTCGCACGTACAGGGCCTCCTTCACCCCGTCGGCCATCGCTACGTACTCGGCCTCAGTGGTGGAGAGCGTAACGCATTTCTGCGTCCTAGAAAACCAAGATACGAGCGTTCCTCCGCAGCAAACAGCTACACCAGATACCGAACGCCTGTCCTCGGCCTTGTGGGCGTAGTCTGCGTCTACGTACGTCTCTAGGTCGTATTCCAACTGTACATCCCCCAACTTACTCTCTTTCCTGAAAGTCAAGCCCAAGTGGGCTGTAGCGCTCAAGTACTCGAGAACCTTCCTAGCAGCCTTCACGTGTACTTCCTTAGGATCGTGCGAGAACCGCGCAATCGCTCGCACTGCGTTTGAGATGTCAGGTCTCGTCTGGTTCGCAATCCACATCAAACTCCCCACAATTTCACGGAAATTCGCGTCCACCACAGGTTCCTCATCACTCACGTACCTGAGGTCCAACGACGGTGAAGCGGGGATGGGGCTGGTCTTAGTGATACCGAAACGGTCGACAACGTTTCGGATGAACTGAGTCTGTGAAATCTCCAAGGTTCCCTTCTCACGATCCCTCCTGTACTCGCTACCCATGTACCACGTAACCTCGCCCAGATGTTTTGTAGGGAATCTCTTATTGAGATCAGCTACTACCGAATCCGTCACCCCCTTGGTCGCTGCGATCTTGATGTCGTCCACGTGGACCACCAGCATCGCCACAACCGCGTCATTCAACATTAGTCGAAACACGCACGGGTCTACCAAGCACTGCTCAAACCCGCACTCTACTAGGGTTGACGACAGTAGCTTGTACCATGAGCGACCACTCTGCTTCAGCCCGTAAAAGGCTTTGTTGAGTAGGACTACCTTACCGGACATCTCGCCACAACCGCGAGGAAGTCTCAAGAAAATCTCGGTATCCAACTCTGCCTGAATAAAGGCCTGGTCAACGTCCAAGTGTCTCAAGTCCCAATCAAGCTTGCACGCCATTGCTGCAATGAGTCTGTTAGACGTGGTCGAGGCAGTGGGGGCAAAAGTCTCGAAGTAGTCAACTCCCTCTACCTGACTATAGCCCTTAGCTACCAACCGTGCCTTAGCTCTATCAATCATGCCGTGCGCGTCGCTCTTCCACTTCAAGAGCCACTTTGACTCTACGATATTGTTACTGGCGGGAAGTTCAGAAACCTCCACAAACGTTCCAGCAGCTTCGAGTCCATCAAACTCCGATCTCATCGCGTCCATCCAAACGTCCGAATGCTTCGACTTACGAGCTGCGGTGTATGACGTTGGTTCCGGTTCAGCCTCTTTGACAAGGCAATCCGGCAACTTCGTCTTCTCACACTCCGCTTCATTCGCCGCCAGTAGCGCCTGGAACACACGGCCTCCTTCACAGGGCCCGATCGCACTAATCAGTCCTGCTGCCGCTTCCCGATTGAGCGCCCTGGTCTGCGCTCTCGTACGTCCCTCCCGAATCTCTTCACCATCGCCCGGTCCTGACATGTGCGCTCCAAGTTGGCGTGCAGCAGTCCGGACCGCCGTGGGGGTTGGAGCTTCATCGTCAGAGGCCGACGCGTCGCTTCCATCCTGAGACGAAGAGTCGCTGTCAGATAATTCGCTGCTGACCGCTGATGTATCGTTCGGCTCCACATCTTCGGCGCGAAACTCGTCGCCAGCTTGCGGTATCGGAGACACCGCTGGCGTCATCGGGGACACCGCACGGAGTTGGTGAGGAATTCCCCTCCCCAAAACCGGCAGTGGAGTCGTCGGGGCGGAGACAAAGTCCTCCGTCCCTCCCAGCTCTGGCGCATCTTCTAGCCCCTGCGTCCCTCCCTGTTCCGGTACCTCCGGCAGCTGGGATAGTACCGCTCCCACATCAAGCGTTGCCTCCCAGGTCACATCTCGAGTCTCCACCACCCTGTTCCCCCGCGTGAGCATCCGCAAAGAGTCACTTGGGTGGTCGATGCCCGGCCCGAGGTAAAAGCAGCTCTCGGCCCGGGGTGACGACTTGGACGGGCGGTTCCAGCGGCAGTACGCTGGGCGAAGGAACGGGTGTGGCGAGGCAGGTGCGGCAGCTCCATGCCACATCTCATGCGGAGACTTGTTGCCGGGGTTGGCAGTGGTTGCGGTGTGGTTCAAGGCGTCACAAGACCAGTGCACCGCTTCCGCCCACAGGGATTCAGTCGGCGGTAGTTGAACGAGCGGGAAAATGATAGGGGCTTGGATGCACGCAGCAAGCGCTGCGTTCTGAATGATGCCTAGCGCTCTCTCGACAACACCGTTCTGCTTTGGGCTGTCCGCGTTGGTGAATTCCTGCTTGATGCAAAACTGTTTGCACACCTCTCCAAACTCCCCACCAAAGAATTCCCCACCGTTGTCAGACCTTACAATCTCAACCTTCGAGGGGACACCGTCGGCGCGCACATCAGCCAAAAACTTCCTAAACGCGTCTGCTGCATCCGATTTGTGCTTCAGAAAATATACCCAGGCGTAGCGAGAGAAGTCATCCTTCACTAGCATGACATACCTCTTACCCAACAGAGAAGGGGTTCTCTTAGGGCCACTTAGATCAACAAAGACCCGTCCCAACTTCTCTGGCGCGCGTGACTTAGTACTGCTGGGGATTGGTTTGCGGTAACCTTTCGCCATAGAACAGCCAGTACAGGGTCTTAGCGTCCCTAACAGTTCTACACCAAGTGCCTTTGCGGTCTCTCTCAGCAGTAGTTCGTTAGAGTGGCCATGCACGCAGTGGAAGATGTTGATATCTACAGCAGTCTCAGCAGAAGCAGCGCTACCGGGGGCAAGCACGGGAAACGCCAGGGGAAAATCGCAACCAGTCTCCCCTCGGTTCTCAGCGGGGTCGGGTGTCAATAGGGGAAACGGCACATAGCCGTTGTCTGGCTCTATCCTGCAAGCGAAGTTGGAGTAACTAGATCCATCACCCTCGAATCTCAACCGTCCATCGAAAAGAGAAATGCACAAGCCCTCATCCTCGGTCATGAATCCTACTCCCTGCTTATGCGCGGCCATTAGCGAAAACAAATTGAACGCCAAGTCCGGCATGTATGCCACATCTAACAGTTTAACAGTTAGATCTCCGGGGAAGACTACAGTCAGCGTGCCATACCCCACGACGTCGATCAGGTGGTTGTCACCGATCCTAACCTTGTCGTCGCACAGTCGTACGTCACTCAACAGGTCAGCCGAATGAGTCATGTGAAATGAAGAACCACTGTCTGCTATCCATTTCTCAGCTAAGCTCTCTGTTATGCTCTCACTACGTTCCTCAGTACACGAGTCATCACTACGGCTAAACATAGCATTCGCAAGACAGCACACAGTCTCACCACTGTTGTTCTGTTCCTGTGCACCTTCGCCAGACGTCCTCTCCGAAGCCGGGGTGACACGAGCCTTGCACTGGTACCACATGTGCCCGGGTTCCAAGCAACGGATACACTTACCCTTCACCTTATCATACTCTGATTGGGGGATGGTCTGCTTGGGGGTGGGGGGGCTGCCTCTACCTTCGCTACCCTGGCTAGCATCAGCATTCGCTGATTCCTTGTTTCGCGACCTAACATTGTTACGGTTGGATCCGCGACCACCTCCACGGTTACCTCCACGCCCACCTCCGCGGCCACCTCGGGCAGCACCATTCGAAAACAGTGCCTGACCCACGTTCTTTCCTTTTGGCACGGGAAGTCTCAGGTGCCTCTGCCTGACAATGCTCTCTATTTCAGCTCGGGTGATTTCATCGCGGTACAAGAGCGTGCGTTGTTCTATCTCGTAGTCAGCTGTAAGAACTCGTACCAGTTTGCGGTTCACCTCTCCTTCTGATTTCGGCACACCAAGCGAAGCAAGAGTACCAACAATCTTGTCTACGCGACTGAAGAATTTCATGGGCTCCTCACCCTTCTCCATTTTCACTGCATCAAACGCGTCCGACCATTTGACCTGTGTGGCAACTGATTTCGGAAGAAACCAATCCCGAAGCATTCTCCAAGCACCGCTTGGCGATTGCCTGGCAAACACTCTGTCTAATAGGTCAGTATCAGTCATGCTCTCAGTCAGACATATCCATGCAACCCGCGCATTCTTGATGTGTGGACGGCTCAAACCTTGCGAAATGAAGTATTGCGTGTCTTTGGTTGTGTCACCTACAGCTACCTCTATGTCTGTAAGCATAGAACCCAAACACCCACTCATCGATACGAACGCTTCGAACCGCTTACTCCATACGGGGAATTCCTCAGGTTTACCGCTGAATTTGGGGACTGCCTGCTTTATACTACTGAATTCACGAGGGCCTACATTTACACCTGAACTCTCAACGGATTCGTCATACCTAATCTCGTCTACGTGTACACCACCACCAGGGGCTTGCAAGTTCCCACCGGTTACGACTCCATCTTGGCGTTCCCTGCCAGGGTTGGACTGGGCCTCTCCACGGCCCCGGTCGCTGGCCATCCGCTCTTCCAGTCGATCTTGTCGGAATACCAATGATCTCAGCAAGACCATCATTTCTTCTTGTGAGCCGGCCTCCTCTTGGTCATGCTCACTTCCAGGCATTGTTCCGATTCAAACGTATAAAGCACGTTAACGTGTTGGATTAAATCGGTTATGCGAATAATAATGTGCTCCCAGCAGCCCAGTCTCAGGGCGCGAGCTTCACTGCAACACACAGTGTGAAGAAGATGGTATATAGATGTCTTTATTAGCTGGTCCCGGATGCTGATAAGAGGGAAAGAGATGGAGTGAGGCGAGTGGGCGAAGCCATCTCGCTCCACACCAGGCAATATTCTCAACGCCCCAAATTCACAAATACTACAGGTGCTACATTCTCATATTTCCACGTGTTCCTAGATTGGTTCCAGGAACAGTCTACAAGGACCTTCGGGACTATTCCACGTGTCCTTCCCATGCTATAATATTCCGCAATGCACCGTCGGGTAATCCGACAATACCCCGTCGGACGATCCTTCGTGACCATCGTTGTTCCTACTTTGTTCGTTGAGACAAGCTATATCGAACACGCAGCGCGAGTGACGGTATCACTCGCGGTGCGAGCGTGACCATCCTCTTCCGTTCGTTGCGGCCTTATCCTTTTATTTCGTAGTGTGGCTGAAATTCGCGGTAGATATTTTTGGGAATCCGCAAAAAAAATGTTGTAATGGATGGTGAAAACTACGCGAAAGCTGCGCCTATAAAAAGGCCTCTCTCTTGACGCATTTTGACCGCCGTGAGGTACGGAATCACTCTCGCGAATAGCTCAAACAAACAGAAAGTGAACCTGGGGGTGTATTTCAACACAATAATATGTATTAAACTGTTGAAAAATAATACTCGGAGTAGGTTATTAGAGATGCTATCAACATAATAAGTGAAACAGCAGCCTATTTTGTCACCATCAATGTTTCACAGTAGCGAATGAATGTGCAACTCCACGTTTGCACTTGCTGCAGTGTCACAGTCAGTAGCAGCATGTAGCCTACATAGTTGCTCGTCGGCGTGTAGTTTGCACGTAGCCGACAGAGTAGTTCGTCGGTGTGGCAATGCAATCCAATACTCGTAGCGTACTCGTAGTTTGCGTTCTGGAAGAGAATAAGGGTTTTCGGTAGATCGTGTTTTGGGACTATTCGAGGGTTTTCTGACAGTGGTCCCGTAACTGTCTACTACATACAGGCTTCTGGAGCATGGCTGACATCTAGACGTCGGTCGAACAGGGTTTTGGAACCTAGCGGCACTTTTGACGTCGACGAAGCAGGTAGAGCACCCCCTCTCCTTAACTCTCACTCTTCTTAACCGCATCTGAGCGTCTTCCCGTTCGTCTCGGTAGTAAGCTATAGTTGGGCCATCGAGCGCCTCTGATCAACCGGAAATATGTATCTTCTACACCATCCAGATGTGGTGCTCGAGTTCGTCTCGCAATAATAATAACGACTCTGTGAGCAACCCCCGAAGACCGTCATCGTTCGGCCACCTGAGAGTGTCCTAGTTTCTCAATATTAACATCCCCCCCAACACCGTAGCTTTGGGCTATCGTGGAATCGCCCTAAAAAGTGCCACACTTCCATCGTCCAGCACGTGTCCCTATATCTGGTACCAGTCAGTCTACAGTCGTTCTACGGCTGTAGTAGCCGCCTGCTCGAACTTTTCTTTATTAACGGAATCGCTGGTTTTGAAACTAGCTCCCCCGACCGTATATATCCTGAAATACGGTGCCCCTTTTTGCCATCCCGACCCGTCGTCGTTCGATAGTCCTTTTGCAAACAAGAACACGTACATGAAAAAATATAGACTATACATTTTTCATGGCATATAGACTATGTTATGTCCTTTCTCGTCGTGTCGAGCAGCGCCATGAAACGTTCGTTTAAAGAGAATCGCTGGTTTTTGGGGGGTCTATATCGTAGAACCAGAGTACTAGTCTATATCTTAGCCATCCACACACCCCTCTGTTGATAGATCTCTAAAGGTGTACGCGTAGCTGGCGCGGGAAGGCGTGATGATGACTCCAGACAGACGGTGACATAGAACTCTTATATTATCCAGCCGTCGAGCCTGACTCGGTCTCATATGGAGCAAAACTACGAGTGACAGCTCATGGCAAATCATGCCGGGAAACATCCGGCCAAACAATCCCCTTACACCTTATACATGAATCCCTTACCAACATACGGAACTCCATGATATAAGATGGATCGTAACCGTCATGTTCACGAGGACAATCAACACCCTCCCATATGTTATGTTGCACTACCGTTACGCAGTAAGGTTGGGCAGTAAGGAAGGGGAGATGGATGCCATATAACACACTACCGCTCCACACCAACCCCGGATTTCCCATGATGTGCGTCCTATCTTCCGCGTGGTTTTTGTATGTATAGACTATTATGAGTGGTGCGCGTGTGCTTGCTTGTGATTGCGCATACAACAACAATAATACAGCAGCAAGCAGTGGGTCATCGGAAAGACTGCATGTAGTAGAAGTCTTTAAGAGTAGTGCTGCTGCCTGTCGAGTTTTCTCGCCGAACGAACTGCGGCGAAAGCTCTTTTTTTACCGGTGGAAGTCGCTTGGACGTTCGTTGTAAACTCAGCCTGAAGCAGGCTTTTCTGTTGTAGTAGGGTGGAAAATGGATCGCACGTTTTTTACCATGCTTGGTTTCAGACGGAAACAAAATTCACAGAATCATAGATAGGGCGTTGGGCCATACAAGAAAGAAGAAAGAGGCGATTTTCCAACCTCTGTTCCTTGGGTCGGAAATAAAAAAGCACAACCAAACAGTATTGAAACCGATGAACACATATCGTCAACCATAAATCCCAACAGGCCAGACCAAGACCCGGGAAAAAAATTAAAATTAGGGTCCCGAAATTCCAAAGCATGGTAAACAAAACACATTTCTAACCTTACTTTTTCGATATGAACTTTTCGGAGGTGGTTGGGGTGGGGGCGCACCTCTAGGTGCTACGATACAGGCAGAACTTTTCGTCTGAAACGGTATCTGAATGACCCGATGTGAATTTTTCGCAGGTTGGGTCTTGGGGGCACCTCTAGGTGCTACGATACACAGACAGGCAGAACTTTTCGTCGTCTGAAACGCCCCGGGGCGAAACTTAATTATCCCAAAATCGTCGGAAATTGGCTATTATTTTGCTTTCTTTGGTTGTTTGCACGATTTTGTGGGTTGTTGTGTACGTAGACCATGGGATTTTGCATCCATCCGGTCGTCAGTAGTACGTAGCATTTTTCTTTTTTTTTCTTGCTCTGGACAACCCAGTTTTTGTGGCAGAGGTATTAATAAGCTGTCCAAATAGAGGAACCTTGTAGCAGCAGGGGAAAAAAAAAAATGGTATCGTAGCGCACGCACGCGTCTTTTTTTCGTCGGAGAAACGGTTTCTAAATGACGGCGGGGGCTCCTTTTTAACCCTCGGAAAATCGTCGGGGACCCAGGTTATTTTTATTTTGCGTGATTCCCTGGTTGTATATCTAGGCCACGGGATTTTTCATCCGGTACGTAGCAGCAGTTTAATTTTTCTCCGAATCAGTTTTTGGGTTATAAGAACGACGAGTCTTAAACTTCCTAAATTGAGGAACCTCAGAAAAATCATGGTGACCCTCTATCGTGTAACACGGCCTTGGATTGTGACACACCTTTGACGGTTTCAATACTAATATCGCTATATGAACTCGTCGTGTAGGCTGGTCGGTGTTCGTTGTTACTATAGCTAGAGGACACTTGCGTGTTGTGGCGAGCTGCATGCAGCTGTTTTTTCTTCTCAGCTTTTACAAGAGTTTTGCCCCCCATCCCACCCTCTTTTTTCAACGTGCTACACCTCCGGGATTTCAAGCCAACGACATCGGATTTTTCGGAAAGGGGTGTGTCTGCTTATGACATATTTTCCGAGGCAACTCCTGCATCCACATCGGATTTTTCGGAAGGGGGTGCCTGTTTGTTACATATTTCCCGACTCGACTCCTCGTACCGAAGAGTCGGTTTACGGTAGCCCTCCCCCACAACCTTTTCCACAGAATCACTGGTTTTGAAACCAGCTCCCGGCCGTATCTCCTGATATACTGCGCCCCTTGGCGGCACGCACATGGTTGGTAACACGTTGGTTGATGCGTATGGTGGTTGTGCATGAATCCCTCAGATCGTTGGTACATGATATACACCGATCGAAACGAAGCCTGTGTGTGGTTGTAGCAACTTGGCCCCTTTTGTTCCTGCGGCGTGGACAGCAAAATCACATCGAAAGGCTGGCTGTTCAACCTGTATCGCCTCCCTTTGGTCGTGGACAGACCAAACATATTCACAGGGATTGGATGGTCGTCGAGCATGAATGTTGATGTTGAGCCTTGCCGTCCCATTTCATTTGTTCGTCAACAGACTAAATCAAATTGACACAATGATCGTTGCGCTTGCGTACGGCCCCTAGTATACGAGCAAGCTTTCAGAATCATTCGATTGCTGATAATAAATAAATAGAAGCTCTAAAAAAAGGGCACAAAAAAAAAAGCGACAAATGAAAAACCAAGAAGAGAAAAAAAAAGAGAATCAAGTCTTACGACCAAAATAGCTTCTTCTCTCTTCCCGATGCTCCTTGCCAAACCTCATCCATCAACCCTACCTCTCCTCGGTCAAAAATACCATTTGGCAATGCTAACTACCTTCGTGTGCGAAAATAACGAAAACCCAAAGAACAACTGTCCCGCTATGATAAGTGGCACATATCTCGCCCACATGGCAAAAATAATGACCGCCAAACAACGTGTCCGTTGGGTGTCGTTACAACGTAGCAAAATAACACTCATTACGGCCTCCTGACCCCCCCTCCCCCCCCCCCCCCCCCCATCTCCTACCGTATTTATCGATGCTTTTATCATGACCTGCCCTACTCTACCGTTCTTTTCGACGCATACTTCATCATCTGCTCCTGTCAGCTGGAGCTATCGGCATGCACCCCTCTAAAACGGCGATCAACGCCAAAATACTCCGTACAAGAAATAACGGAGTACTAAAAGTACCAGTAGTAGTAGTAATAGAAAGGAAAAAAACAAAAAAAAAAAACGCCTCCTTTTCGATCCGCCTCCCTCGAACCGACAGACGGCGACAGCACTGCTTCTTTTAAACGCACTGCCAAATCAACATCGTCGTCGTCTGGCCTGTAGATGGTGGGATGGTTGCGGTCCCCTTCCATATAATACATGAATGCTTGGTTCAACAAACTAACGACCACAACAAATCGGTAGCCAGACCAATTTCACCCCCCCCCCCCCCCCCCTCCCCCCCTCCCCTTACCGGAAAACGCCGATAATCGTCGTTATCCCTCCCTGCTTCTAACTTACTACGTGAACCTAGTAGAATCACCGCCAACAAGGAGGGTATGGCCACCGCCACTTGAAGGCCAATTCGTGCCCACCGTTTTCTGGTTGGTCAATATTTTACGAATTGCCTGTACAGGTCATCAGTATCAACCAACCACCCAGCCAATAAACTAGGCAACCAATCGACCAGCAAAAAAAAACGGACCAGTAATATTCACGCCAGCTATCGTTACTTCCTTTCGGGTCTATGCGCTCAAGATCGCTCCTCAACCCCCCCCCCCCCCCAAGCCTCCCGCGCTGCTCCATGCAAAACCTTTCCTCGACAGGCAGGCATCTTCTCGTCTTCCTTCTGAAAATATCTGCAGTAGGTTTTCCACAACAACAGGAAGCTACTACACACCACGGTATCACGATAAAAAAAAAAAAAAAACATTTACCTCCTGTAGAACTCCCCTACCACCCCCTGCATGCTCCCCACCTCCCGTTAGTCGAGCGACAAGTGTAACCCCCCATAAACCAAGCTCACCAACATCACCCCGTGAAAAAAAAAACGAGTTCGTCGAATCAACACCGTCTTCCTTGGGGAGAGCGAACGCCAACTTTCAGCACCATTACCTTTTATGGCGCAAGAGGAAGGAAGGGGGGGGGGGGAGGGGGGGGGGGGGACCGGGGGACGGGTGGGGAACACAACACGAACGAATCGCTTGCACCTCACGTCATGCCACCCGCCTAACCCCATCGCACGTCATTCCCCGTCTTCCGGTGTCCAAAAAAAGCCAACCGTAACACCTTCCACGATTCCCCATCCCCCCGCATTACCGCGTCGAAAACTTCCGATCGATACGTGGGAAAGTCTTGAACAATCTTGAAAAAAGCAATCCCCTTCTTGACGTACGAAAAAAGTCCACACGTGATGGTGGGAAAACATCCACCACTGACAACCCCCATCCCCTGCCTCGCCGCGTAGAAAAAATCCAAACGTTACACGAGGATACCTTCTACGATTCACACACCACCCCCCCCCCCCGCATTTTGCCGTTCCGATGTTCATGGTCACGGCCTACGAACCAACAGCAGCCGCAGCCCCAGCAAAGAAAAAAGAGCGCATAACCAGCGCGATCGGGGGCAAAATCACCCACCCCCTTCACCGCGCCAAGGGCAGCAGCCTAGCTTCTACGGCGGAAGCAGACGACAGTCCCGTCAGCCGCAGGACGCTGAGGAACTCCAACGCGGTGAACTTGGTTTCTGTTTGGAGCTGAAACTTAGCGTCATTCCTTCATTTCTCATCTTCCGCCGTCGATTTTTAGGGGAAGATCAAAACGAAATCCCCTCCCAATCCCCGAAAAACCGAACAAAGAAAACACGAAAAAGAGAGCAAAACACGCACCAGAAACAAGACCGAAACACAAAACAAGAGAAGGAAGAAATACTACAGCCAGAAACGAGGGAGGCGAAAAATACCCAGCATGAGCAGCAGCGAGCATTTTCTTGTCTTGATAAAGTTAACATCTTGGCAAAAACATAATGTTAAAAAAAACCTGGCTTGCTTTTCGCGAAAATTCTTAAACAACGGCGGCGAGTTAAACACTCCCTTTCACAAAACGCGATACCCCCCCCCCTCCTTCACATCGCACGCAGACTGGTGACCACCCTCCCCTCTCCTCCGTCATTGCAACTTATCGGCAAAAACCGGGTACCATCCAACACCACAACTAGAACCCCCCCCCCCCCGCGACGAGTGAACGATAAAAAAAAATCCCCATCTATGGGCGTGAACCTCCTCCCCCCACCCCAGCCCGCACATCCCACCGTCAATTTACCGTACCGCCTACAGCGGGGAGATGCTACGCTGCGACGATCTATTGTGAATCTTGTTACCTCCCCCTTCGCCCAATCAATTATCCCTCTTGCGGATGCAATTCAGGTTCCACCCCGCTTCCCCCAACCACCTCGCCTTCGTGGATCCCGGAATCGTATCCGGGGGTCTCACCCAGACCCTCACTGCAGTGCCATTGCAACACCGTTGTTTCGTAGCGTTAAACGCGAGGTGGCGATTAGTACCAGAGGTACAAAAAGCGACGTAGCATCGTGTAGTGGAGGGAATACAGCAGAGGTATTCCAAGCGGCAGGGTAGCAGCGCAGCATATCGGTTGATTTAGCGACAACCGTCGATTGGAGAGCCGGAGCAAAAAAACAAAAACAAAAAAAGAAGCAAAGCAAAAGCAGAGCAGCAAAGCAAAGCAGCACAGCGAAGCAAAGCAGCAAAGCCAAGCAGCAACGCAAAGCAAGGCCATATGGGGACGAAAGAGGGAAAAAGGGTTGGGGGGGAAGAGAAAATAAAATATACGGAGGAGAAAAAGGGGACAGATATACGGACGAGGAAAAAGAGCGAGGGGGGGAGAACGCAGGGAAGAGGGGGGAGAGGGGGGCGGGGCAGGATAGGGGGGGGGGCACAGTAGGGGAAGGGTGGGGGTAGGGGGCGGTGCAGGATAGGGAAAAGGGGGGGGGAGGCGGGTGCGGGGCAGGATACGGAAGGAGGGGGGGGAGCAGGATAATGCGGAAGAGGCGTTCGACAGGCGGGAGGGAAAGGGTAGGGGCAGGAGGGCAGAAGGTGGGGCAGAAGGGGGAGGGGGGTACGGGGGAGGACGGGGTATATGGGGTAGGAGGCGGAAGGAGGGATTTCGGGGGGGTACGGGCAGGAGATAGCGGGAACGAGGAGGAGAGGAGGGAAAGGGGGAGGTGCCGGGCACAACGCCAAAGTCGAGGCAGAATGCGAGGCAGGGGGGGGAGGGGGGGGGGCGAGGCAGGGATACCGCAGGGGGATGCGGAACACGGGGCAGGCAGACAGGCGCGGGACGGGATGCGGGAAGATGCGGAGCAGGATGCCGCAAAAGGCGGGATGCCATGCGGGATACCGCAGGCCGGGAGGGGGGGGGCGGGGGGGGGGGGGAAGGGGGGGCGAGGGGAAGGAGTACGATGCGGGGGCAGGAAGGGGGGATACGGGGCGGTAGGCGGAAGGAGGGCCGGAGGATGCGGGGCGGGATGCGGGAGGCGGGAGGGGGAGGATTCGGGGCGGGAGGGCGGGAAGGCAGGCGGGGCGGGGGGCGGGATGCGGAGGAGGGGGGGCAGGATGCAGAGGAGGGGGGGCAGGATGCAGAGGAGGGGGCGGGGAGAAACAAGGAGGAAAAACAAGAAAAGCCGTACGCGCAGCGAAGCAAGGAGAGAAAAACGACAGCAAACAAGAAAAGAAAAGAAAAGAAAAGAAAAGGAAAATAGAAACATGACAGAAACAAAAAAAAAAGCAGGAAAAAGAACAAAAAAGAACAAAAAAAAAGCAGGAAAGCAAGCAAGAAAGCAAGCAAGCAAGAAAGCAAGCAAGAAAGCAAGCAAGCAAGAAAGCGAGATACAAAACAAACAAGAAAACACGCAGGCAAAGGAGGGGGTGGGTAGGGGGGCGAGGGGAGATAGAGATAGAAAGGAAAGAAACGGGTACGTAAAAAACAAAACGACACGCACAACGAGGGGGGTGGGGGGTGGGGTGGGGGAGTGGGGGGGGGGGGGGGGGGATAGACAAGAGAAAACGCACAAAGGCAGGAAGAGGGAATGTCAGAAACACATCTTTTCAGAGCAAATAGTTTACATGGGGTTGATTCTTACCGGGTCGCTGCTGTCTCCTGGAGCCGCACGTCCGAGCGGTGGAGGGGGCATCGTTTCCTTTGACTGAGCAAAGAGCCCTCCGCGAGGGATGAGCGAGTCGAGATTCATGCGCTTCCTTTTGTTGGCCGGATGGGACAAAGCGGGGGGGAGTCAGGCGGGTATCTACGAAGCACGTCTAACGCGTCCGCACGAAAAACTGCTTTCGGGACGAGCAGGCCGCCGATGTTGTCTTTCTTTACTGCTATATTTTCATCACTCATACTATAATTCTGAATTACTTTCTCGGAAAATTGTATGCCTGCCAAAAATATCAAAAAATATGTACGGAAACGTCTAAACGGTATGAAACCGTCGACCAGGTACACATGGTATGGAACCGCCGAAACGGTATGAAACCGTCTACAGGGTACATAATATGGAAGCTGCATGGCATTGTACACGATAGCATCGAGACAGTATGAAATACCACATGCGCAAACCTTCCTGTTGATGTGGTCAGGCGGGTGTATACAAAACACGTCTAACTTCTAATAAATCCTTACGTGCAACTGCATGGATCATTTTTGTCGTTGTCGTTGATGATTTTCCCTCGGGAGATACAAGCACGCAACGGACAGAAAAGCTGATCCCATTCGATGATCTACATCTGTACGGGAAGATCTGTTCGGGGAGATCTGTTCGGGAAGATCTGTTCGGGAAGATCTGTACGGGAAGATCTGTACGGGAAGATCTGTAAGGTCCAGCTTTTGCTACCGGGTGAGAGTGCTACGACCTGCACGATCGAGAAAATGGTTTCCACGGTTGGAACTGCTGTGCTCTTTCCATACAGAACCTGCACAACATATCAAAACGGCAGATAGAGGACATGATCTACACGATCTACATGGTCTAGATCGTGATCTGTTCGACAAATCGTTTTTCGAAGCGGTATGAAACCGTAACCAGAGACAAGAAAAAGCCAAGATACGGCAATTTTAGGACTGCTACGGACGGCAAGGACTGTGACGGACGGACCGCCGTCTAGACGCGAATATTCTGCCGTCTAATCGATGTGACTGACGGCACCCAAAATTTACCGTCCCCTGCCATGATTGGTCGAAGAGGTGCGAAACACCACATGAAACCGTCGACGCGGCGAAAGACCTACGAAACGAAAATGCCGCAACTCGAAACGGTATGAAACCGTCAATCAGAGAAAGCCCTTAAAAACCAAAAAGAGTGAAGAAAAAACAAAATAAGGGGCAAGCGGCGGAAGAAAAAAAACTCCAGGGAACGTCGTCACCACAAAATAAGTTCGCGGGTCCCCAAAACGTACCAACGCCCGTAGTTGACGGATGCCAGGCAAAATTACAACTACAGGACAAAATGTACTGATACGATGCAGTATCATATACATCTCCAAATCCCTGTGTGCTTTCCGGGTGTCACCGTTAGGCAATCGGATCGGATCGGTCTATCGTAATATCCTATTTCGACGTACCGGATTACCGAGGCAGGATCGTCGTGTGGGGATGTGGAATTGGAACATCAGATGGGAATATCGGAATGAGTTAGTGGATGGGAATGCCGGAAGGATCTATCGGTTGGGACTATCGACCGTCTTTTTAGATCATACAGCCGCAATCGGATTGGAACGCTGTTATGACATGCACTAGTTAAAAACATCATTCACGCAGTCGAATCGGACCATCTTGTCATCGGATCGCAACACCGCATGCATAAAATCGGATCTGAATATCGGATCGAACTATATCGTATTTACATCCCGGATTATCGGAATACCTTTTATCAGATAATCTAACCATCGGATCAATTAAA
Source organism: Undaria pinnatifida (assembly GCA_012845835.1). Lineage (NCBI taxonomy): Eukaryota > Phaeophyceae > Laminariales > Alariaceae > Undaria > Undaria pinnatifida. The sequence goes on from JABAKD010000019.1 coordinate 12,094,758, forward strand.
AAAACGCCACAGTATCGTAAAATACACGGCACTGTAATCGGACAGACAATACCGCACCTTTTCGCGCCGGGCGCGTCCGCCGCTGTCGCCCTCTCCTGCGCGGGAGCAGGCTCCGCATCATCCCAAAAGTCCTTCTCCTCCTCGTCCATAAGCAGCTCCTGCAACGTCTGCCGCGTCGTAGGAAACGGCATCACCTCCGCATCCTCCACTTCGATCTGCACGCCGATAAAGAACGCCTATAATGGACGGAGGCGGTGGGCGGGGGAGGGGATCGGGGGCAGGATCCGGGGGCGGGGGGCGTTGAGCCAGCGAGCAAAAGGGTGTCACAAGAGGGACAGGGCAACGGCAGGGCGAGCCGATTAGAGATTTGGGAGGGGGGGGGGGGGGGGGTGCATGGCCGTAGTCGTATGACCACAGACCTTCGCATCCCTACTAGGCCGGGACGGAGCCGTTGGGTTTCCACCAACCGGGCAGGCATTGCTTGTACCAAGCGCGAAGCGCCGTGAGGTGTTCGGCGAGTCGAATGAAGGGGGAACCGCATCCTTCCAACAACCGCTCGTAAGACGGACTTCGGCACCTTATGCCTACTTTCTTGCTTATGGATGACAGCTTGTGGCCACTCCATGAGACAGCTACAGGTATGCATATTACTATGTAACTGCCTCGTGGGTGGCTTGCCATATTCACACTACGTGATGCGATCATTCCCCTTGTGCGGAGTTAGGGTTTTCCACTCCGGGGAAAAAGGGGGGGGGAATGAGGGGTCGGGGGAACAATCTTATCCGTGTTATCACACGAAGTAGCCACGAAAAGACAGGCGGGGCTTCGGTTGCTTAACACCATGATCACATCAGCACCAACACACCCGTACCCCAGCACTACCGCAGTACCACCAGCATCACCACAACAAGAACCAATACCACTCACACCAGAAACACCATTAGTAAACAAACGCCACGGCCACCAACACCACGGCGAAAACCACAACTACGACTACTACAAAAAGAACCACGACGCTCTATCCCACCCACACCACCACCACCACCTACATCACCACCATAAACCAAAACCCCAAGACCACCTACAACACCAACGCGATGAAAATCTCACCAGCTTCCCGGTGGTGTCTCGAAGCGGCGAGAGGTTGAACTGGTTGAGGAAAGCCGTGCCGTTCTTGCGGTAGTTCAGGAGGCAGACGCGCATGTCGGTCTCCTCCTTCAGCCCGTAGCGGATCACGTCAACGTCCTCCGTCGACGTCATCTCCCCCTAAATTACACACACGGGGTACCATGTCAGACACGGAGTACGCAGACGTGTTCGGAGTATGCACTCGGGTTTCAGGCAACCCCCCCCCCCCCCCCCAGGGAAGTCACCGACCTACATCCTTCATGAGCACATTACCTTGCACCTAACCATATACCAGGGTATATTCTTCATGGGGACAAACCTATCAATACACCCGCCATGAGGACAGACCAAGCTATGCACTCGTTGGGGCTGGCCGTTATTATTCATCAGGTTACTTGTGAGGTGGCAGCTTATTTATTAAAAAACGTCAGCTGCGACCTCGAAAATAAAATTAGGGCCAATACTCATCTTTGCGAACAAGCTGCGTGATAAATCATTAATTTCGGAACAGTTTTTTCGCCCTTCAACTTGAAGCCAACCACATCTACAAGGGGGCCCTTGTAAACATCCAAACACATTCTACATTAGGACAATACCTACCTATGCCCTTCATGGGCGACATAACGGCACAAAGCCCGTACGATACAAACAAGGGTCATATATAGTGGTGGCAGCATCTAAATCTCGCCTGCGGAAAGGCAGCTCACACAACAGAACTAAAACCATAAAACAAGACACACACCGATGATTGTGGTGATACAAAGTTGAAACCGCACCTGCAGAAACGGACAGTTGGTCAACAAAGATGGCAAAACCAAGACCAAAAACAATATTGTACACATGCACGGGAGATCGTGGTGACAACACCTGAAACTCGACCTGCAGAAAGCGACAGCTGCTTAACACAAGATGACACAAAAACAAGATACACACCCCGGTGATGTTCGTGACAAAATCTAAATCTCACCGGCAGAAAGCGATAATTGACCAACGTAAGATAACATACCAAATTCCGAAAACATAAACACACACCAGTGATGGTGGCGACATAATCTAATCTCACTTGCAGAAAGCAAGTGTTGATTAACGTGAGAAAACACAACCAAAACCTAAAACAAGATACAAACATCGGTGATAGAGGCGACGAAATCAAAACCTCACCTGCAGAAAGCGACAGTTGATACCGTTAATCTCTTCCCGGTTGTACCCAGTCATATCCACAAAATCGTCGCTCACAAAAACTGCCGCACAGCATAAAACGACATACGAACCACGAGATTGAGTTATAAATGCTACATAACGTGGTACGGAGAAAAAACAGAGAAAGCGAAACAAAAACAAGCTTGATTCTGAACGACCAGCTACATTTCTTCGTGTAATGCAAACTGCAGACCCTCGCCTGGGCGTGCCCTACACGAGTACCGCTCACCAGCAGTCGAGGCTGTTCGTGTGGGAGTCAGTATCGTCAGCCAATTCATTCACATCAAAACAACTACTCTCGGCTTCGTCTAATGGACAGGTAGCTACCTGATGCTGCTGTACCAACTTTTGTCCAACGCACCGACAACTATAAGCAGTAGTACTAATAAAAAGCAAACGAACCAACAAGTAAGAAAAAAAAAAAACAGTTAAAAATGAAAAAATACAGTAAAAAAAAAAAATAAAAAAAATAGAAAAAAAATAAAAAAAAAATACAAAAAAACGAAGAAAAAAAAAAAAAAAATAGGTGAATAAAAAAAACATAACATATACGAAGTACATGATAAATATCGTTTTAGGGCCGTCCATGCCGCTGCTGCAATTCCCACCCACCCCCGCCCCCAACGCCCCCTCCTTCCCCACCACCCGCACCATCGCCTAGACCTAGCACCACGCGTATAGCAAACCCCTACATCTATGCGACCTGAAGCCCTCCCCCCCGCCCCCCGCCCCCCCGGCACATTCGCCCCCCCCTCCCCCACGAGAAGGATTTATAGTTTCCACGCACAAATTGAGCTGCCCCACCCGTCCCCTCCCCCCCCCTCCCCCCCCTCCAACCCCCTTTCGATCAAAATCAGCCCCCCACGTCCTTAAAAACTCCGCCCTCCCCTCACCGGTTATTCGACTTACAGTATTCACTTGATAAACTGATGCATTTCCTTCCACAGCTGTCAGATTTTGTCCCCCTCAGAAACGGGTTTTATAGTTTCCGCGAACAGACTGCCTAACATTACCCTGTTGACCCTGATAGCTACACTGTAGTTGCAAGGGGAATCGCCGACCTATATCCTTAATGAGGACACAACCCGTAATACGCGCGATCGGAGTATCACACACAGCTTGCAAAGATGAGTTTCGACAAAGTATTCGATCTCACAGCTGGAGTGTATTTTAATTTTTATAATAATAAAAAAATAAACAAAGAATGAAAGTAAAAAATAATAATAATAATATCAACACCAGCAAAGACGTGCCACAGGAGCAAAATAAAACTGAACCCTGATACCACTGCTCTGCACACAAACACAGATCTGAATCCAATTCCAAGTGATATGTCTCCGAAACGGGAGTGTAGCCCAAGCTGAGTAAGACGCGCCGTGTGGCATAAAGATAGGGGGACGGATCACGACGCAGTTCCAGTCGTGGTCCGTCAATAGCGCGGTGCCACGACAGCACCCGCACTAAAATGGGACACCGCACTATACCGGGATAGTGCAGTACCTGGTACTCTAGAGGACGAGGTCACGACAAGCGACTTTTACCGCAATAAAGTGAATAAAAATGTCATGCCAGATGACAACATCCGCACTAAAGTGGGACTCCGCACTATACAGGGACAATGGATCCCGCCGTATAACGGGAGAGTGGCTCCCGCCCTATAACGGGATGGTGGATACCGCACTATACCAGGAGAGTGCGGCCGGTACCCTGTGCGAGGTGGAAACAAAAAAGCGATTTTCAACGCACTAAACTGGCGCCCCGCACTAAAGGTTACCCCAGTAACTCGGGACCACGACTGCTGTTATACTGGTACCACGAAAAAAACACAAGACCTGCGATCTCCACCGAACCTGACCCTCAGGGGACAGGCCGGGTCGACACACACGCATCCGTACACAACTATAGCTTGCGCTGCCGGGGTTGTAACCAGGACCACTGATAGGGGCAGCTCACGCTATCCCTACAGCCAGTGGGATCCGAAGGGTGCGCCAGCTAGGGTTGGGTTGCAAAAGCAACTGAGTTAAATCGACACACGACGCGTATGAAAATACGTGGAAGTGTGGTGAGCTTGAGCTTTATTTTTCCCCATCCGCAGGAGGATATATAAAAAAAAAAAACAAGACCTGACAATGTGGCCGCCCGCATCTTGGAAGGTACTTTTTTACGCTCTCATTGGCCGAGGGCTATGTGGTGGTCCGCAGATAGCACTAATAATTAGTATTCTCAAATGCTGCATTAAGAGTAACATATAACATTACTAATAATATCCTGTATTCGTACTCCTCCCGATATTGAAGCGGGGGGGGAAAAGAAACAAAATATACCGCCTACCATACATATGATAGAGCCGTATAGGTGGAAACTAAAGTTGTTGTTGTTGTTGTTTGTTGTTGTTTTCACATTAACTCGCATAATCAAGTCCGTGGTCACAGGACAGGCTCCAGTCACTCTGGAGCTGAGGAATACCCCAGGGAAAAACACAGACAACCCAAGGTGGTACACACATATATCACAGCTGACGCAATTCATGCCTCCACCAGAAATATATAAAAGTGAAATCGGGAGTCAGTCTACGATGTGCCAGGTCCAGGCCGGTGCATACGTCTCACGACTCACGCCTGGAGAAACCAAATATTCCGATTGCCACCCAAGGAAGACTACCACGTATATATTACACGTAGTATCTATCACTACGCATACGCACGACAGGCATAAGTCAATTAGACAAAAAGAAACAAAGAAAATAAAAGAAGATAAAGGAAAGGAAAGAAAAGAGAAGAAAAAAAACGAAAAAAAAACGAAAAAACGAAAAAAGTAATACTCAGATTTTAAAATAGATTTGACGTTAGATCTAGCTCAAAATTCCCCATCTAAAGAAAAAATAGGACCCCTCCCGACAAAAACTCACCCATTTAGTATATTACAAGTACCAACAACGCAGCTTGCAAATATGAGTTTTGACCTGAAATTCGTCGAACTCACGGCTGACGTCCTTGAAATATTTTTTATAAAATACGTTTCCAAAAGCGGCGCAGCTGTGTTTCTCGCCCATTTCTGGCCCGTTTTGGGTCCGGGTTGGGGTCAGGGTTAGGGGGTGGGTTGGGTCTACGCGCCCGTATCTTCATCCGGCCAGGATGTGCTTTCCGCTCGCAAACGCGAGCAGCCCACCACCCCAAAGATCCGGGCGGCCAACTTGTTAGGTGAGCTGCTCGAAGAAAAAAAAAAACGCCATAAAAAACTCACCAATGGGGTTGTCGTAGAGGTCTGGGTCCGTGATACAGAACATTTCCCGTCGGTCCTGGGGAGGAACACCACAACAACCGAAAAAAGAAAACAAGACAAAAAAAAGTAAGGACGAAAACTTCCGCTGAGTGAGGGACAGAGGGAACAGTGGGGGGGGGGGACTGCTGAAGGAACAAAAAACGAACAAAAAAGAAAAGAAGAGCTTCCGCTGATGGCGCGACACAGGAACGCAAAACAAAACGTTTCGTTCAAGGAAGCACCTGGTTGAACATAACCCCGAGCCTCTGTTTGATCAACTATAAATTATCAATGCAAATTATATTATCAATTGACATATCATGATACCGCGTGGGACCCGTACGATCTGCATGATCTCGTACAACGAAAAAAAATCAGGGTTGGTTAGATCTGTACTCTCAATCCTGCACAAATGTCACAACGGCAGATATAGGATCTGCTTCAGAGAGATAAATCAAGATCGTGGTCTGCCCGACACATACGTCAGGTGACGGCCCTCTTGCCTCTTGACGGACAGTCAGCCGTCAAGGAACTCTACACACTAGAACTAAGTACGATGACTCCAACGACGCCTTGACGGGTAAAAAACTAGACCGTCAAAAGACATCTTCGCTGCCCAAGGTGTGAAACAATCCAGATGCGTGGCTTCATCAACAGTCCAACGTGGGTGCGCGGCAGGAAGAATAGCACCACAGCAGTTAGCAGTAGCACCACGCTGTGTGCGTGTCGTACGTTGTAGGTTCATTGAACATAATACCAGGTGGGCATGCTATTTTTCATTTTCAGGTTCATGTCTCCCTCAATACGGGATATATATACGTACCTGGTGTGCGCAGAATGATTATGGACAGACTTCGTCCTCGGTAAAGCTGTCCGGTTGACTAGGCATCAAGGGGCATCGTTGACCATAAAAAGAGGAATGCATTTGAAAAAACGCGCGGTCCAAGCATCACGCAGCTTGCAAAGATGGGCATCGACTATATGTCGACCACCCACCTCGTCGAACTCAATCGTAGCTGACGCATTTGAAACAATTATGATAAAAAAACTCTTTCGAATTTAGTTCGGCAAGCACTTTTACCACGCCTTACGCAGAAGATAGCTTTGCTTCCTCTGCGGTCAACAAGATGAAACCATCAATCATTTTCGTTTTTTTTTTCGTGAGAATTATCATTTTTTTTATCTTACTTTGAATTATTAAGGAGGGGGTTAACACCAGCATGAAATTCTCGCACTTGGAATCGGGACAACAAAACAAAAGAAACTTTCCCCCCAAGAGACCATGACCAACGAAAAAAAAGCCATCGCCGTTGTACATATCTGATGTGCGCAGCAAATCCCCGTCGCTCCGCAAGTCTAAACCTGGTACAGCAGTAGTGGGTACCCCGATGTAATGGCCCCCAAGATACAGAGCATTCGTTAGTGAATAGATGCCAATTCGACATGCGGTAGCATTACGGTAGGGGTCCCCCAGCAAGCGGTTGGTGTGCGAGAGCAATATGACCGCCTTATTGGAGGAGGGCGCCTTATCCCCGTGTAAGGCGGTTGGTGTGCAAGAGCAATACGACCGCCTTATCCCCCAGTAAGGTGGTTGGTGTGCGAGAGCAATATGACCGCCTTATTGGGGCAAGCCGCCTTATCCCCCAGTAAAGGCGGTTGGCGTGCGAGAGCAATATGACCACCTTATTGGGGGAAATCGCCTTATCCCCCAGTAAGGCGGTTGGTGTGCCACAGCAACATCACCGCCTTATAGAGGAAAGCCGCCATTTTCACTTGGTGTCCCAGAGCAATATGACTGCCTTATTGGGGGAAAAGCCTTATCCCCCAGTAAGGCGGTTGGTGTGCAAGAGCAATATGACCGCTTTGTTGGGGGAAGCCGCTTTCCTATTCCAGGTCATGAGTGCAATTCCCCAGTTGCGCCAAGCGATTTCGACCGCCGTCTATCGGCCCTAACGGGATAACGCCTATGCGTTGACACCGCACCCACCTTGGGGCAACCTTGAGACTAGGAGACTACAATTAAAGATTTAGTGTAGAACTCGCTCGCCGCTAAACACTACCAGATACCTGGTATACATATCTTGACCAAAATAATCACCAGGTAACGAGCCCCAAACGTGAGCCTGAATTTATACCACTAGTGTTTTCATAAACGAGGACCTATTCTATAAAACACATTGAAGGCACGTATCGTAGTAGGGGCGGAGGGGGGGGGGGGGGGGGGTTCCCGCTATGTAACTCTGGCGTCTGAGCTACGAAAGGGAGGGAGCTGGAAAAGCAAGGCAAAGCCAATAGATTGGGATAACAATCCCCTCCCCCATGAAAAAAAAACGGCACTACTGTGCGGGGCTGCTGCGCGCGCGGTTCACCTGCAAAGCGCAGACCAGTCCCGCATCGACGTCACACAGCGTCTTGTAGGGGGCGAACAGGCTCCACACCGAGGAAGGCTTGAGACACGTCCACGCTCGTCGGAATCGGTACGGCTGTCGAAAAATCGCCATTCGACACGTGGGAGAGGTGGAGGATGTGCCGCGTCAAACGAGATGAAACGACGGCTTTACGGAGAGGTTGGGACGTATCAAATAAAACAAGTCGTTAGTACACTCTTGTTATTGGTCAGGCTCCGCCCCCGTCACCCGCTGCATTCGTTAGGTCCACCGCCCCCCTGCCTGCCTTCCTTCCGATTTCTGAGCTCAGCATCACTGGTGATGGTTTCGCCGGCGACTCCGCGCCCTTGACTGCCTGAAACGACACCAACGCGTACTCCTCCCGCTCGCTCTCTCTCTTTCCCCCCAATGAGCTGCCTCTTCCCGTGCTCATCATGGTAATGTGACGGCCTGCGCTCCTGCCCCTCCTACCAGCTGCGGCTTTTAAGCAGTGACCCCCACGTTTCTCTCTCCCTCCCCCTTCCTCTCGTGCTACTCCGCCTTTTGTTTTGGTTAGCACGGTTGCGCGATGGCTCCGCCTTCGCCCCTGATAGGAGCTGCAACGACACCAACGCAAAGCAACGCCTTACCACCCCGCACCATCTCCCTCCTCCCCCCCCTCTGCACCATTCCTCAAGAGCGACCCATGCTTTCTCCCCCCGCCCCTCCAAGCAATGTCTGGCTGTTTGGTGAAAACTCGACGTGCTCCGTCCCGGCATAGAAGGGATGCGAGGTCTATGGACATACGACTACGGCAATGCACACACTGAGTACATCCCGCTCCACCCCGTCCCTCCCTCAGTCTTTATTCCCTCTTTTCGATGTTTCTTTGCTTGCCCTCTTTGCTGCCGCGGACGCTGGGCAAAAACACGCACCATTTTTCCTTCCTCCTTCCTTCTCTCCCGTTCGCTAGGACCCACATTCCACTCCCTTCCCCTCTCGTCCCCCCTCTCATTCGTACTTCGCATTTCTGGTGTGTTTCTTTCCCTCTTCGCCACCGCCACCACCACCACCACTGGCGCGGCGCAAAAAATTAATCGGAAACAACACAAGATGCTACTGCTGTAGCTCTCGCTATCATAGGAATTCGCGCTCGCGGACACATCAGTGATACACATTATCTAACATTCCCAACCATTCTACCCCAGTGACGTCATCAGGGGGCGCTTCGACCGGGGGTTGAGGTTTAGGCATTGTTGAAAAAACATAATGATGTAGGACACCCGACATATGGGGTGTCCTACATTATTGTGTTTTTCCCAATGGATGGAACTAACGCTAACCCTAACGCTAACCCATAGGATATATACCACGAAAAATACCGAAGAATGCCCCCTGATGACGTCACTGGCGTAAAATGGTTGAAAATACACAATAATGTGTAGCTCTGGACATATTTCACTGCTGTAGCCAGGTGTCGCGAGGATGGTGTGCAAGAAAAAAAGGATGGACCGTTCTTCGGACTGTTCTTATACGGAATTCCAGTTGTAGAGCGGGACGCGGGACATGTTCGGGCATGCCAATATTTCTTGGCGTCGTAAAATAAAAAACTCGCCAAATTTAACCATACAGTGGGACACCCGGTTTAAGAGCGTCTGCAATAAGAGAAACCGGAATGAGAGCGGTCAAATTGACGTGCCGAGTCTACAACCTATTCGATGCCCAATCTCAAATAAGAGCGGTGATATGATACTTGTCTGTTGCGATGAGCTCCTAAACCGGCTACCCCACTGAAAACAAAACTACCACTCCTATTTGCGCACCTACCATGCTTTGCGATGGCTCCGCCTCTGCCCCCCGCAACCGGCTGCAATCGACACAACAAAAAGCGCATCACCTTCCCCCCTTCTCTCTCTAGCCCCATATGGTAGATACCATGGCGTTAAAACATCGCTACAAAAATCAATACTTCGACGTGTAATGAACTATTAACAGCAAATTACTCTTAGTTGAATTCTTATCTACAACCAACTTTGTACTTTTTTCTTGTTTTTGTGCAAAACTAAAGTTGCCGATCCCCTTCTCTGTTGCTCACCATGGTCTGCGATGGTTCCGCTTCTGCACCCGTAACCGGCTGCAACGACACGAACGCGTAGAGCGCATTGCCCGCCTCATCCATCACCGTAGTCGTGTAGAACTGCGTGTAAGGCACGCTCTTAGAATTTCGCTTCCCCGTGGACCCCTTAACTACCAGCGAAAGGTCCTACAAAAAATGAAGAGGCGGCGGGGGTGAGGGGGGGTACGGCAATAAGAAAATTAAGTTAGGGTCTCACGAGATATCGAGAAGGGGTGTACGCAACGCTCTTGAGAAAATATCTTCCCCGTGGATCCTTACACCACCAGCAAAAATGGTAGGACGCAGAGTTCGATAATGAGATGGGGGTTCAAAAATAATATAATCAGGTCAAGGGTGCCTTACAACAGTCGAATAGGTCAAGGTACAATAGGTCAAGGTACAATCGAGGGCATTACAGGAGGGGAACGTCGAGAACATTTACTACTGTACTGTATGATTTGGTCAAGTCGTCATCGTGGGGAAGGGCGTTCGGCTGTAAGATATAAATGGGTCAAGCTGCCCAGCAAACCATTCACAGGGGGGCGGAGTTCGAAAAGTAAAATAACCGGAGCCCGATCTCTACCGCAATGGTACTATAAATATCATGCGGCCCTTCGGGTTTTTAAGCAGTTTCTCGCGAGCACCATGCACGAACGATGCAATAAGGGGATATCGACACAGCAGCAAGAAGTCTCTCTAGAGTACCCGTTACCCGCTACAGTGCCTGTGACATATCTTGGCATAGATAGAAACAGCCAGCAGTGGCATTTATAACAGCAGTATCGCGTAGTGCAGGTTTCCGCCATGGTGCTGGTATTTTCGGCCGGCACACACCTGGCGCAGATGAGCCTTTCCATACATACCACTTTTTTCTTTTTTTTGCACACATCTACTTTCCAGCTTTTGGACAAGCCGTGGTCACAGGTATCGTCCCTTCTTCCCCCCGGTTCTTGCCTTCAATTTTTATCGCGCATAGGGATCAGCAATCCCAACGCTCGTCGATTTTTCATCGAGTGTTGCTAACTTATGCTCTCGCGCTTTCCGCAAGTCAATTTGTGCACAAGAAAAAGTCCCCACGAATTTATACGAGTATGCGTTCGGGGGGGCTCGAACTCACGAAACTGACCTATACCAGCCAGGCTCGAGGATAACCGGATACGCACCGGGGCGACCGGACTATACGACCTGCCAGGCCTCAGGTATTAGAAGACGCAACTTTCGTCCAGTAAGAAGAGCGTTCTTCAACTCCAACCCAACCATTGGCGGAAACGAACGACTTTCGTCCAACCGTTCAAGTCAAACAGTAGTCTCTGGTTGTCGTCCCAGTCACAAAGAACTGCGTTGTTGACCATTGCCAAATACTTTTCGTAGGACTTTCGTCCAAGTCTGTGCCTGCGCGCGCATCGAGCTAGCAAACACAAAAACCTGACGTGCATTTTTCAACAGTCAGTAGGTATGTTTGACTTTGGTCTATAAACCAGTAGTAGGTAGGAAGTGCCTATTAACAGAAATAACACGTACACTTGAAATGCTACCTGGTAGACATCACATTCGCAAAAACCTTCTTCAACTTTTTTTTTTTCAACTCAGCCATTGCTAGAAACATACATATTTCGTCCAACCATTCAAGTCAAGAGTCTAGACTGTTCGTCCCACTCAGAAAGAAGTTCATTCTTCAACCATTGCTGAACACCTAAGTCGGACTTCCGTCCAAGTCGTCCATGCCTGTATATGTATACTTTTAATAGCAAGGTGCTTTGACCATGCAGTGCCAAATGTAGGTGGAGTGCCCCGAGCACAACATCAAGGGTCATGAATAAGCGCATTTCCTCGGTTAATCTCCGAGGTGATTGCCTCGACAAAAGGGGAGAATGCAAACACCGAGCGATGCGTTTTCAGAAATATCGCGATGAGGTTTTTCCAAAGCCGCCCTTTTCGGGGGGTTTCGGAGAAAATAATGTCGCAAATTCATCGCAGCGCAAAAGACGTCAGGTCACGGTCAGTCATGGGAAATCGTCCAGCCGTCGTGTGTTGCAACAAACCGATCGCTCCACAAAACCTAGTACTTTCGCGTCCGTCAACGAAATTTGTTGGAAAATTGCCGTCCGCCGGTCAAGGGCTAAGAGAGCCGTCTCCTGGCATGGAATTTCCGAGCTACCTTCTTTCTAGACAAATGGGAGAGCGCAAAAACCGAGAAATGGCGTTTTCAGAAATATCGTGATGGACTCTGTCCAAAACCCGCCAGTTTTGGCGGGTGCGGCCCCTTACATTATGACGCAAATTCCTCCCAGAGCAAGACGTCGGGAGACGGCCAGTCACGGGAAAACGTCAAGCAGTCAACCGTGTCAAACTGATCGTTCCACACCAAAACCTAGTAGTTTGGCGTCACTCAAGGTAAATTATTGGAAATTGCCGTCCGTCGGTCAAGGCTGAGAGTGCCGTCTCCCGACATCTTTGCCCCAGAGGGTGTGCCATCTTAACGTGTTTCACAGTTGTAATAAATAAAATCATCACTATATTCGAAACTCAATTTAACGCGAAGAGGTTGCCGTCCGTCGGTCAAGGCTGAGAGTGCCGTCTCCCGACATCTTTGGCCCAGAGGGTGTGCTATCTTTGCGTGTTACACAATTATAATAAATTAAATAATCACTTGATTCGAAACTCAATTTAATGCGAAGAGCACACACTCTCTCCAACTCAACTCGAAAGAGGCTTCACTCTCAGCAACCTTCCGACAAGCCGTGGCCACGGGCCCCTTCTCCCGGCACATGCCTCCACTCTTGTCGCGCACAGGGTTCAGCATTCTATTTTTCAGCTTTTCATGCTCGTTGGTTTCATCGGATTTTGCGAAAATAACGCTCTTGCGCTTGTCACTATTTAAATAGACGGTAAAGTACAAGGCGAGACTTTCGTCTGAGTCAAGAGTCGCTCGTCGGTAAAATACCAGGTGAGACTTTCGTCCGGGCCAAAAGTGACGGATATCAACAACAAACGGCGAAACATTATCGACTACCTGGCAAGAGACACCTCCCGCGGGGAACGGTGCCGACACCGACACCCCGCCGCGAACAGGTCAGTTTCGAATATCGTGGCAGTCGACGACCGCAAGAAAACAGGCAGGGCACCAATGCACGAATGAACCTAGGAAATCTGGAGTTTGTGGAGCGGAAATGGATCGTAATATATTTGGAAGGCACACCTACTAGAGGACATTCTAGTACCCGAGACCGAGTTGGTCGATGTGAGATGCCAGTCAGGAAGAAGAGAGGACACGGCGTGTAGAATAAAAAGAAACGCGTACAGCAGAGTACAGTGAACTGATGAGTGTCTGATCTCAGCACGTACAAAACCGCTGCTGTTGCGAGGTGGGAGATTGGAGGCGGAAGGTTTGAAGGCCAGGGTTAATCAATTTGCAAGTATACAAACTTCAAGTTCCAATGCAGCATGAACGTGCGTGTTCTTCACATCAAATTGAATATGAACGGTAGCTAAAGTCACGTTGGACGCCAGACGCCAAATGCCCGCGAACTCACCAAACCAAATATAATCAAAGACGCACCATACAGTCGGTCCCAGGGTTATATTCAGGGCCTGCAGCGGTGCGCTGGCGCACCTTCTTTTAGAGGATTCCGCTTACCGCACCATGTGCCGAAGTCAATGTGCGGCTTGCCGCACATCCGTTTTTCAGTGCCGCACCAGGCACAAAAAATGTGCGGCCCCGTTCTCGCCGTCGGCGAAAGAAAAAGAGTTCGTTTTCGCCGTAGGCGAGTTTTTTTTTCTCACGTCATTTCGCCGGGGGCGTTTTTTTCGGGGGCCCGTTTCCTCGTAGGCCAAGAAAACTTGGGTCCGTTTCGCCCTCCGGGGGCTCCCGCCCCCCCCCCCCCCTCGCAGGGGGGCGCACCGAGCCTTCGGCTCGTGGCGCGGGGCCATACCAAGGTCTCCGGCCCTTGGCGGTTTGCGCGCGCCACGGGCCGCAGGGCCAAGTATAACCCTTGTGGGTACCCCGATTCAAGAGCCCCTCGTGACAATCCGAAATAGCCGTTCTCAACCCCTTTAGAGCCCCCGAACCCCTCCCGATACTAAATCCAAGTAATTTTGTCCCCCAAAACGGGTTTCTAGTTGTAGAGGGGTTAAGTACACATCGCTCTTGCCTGTAACAGGAGCTTTCGCCTGTAATGGGAGTAATATGGCTTCTAGCATAGGCGGGGCATACCTATTTGTATCCCTACAAAATCTCGCATGATCGTAACTTGTGCGCTGCATTTACTGCGCAGATCACCTGGGAGGAGTTTCACAATCCCCGCCGACCTGCGGGGTAGACGGCGGTGGTCGCAGGTGTCATGCCCGTACCAACGATATCTTCCTTTTGGCAGCGCATATTATAGGAATAAGCATTCCCCCGGATCGTCCATTGGCATCGTTCGATTTTACAAAAAAAAGTTCAAATACGTCAGCTGTCAGTTCGATCCAGTTAATGGTCGATATTCGTCTTTGCGAGTTGCGTGATACTCCTTCGTCCTGTTCTGTTGTGTTGGGTTCGATTCGGCTAGAGCCGCATGGGGAGCCCCGGACTGTTGCTGCGTCTGTTTTTCTTCCCCATTAAACCGTTCGTCCTTAAAAACGAAAGCCAGCGGTACCCGGCACACAGAGGGTCCGTACGAGTGCACCAGGTGTGATACGATTACTGATTCTCCGTCCTACGTAAGCTCAAAAATCTGCTATTGATACTGCATGTACGATCATAAAATCTACTACTGTATGTACGATCGCGTACATGTTCAACATCCAATCAAGTCTCGTGTTTCGTGAGAGGATGAAAAGTTACCGTAAACGACACCAAGCAAGGGTGTACGTCACGGGGACGCGGCAACGAAAAAGTAACCGCCGACACACACGTCGGTTGACGACACTCTTGCCCCTTGACCGACAGCCGTCAAGGAACTCCAAACAAAAAAACTAGCATGATAAGCCGCAAGAAGCCTTGATGGGTCGAAACTAGACCGTGAACTCACATCTTTGCCTGATGACTTCAACGCCGACACCAAGGACCACCAAAAAAATACCAACCGTGTTATCAGGCAAGCATTTTACTCGTACGGCAAAATACACCAGGACAGAGGCAATATGTCCTTGCTGTTATTGTTGCCGCTGTTGTACCTCTCCCACGCAACGCCCGCGTACCACGAGTGCCACCGTTTGAATAAAAGACGCTATACAAGAAACGAAAGGGGCTTGAAAACCCTTCCAGCACTGCACTCCCGGTACGGCGATATGGGGACAAGAACACGTGGATTTGGAACAAGACAGGGATTTCACGGATCGGGCCAATTCTCACGGGTCGGGTCGGGTCGGGGCCGGGTGGCCCACCCGACCCTTCCCGCGATGCTTGAAACACTCCTAACCCGATCCGACCCGATCATCCGTGAGATTACGAACACATGCTGACTCGACCGGCGAGGTTTTGAAAACCTCCCGACCCATTCCCGGGTGGTGTCATGACCCGTGTAAACTCCTGGAATTTTTTTGAGTTGACCGAAAGATAAAAAGAGGCCTTGGCGCGCCAAAACCGAACCGGTCTCTTTGCATAGCATGCTACTGGTATTCGAATTTGGATCGCGGAGATACCGCGGCCTGCCGGCGGACAAACAATGAAAACCATTCGTGACAGGAAAAACATATATAACATCAACTCTACAGCTAGTTTCCGCGCTATTTTATAGAAGAATTGTTTTCATCTATCGACCGCAATCGCGGTCATGAAAAATTGTCTCCTCGACCTGAGGCTGGCGCACCCAGCAAAGACACAGCAACACAAGACATGATATAATAGGATACCGGTTTTATCGGGTGCATCAAAGCCTCCTTAGGCCTTGCAATACTAGTTTGGAGTACGGGGTCGTCAGTCAAGATGGGGTAAAACGGCGGTTCTCCATTCAACCTGGTTGCGTGTTTATGTTTTGCGACACCAGGGGAGTCATAGTTATCGGGGCCATGAAAAACAACTCTTGACGCCTGGCTGGCGCTACCCACCATATAACTAGGGTACGTTTGGGCGAATAAAGGTCGCGTTAGGCCGTGGTAAACGGATGCTATTATTAGCGTGGTGCGGGAAGGTCAAGAAATCAGGCCGGGGTTTCTTACTCATGCAGTTTAGAATGTTGGCGGCCCAGCGCAGTCAAACCGCGGTTGTCTACTCTACCAAGCAGCATGTGTTCTACCCAGCGCAGTCATTGGCCTGCATCGTTCACGGGGCGTAAGTTTCCGCGCTCACACCAATTATCCATCAAAATCGCGGGCAAAAATAAATAAATAACCGCGACGTCGACACCGGGGTGGCATTACCCAGGAAATATGCTATATGATATCACATGAGAGATGAGACCGATCTTTTGGGCGCATCAAGAGTCTCTTCATAGGCAGTATTATATAAAAGTATTCTAAATACGTCAGCTGTGAATTCGACAATTCTAAGGTCGATATTCATATTTGCAAGCTGCGTGATACACCGGCCGCTCGTTTGTCCTACGGAGGTTGTCAGGGTGAGCAATTGTTACAATGTTAGCTTATTACGAGCGAAGGCGAGCTTCTAATCTGCACCGCGCCAAAACAGAGGGACCTCTTTCTGGCTGAAGCCAGATTTTACGACCGCGGTTCTACGACCGCCCATCTTTTTTTTCTTAATCCCATTTATCATCCTCGCACTGTTCTCGCGCTCCCTCCCAGTAGAAACTCAGATCCGGGGTCACATAGCGGGCCCTTTCCCCCCCTCCCCGCTACGGTACGTGCCTTCATTTTTATCGCGATAATAATTCAGAATATGCTTCCCTCGGTGACTCGCGTCGAATTGTGCCTACCCACGCTGCTAGGCGCTCTCAACAGCTCGTTCTTTTTTTGCTTTTGTGCAAATAAATCCAAAATCTCACCACGGTGGGAATCGAAATCAAGGACCAACGCTATAATTATAGTAGTATTTGAGGGTAACCACTAAACCACCGGGGCGACCGGCGACATTTCCAATAAAGGCAGAACATTTGACGACAAAGTGCAAGCATCCTGCTGCGCGAGCGACCAGCGACAGCTACACTATCTTAGTGAGTTTACTGTCCCGGCGGGGGATCAGTCAGGGAGGGGGGGGTTCAAACCGCTGTCTCCTCGGAAATAGATGAGGTTTGCCATGTGCCAGGTGGGGCATCGGCCTACCGATGTGCATGCTTCATGAGGCATGCATGAGCTACGTACCGCCGAGCACCCCCACAGGCAGCTCGCTAATCCTCGCACAGACGCTCCTATTAGTGTGGAGTAACGTGACATGTTTTAGTTTTAGTGCACATCAAATGCTAGAAAAACCACCAGGTACTTGGTTGTAAATGTGAAAGCTATCATGTCTACCTTAAACCGGTACTTGTACAAGCATATAAACTCGTCTGCCCTGGTCGGTGTTGGTTACAAGGTTACATGCGCGATGGGTATAGCTTTATTTTGATGTTTTGAGAGTTCCCCCCCGTGTGACGCCCCGGGTACAGGAAGCCAATCACGACCCGAGGGGGAACCTCGTACTCCGAATGCTACTTGCGTACGAACACCAAACATCTGCCGCGAGCAAAGCAAACACCACCAACCGATGCCACTACTGACAAGAGCACTCCAAGCTTCGAGTACCCCCCCACTCGTTCATCCCAGGTATGCACCAACGCTGCCTTGTATGTTACTCAAAACTAACCAATGAGACGAGAATAAGCAAGACGTACATAGATGACACGTGGCTTCCGAATGCTTCTTTAGATAGGCGCGAAACAGGCAAAACATCGAGGCAACGTTACAAAAAAATACGACGACACGATGATAGTAGTGGTATATACAATACAGCACAGGGCGCCCATACATGAACTAAGCAGAGACAGGAAAACTGGCTCAGGCTAGGCATCTTATGTGGGAGAGGGCGCATTCTCACTAACCGCAGTTAAACGGCTCCGAGGCTTACGATATATATAAACCTGGAATTATCGGTTAACCCAGTGTCCTGTGCCGCAGTGCCGATTGCGTACGAAGTAGTGCCGGCTCCCCGCTATACTATCTGCAAAATTCCGCATTACCGCCTTTACGACTGGAAACCCGTTTTGCGGGATAAATTACTAGGAATTAGTGTAGGGAAGGGTGTTGTCGGTTTTCGGGTTCTCAACGGGTTAATCCTTTTAACAGCACAATTCGACGCGAGTCGACGAGGGAAGAAAGTGCTGAATTATTGTTGTGAAAAAATTGAAGCCGCGTACCCCGCTGTGGGGAGGGGGGATAAGAGCCTGCTCAGTGACCCCGGATCTGAGTTACGGGTAAAGAAGGAGAAGGAGAAAAAAAAAATCGAAGACAACACACGGGATGAGCAAGTAACAAGGAAGAAAAAAAACGGTTTCGCCTTAGGCCTGTATTTCCGGCCAGAATATGCCGGCACTAGAGATGGGGACCACAACCGAAACAAAATCCGTACGGCGACTCAACGCGGTATGAGGGCCAAACAAACGTCCTCAGATTTCGTTCTATTGTGGATATGCCTCGTACCGTGAACATGGGTAAGTACAAGTGTGGTGGATTAGTTCCAAAAAAGTGTACCGAATTTTGCAAAAGTAGCTACCTGGTACATATTAAACCTAACAGCTACGCATATGTACACCGAACTGATGCTTTAAATATCGCAACTTGAAGAACAAAAAAAAAGTACAGCCAGCACGCGCGCGTGCGTGCGTACAAGCTAGCTGAACATGGCACTGAATTTTACGAAAAATAATTCAAGGACGTGAGCCGTGAGTTCGACGAATTTGTTCACTCAACAGAGAACAATCCATGCATAACACTGCCGTATACCAGGTATCAAACACGCAAGAATACATTGCCTCTTGAACGGAGATCAAGGCTATTTATCGACAACGGGGGAAGCGCAAACGCCTAATATTATTAACAATAGCAAGGGGGCTTCGCCGGCGGCCGAGAAAGGGCCGCCGGCGCCGATAACAATAGCGACGCGTGTAAAAAAATTTACCAGAGCCGCCATTTTCGATGCGTGTGCTTGTCCCCTGGGGTTGGGAGAAAACCGGTCCAAAAATTTATCGCAGGGGGTGCACTTACGATACGTTACTGCCATAGCTCATACGTCCGAACAGCTGCAGTTAGCGCGTTCGCTCCCAACGACAACACCCACTGCTGCTGTAACACAAGTACCCTCACCCCGAAAGAGTTTTCGGAGCCAATTCGGCGACGCGCGCCGCTCCCACAATACCAAAAATCCGCAACAGGCAAGGGGACGCATCCACTTATGGCCAAAACTACTGTACGTTCAATAAAGTATCGTGTACGTTACTTGGTCGATCGCTGTGCCGCGCGCAATAGCAGTGTAAACTGCACACCTAGCGTTTGCTGAGCAAGCACGTCTTTAGGGCACACAAAGCTTGGAATAAACCCGGGATACGTTTAGTCTGGGGAAAAATCTGCGGGGGTAAAACGGTTTGATAAAACAAAACACCCAGCGAGCAAATCGAAGGAGAGGAGAAGCGAAAACCAATCTTCAACTCTCCATGAAAACCGAAGAAAAGAAAACGTCAAGTGTCACGTACTCGTTGCTCTTTGCAGTTGTCTCACATAGGCTGCATCAGAGAGTGGCGAGTGAGGTCGATAAGTTTGATACTTTCATCTTTCCATTTTGCGCTTCCCTCGCCAATCTCCAATGGGCCGATCATCCCAGAGCTCATCCCATTACACTTTCCCATCCCCAAAGCTATGTCATCACTTGGGCTAGTTAGGCTTGTTCCTGCGGCATTCTTCAATGTCGGCGTCCCCATCGGAAAAAGTACGCCAACCTACGAAGGTCGATTTCGTGATCTCAAACCTCCCGGAGTGCGTACTCGTCTCTCGTTTACTCGTACATTTTTTATTCATATATTTATTTTTCTCTACACACATCTACTTTCCAGCTTCTGGACAAGCCGTGGTCACAGGTGTCGTCCCTTCTCCCCCCCGGTTCTTGCCTTCAATTTTTATCGCGCATAGGGTTTTCAGCAATCCCACTGCTCTTCGATTTTTCATCGAGTGTTGCTAACTTACGCTCTCGCGCTTTCCGCAAGTCAATTTGTGCACAAAAAGTCTCCACGAATTTTTACGAGTATGCACTCGGGGGATTCCAACTAACGAAACTGACCTATGACAGGCTAGAGGATAACTTGACACCACCGGGGCGACCGACTCAAAATAAATACCCGTGATCGGGTCATCTCTTGAGTTAAAAATGACTTGCGGAAAGCGCAAGCGTGAGAGCTAAAAAAGAGGGGGGAAGGAAGAACAAGCGTGATTGGAGCCTGATGTGTGACGATAGACTGGCCCATTGAAACGACGAGCTAACGTATCAAAACAAGCACAATAGCAGAAACAGCAGCAAAGCAAGATTCAACAACGTAGGCGGTGCAGCGGGAGGCACAACCGCTCAAAAACTCACAATCTTCCATTTGTCATTTTGTGGGAACAACAATCTCCTCAACATCTCCCCACAAAACTGATATACTGCTGTACACTTGACAGCTTGGAACCCCTTTGCTTGATGACCTAGACCCATATTTGGATGGCTTCTCGGAGAAGTGACATTCTCCTGAAACTGACGGCTTGGAAGCCATTCGCTCTATGTCTACTACAACTGTAGTCTGCGTGACCAATGACTTGTGATTAGCTACTGATGATACCTTGGTATGACACGATAGTACGCTCGGGACTGAGCTGGAGATCACTTGTAAACACTGCTTCAAAAGGAGATAACATATCCACAAATTGGCCAATGCAGTACGCCCAAAACCCACATCCCCCCGCTTCGCCCACCATGGGAATTACTTGATGGAAAAAGTATAGCCTTTCCATTTTGGGTGAGTCATAAGGTAGTGAGTCATAAGTCATGAGCAGTGAGTCATAAGATCATGACGCGGGGGCTAAATTTTCACCATCATAGTACAATTATATATTTCTGCTTCCCAACTTGGCAATTTTGGGTGCATCACGACTAATGAGTACATGGGGGAGGGGGGAGGGAGAGCGGGGGACGTGTTCTCATTTGTTGCTTGTCTCAGTGATTTGACAAATGACAACGAATCCCTTTCGAGACGAACCGCCGTTCCCACTCCTCACAGAGACACCTCCAACATTTGGGCGCGAACAACGTTCTTTCCATAAACATGTTATATACACAAAATGTTAGCTCATCTTACCTCTTCCAAGTTTTGGACGTCTGTGGACACCATCATCAATCTCTCAGGATAGCGACCGTTTTTTCGCTACTATCCAACTTCTCCAAGAGGCAGGCGGAAAACACTATAGGGTAGGCCACGCCACATAACCCGGGGTTCGGGTCGAGGGTCGCTGAAACAACCCGTATCGATAAACAACAGCAGTGCCCGAACGTCATCGCCATGCGGACATATCAGCTACTTACTGATCTGTTCATGATCTGAGCCTTTCAGTGCAGACATATCCCTGGTCTATACGATCTGAATGGTCTATAGATCACGTTGTCGGGTGAAGGTCGGAACTGAACAAGTTAACATGTTTCCTGAGTTGGATCTGTACAACATAGATCCTGCGCAATATATGGAAACATATACACATGAACAAGGATCTACTACAAATAATAGATGGCCAATGTGATTGAATCGTGATCAGTCTGATGTGAGAACCGTTAGCAATGAATAACATACCAGCAACAACTGCGAACATACCACACGAGCGCACCATGAAAACACGCGAACCGCTGAGCATCCACACTCAATGCGATAACCGCCAGCGCAAAAACTACGTGCACCAGTACGTGTGGAAGGTGCGTGTGGTGAAATTTCGAACGAATGATGCCTAGTCTAATGGTACTGCCAGAAAAATTGCTCATACTTGTAGGAGCATTCACTCGTATACTACAGCAGATATATCATATGATAACGACAGCCACGAGTCCACCACGGAGTCTGGGATTTGATTATGCGAGTTATGTGACGACAATAACAAGGTGAAGCTGATGCCCCCCCCCTCCCCCACGCCAAATGTCCCATGCTATAATGCTGCACGCAAGAGTCAGCCCCCTGTTTGCGAAAGTCGTGCAGAGGGTGGTTACTTTAAATCTGGAGCACGAGCAGCAGCAGCAGCAGCAGCAGCTGTGGCCTCTCATGTCTCATGCTCTCATGTTGCAAACAAGAGTCAGTCCCTGTTTGTGAAAGTCAAGTAGCGACGGGTTTGGTTAAAATGCATCTTCTGTTCTTACGGCAGTGCAACAACTTGGAGGTTACGGTTCCAAACAAGGTGGCAAAAAAAACCAAAAAGCAAGATGCGCACCAGGAACATAGCAACTCCAGTGCGACTAAACGCGCATTGTGTGCAGGAGCGGCCTGCACACAAGCTGTGCACCTCGGTGGTCTTACTGGTCGGGGCTGGCCTCTGGCCGCTTGGTTGTTGTATAACAAAGCGCCACCACGCCTCGTGACTGCCCTTGCCGACACCGAGCCCCCCAAAGGATTAGGGTTAGGTCAAGGGTAAAGGTTCAAGTTGGTTTGGAGTATGGAGCAGTACTGCTGTACAAGGTTGCGACGGACCTGTCGCGACCTGCACAATTTGTGTGCAGGCTACTCCTGCACATGGTGGAGGGGGGGTTACAACTGGACGAGGAGAGACGAGCGGCCAGACGAGACACAAGGCTGCGTGCAACCGGAACATAACGTTGTGACAGGTCTACGTACGCAGTTCATTCATTCGGGCCGCACAAGGCTGTACGTATGCAACACGCAAGAAAACACAACCTGTCGATCGATTTTGGAACACTTTTTCCCCTCGAGAAACGAGCAGAGTGCAAGCGCCGAGCGACGCGTCTATGGAAAGATAAAAGCTATCTACCCACGGGATCTTATTCCTCGAATATATCTCTCAAAAGCCACCACTTGTTGTGGTGTGTGCCCCCTCTTGTTTTAGAGTAAATCGCTCATGACATCCGTCTGAGGGGGTGTGATATCTTGCGAGCTACCAGGTATCTGGTATGCCTTGTATACGGTAAGATCGCACAAGCCAGATGCCAAAGAGAAACCAAGTCATTCCGCCGATCGCGTGTACAAGTATGTAAGCTCGCGTTTACGAGTATAGGCTGGCAGAGATAACGGTGCTCGCTCGGTACGGTAATGGTTGTTACCCAAATAGGAGGGGCTTTCGACGTTGGCCGCGTTGTTTTCGCTTCCACACCCTCCGCCCCCACCCCGTATGGCCAAATTCGAGTAGCAATGGCTCAGCGCACACGGGTATTGCTACAGCTAGGGACCCATTTGTGGTGCAACTATCGTCAACTTGTATGCGTTTCGGTGTGATGTTGCTTCGCGGCGGAAACATGACATACTCTGATGTAGCAAAACATAGCTTCAGCCACATCGAACAGGGTCCGAAGTTTTTGGCGCCGTGAATATGAAAAAGTTGCATCCGCTGGTGGTGAAGTCATCTTATTATCTTCGGGTAAGCCGGGCACAACATGGAGCTTTGAGCGTTCAATCTGGAAAAGGGAAGGAGGAAAGGGGGGGGGGACGAAAGTGTAAAATACTCTTGTCTTTTGGGGAAAATCAAGGAAAATATATTATAAAAATTAAAATACACTCCAGCTGTGAGATCGAAGATTTCGTCGAAACTCATCTTTGCAAGCTGTGTGTGATACTCCGATCGCGCGCATTACGAGTTGTGTATCCTCATTAAGGATATAGGTCGGCGACTCCCCTTACAGCTACAGTGTAGCTATCAGGGTCAACAGGATGATTTTAGTCAGTCTGTGCGCGGAAACTATAAAACCCGTTTCTGAGGGGGACAAAATCTGACAGCTGTGAAGGCAAAGGGGGAGCCTGGTTTTGATCAAAAGCGAGCGGGTTTGGATATCTCAAAAGGCAGAACAAGTGTACGTACTCGGAGGACCTTCGTACAACGTAGCCACCCTGTCAATAGCAAAAGGTGTTCTACCAGCGGGTACATGAGTACCGGTACTGTACATAGCAGGTATGGCGTCACATGCCGGGAAGCGTAATAGCATACCTGGCACGAAGCTTCCCTCCCGAGAGGTCACTAATGGACTACAAGCTGGCTGCTGTCTTATCATAAAACACAAAACTTCGCTGGCGGCATACGGTAAAAGAAGCCACTTTTGGCGTAAAAATAAGGACCCTCCAGTATTCACATCAATATCTCAAGGATCTCTATAATTACGCCGAAAGAAGAGGAAATATTATTGCGACGGCTTTCATGGGCAGTGGTTATGGGCAAGGACAAGACTTCGGCGCAGTTGGTTAATAATGACACGAGTACTGCCCTAACTGCAGATTGCGTGAGGCGATCTAGGATACCTTCGGCTGCTGCTATTGTTGCTGACACTGCTCTAGACAAGACCGATGTTGCAGTTGATGCTATTGCTTGCCCCAGCGAAAGTATGCATACGTACCAAGCAACATCTGAGACTTCGGCGACGAGCACGCAGTTGAGTCCGCATTCCGCTTCGCATTGTGCACGCAACATTTTCTGAGTCTTTTTGAAAAATATTATTCGTACATACTCGTGAAGACCGCCATAAAAACAGGCATTGCTGCTTGCTGTACGCAGTCGCACCCCCCCCCCTAAAAGCTGTGACAACACTGAAAAGGATCGGGCGTACGAACAAGAGTAAAACGGACACAACGTATATGGGAACGGTCACAAAGCGAAAACTTCGAAACACACAGAACAGAGAAGGAGCCACAGCAATCGTCACAAACGTAAAACGGGAATGACATGCCTTCACGTACATACATTCTACTCCCCAGCTCATCACATTTTACAGCGACCTCCTGGACAAAAGCCGCGGTCAGAGATGTCTTCCCTTCTCCCCCGCACACGCTTCATTATATCGCGCATAGAGATCAGCGATCCTACTTGTTACTGGTAGCTCTTTATGCTCGTCCATTATCATCGAATTTTGCTAACTCACGCTCTCGCGCTTTCCGCTCGTCAATTTTCACGCAAGAAAAAATGCCCTACGAGCACGAGTACGCACTCGGTGAGTGAACCCACGGCCTTGACGTCACTCGGGACGAGATTCACCTACAGCCTATTCCTCCATCGCAGATCGGAGACGCCACATACCCACGCCCGAATTACATCAACATATGAACGGAAATATAACGACCCTTATTTAATAAATGTTAGAACCAATTAATCTTATACTTCGGTCCAAAGCGGAAAAATTCGATACCGTGGGAGCATGAGAAAAAGACGTACACAAAAAAAAACAGGCGGCTTGCTGTGCCTCGTACGTACCCACGGCGGGTGGGCAAGAAACACGATCGGCGGGGTCGATGGCGAAAGCAGCCGGCGGTAACTTGGAAGGGAGGTTCAGACTTCGTTGGGGGGGAGGGAATAATACACGACTTGAGAAGTGATCGCAACGCAACGCAAGCTAGTAGTCTCGAGGGGTCATCAATCATCGTGCAGTAAAAACACTGAATATGAAACCTGGAGTAAATTAATTGATCATTGAAGCTAAAATCGTTTGTGTGAGATATACTCTCGGGAGCGGGGCCGGCAGGCCTCGCCCAATTCGCACCTGCTGTGCCCGAATAGCCGCCTCCAATCGATCCACGTCTGCCTGGCTCGCGTGGATGCCCTTCTTCAATACGGTCCCGAAGCTGGTGCCCTCGATACTCTCGACCGGCATACCCATCCCAGCCACGCATCCCCCGCTAGCGTAGATTATGAGGGTATCCGATGCTGTTGTCTGGACGACGGCAAACGGGGTGCGATGGTGGGTGAGGGCCTTCAGGAGAGAGAGATCTCGCTCGCAAAGGTTTTCCGAGGGCTCGAAAGGAGCCCTGTCCTCGAACGCTGAGAGGAACGGGAGGCGTGTCACCGTCGATAGTGATCGGGGGGGAAGTTCCTTCTCAGACTCCTCGGACTGTGGGTACATGAACCCTTTGCATGTGCTCGAACCCACACCCATTGGTACTGTTGATTTGGGTGCCTCCTCCCGCTGCTCCTGCTCCTCCTCCTGCTCCTTGCGATCTTCGCTTGATTCTTCCAGCGAAATGACGCCTTCCCGGTTCTCAGGAAATGAAGGCACCTTCCTACCTTGGCAAGAACCCGGTCTGTCCGCGTTCTAAAGCTTTTCTCGTCCTTCTAAGGTTCCCCTATGGGAGACACACGCAGAAACGCCGAACTGCTGCTGTTGTTGCTGCCGCTGCTGCTGCTGCCGGCCACCGCCGCCGCTGCTCCTTCTGTAACCTCCCTCCTCGTGAGTTTATTTTTCTACAAAAACCACAACTGGATTTTGCAGTTCAGTTTCCGGCGCCCTATATTTTCTGCGCGTTTGCTTTTTAGAGCACGGGAATGAGAAGAACCTCTGTAATATGCTGCGACCCCTGCAAGAGCTCGAGGGAATATGCAAAACGAAGGGCTTCTCACTGCCGAGCTGCTGTGAGATGGCAGGGGTGTGACGGCAAAGATCAGTGGTACCCAAGCAAGCAACGTCGGCTTCCCTCCTTTCACCGGTGTGAATACTTCAGCAGGGTATGCGTCTGAACATTTCGAGAAAACCGGAACGCACTTTTCCCCAAAAAAATTACCCTTCAGCCCCTCAGCCTTCTTCAAGTAACGCCGTTTTGATGAAACCCCGGGGCGTTTTTAAGGGACTGTGGCCGTTGGAGTTGGTAACCTCGCACCGCGACCGGAGGCAGAGCAACTGCAGCGGTAGGAAAAGGACAGACTCCCTATCGGGAAGCCCCGAAGAACTGGAGGCATCGAGTGAGCGCCTGCACTGAACGTATTCATTCACGTGCTGCTGCTGATTTCTGGTGAGTCATGTCTCGACGGCGAGCCGTGCGTGCGCGTACAGGAGGAGTGATTCGACAGGAAATCGATCGCGCGTTTGGTTTTCTAGTTACTATCGACGAGATCGATCGACTCCTGCTTTAGTCGTCCCGTGTCCAACATGGCACTCAGAGAGAGAGAGAGAGGTATCCATGCACCGAGTGCAAGACAGCAGTATACTACGTACTTGCATTCACTTCGTCATCCGGCGATCGCCGTGGGTTTTTCCAGGTGGTAATGGGACCGCACGAAAAACTGACACAAGAACCTTTCAGGAAAATACACGTTGACCTTTATTTCTATCCGTCCGCGCCATTTTATGGCACGACACGACCACCATCGCACTAGAAAAGCTCGTAGGTCCCGGCCATAGCCCCTTGAGCGCCTACCTGTTGCGCGCACACTGATTTCCTTAAGCTGCAGAGCCGTAGCTTGAGGGCTGGGTTGCTGTGCGATGTATGCCCTTGGTACGTGCGAAAAGTATATAATTGCAGGCGCAAACCGGTAGGGAGGGTGGAATTCGGCAGGAATTCTGGTTGTGTGCGTGTTTTTCCCAACGATATTCGTACCAGGTAGAAAAATAAATACTGAAGTATAGACTGTAGAGAGCATACTGTTAACGACGGCAACGATCCTACCCAGCAGCAGAGACACCGGTGCTCACGTTTGGCCTTGCGAAGCAAAGCTTGTTTGCACCCGCGCTGTCCTGCCAAAACCGGAGCTTAAACCCATTCTCTGCGATAGCAGTAGTAAGTATTTGCGCTCTTTTATCTCCGGCTGCCATCTTGTTCGACTTGCAAGGCACCCAAAGGTGGTGTCTACCAGGAACAGGTTTTGCCGTCTGTGTGCCCTCGCACAATGACCCAAGTCTGTCTCGCGTTCCATCCAATCTCTTGTACTTACCGTTGACTGAGGCTGCTGTGTAGCACAGGGAGGAGGAGTACCACTACTACTGATGCCTGCAGCAGCAGTACGCACAAAATGCCAGTACCACTACGTACTGCGCTTACTGTGATTCATCATACCTGAGCGATACTTTTAAATGTGTCTTGTTCTTACCAGTGTGTTGCAGTTGCCACCCTCCCTGTGCAGTTGCCTCACACATGTCATACTCACACCTGATGTGCCTCGTAGACGAATCCTCAGGATCGCACGGGCTCTCTTGTAGCACGTTCTACCTTCTCCAATCTTCTGGACCCTAGCCGGCTTCGCGACCGTCGTTTGGAATCCTTTCTCTCTTGTACCATATCGCAGCTGCATACATTTTTGTTTTTGTGACAAGTCACGTGACATCTGCTTCGCATGGTACAGCTAAGGAAACAAAAGTGGCAAGCAACCAAGTATATCGTACCTGCTGGAGGGGACCCAGCGGCAAATTTGAAGTGCTACAATATCCTGGTTGTATGCAATCCGTGCGTGGTACGCTGTAATGCTCTACAGCAATAGGACTCCCTAGGTCATGTTTTCAAACAACAGCCTTGCACTGCAACAACGGCCCGTATCGTAATTACCTACACTTAGCCTGTCAAGTTTCATATAGACTAGACTTTAGCCACATAATAGACCTATCGGTTCTCTGATGTGCAAACGACCAACAGCGATACCTGGCATGGCATGGGACCCTACTAAACTCAAACGTGCGATCGCGCGGCGCTTGTTCCTTCGTAGCCCAACCCGCCCCGCGCGAGAGACGTAAGGCTCAAATATTGCTTCTCCCGTTTTGCACTTGGGTGCTCGAAATCTAACGCCAGAACAGTAGAGTACCGCTTGAGGCCCGGTGAACGATGTACTAGTAGTACGTGGATATACAACCTCTGGTTCGAAATAGTTTTCCGCCATTCCTCCACTCCTACTTTTTCCCGATCTTGCTTCAACCACCTTCCCGGTAAAATCCCCACTCTGCAGCCTTGCCATTGACCCGAAAGCATTTTGCCATTTCTTCGATAGCTAAGCGTAATCGCCAATGACATCCCCCATTTCGACTGCCGGGCAATCTCTGACGCTCTTCCCCCCCCCCCCCCCCTCTCCCCCGCCCACCTCTCCCTCTCCTCCCTCCCCGCCTCCCCCCACCCCTCCTCTTCCCGACCCCCCCCGTCGCCCGCTTTCCTTTTCTCTGCCGCTCCCTCCCCATCTCCCCCCCTCGCACCGTTTCCCCTCATGCTCGCCGCCCCCTCCCTCTGCCTCCACCCTCTCTTTCCTCTACCCCACACCCCGTGTCTCCTCCCCACCTCTCCTCACTCCTCCCGCCCCCCTCTCTCCTCCCATCACTCCTTTCCCTGCCCATTCACATCTATAAACATACGAAATCCTGTTCGTCCCTACCGTAACGAAATCAGACCGCTGGAATAAGCGCTGCCGTCGCGGCAACAGCACGCCAAGGAAGCGCCACGATGGATACCTCGCCCGAGAGAAAGAGCGAGTATGCCAAACGTGTTCTGTTTGGCGGTGGCAATGCTTCGAAAGCGGCAGGTGCGGCGGCGGCAGCGGACAGGCCGGGAGTTAGTGGAGGTGTGGGAGGCGGTACGCGAAGCGAGTCGCACTCGTCGACGTCTTCCGCCCCCAGCGTGGCTGTGTATTCCACCCCGTCTACGCCAAGGAACACCTCCAATACTTCTGGTGAGTTGTAACGCTTTTACACCGCATGCCAAGGAATGTGCTGTTTTGAACTGCAGACACGTTTTGGGGGCAAATCCCTTGAGAATGCACTTGGATGTTATGGAGTATATAACGGGGTATAGCTCCGTTAAACCCCGTAACAGCTGAACTTGCACGAAGCTGTGACACCCACAGGGTATACATGAAGTGAAAAGTGGTTTCAGCTCCATCCACGTGTGGCGGACAAACTACTTGGAACTATGTTTGGCTATTTTTCCCCATGAGCAAGGCTGAGTCGCAATCTACAGAAACAGCAGCGGTAGATAACGCACGGGGATAGTTATCATAGGTCTGCTTCGGTGTAATTGTGCAACGTTGGGATGAATTCCTGTGACATGGGCGATGGGTCAATCGGTCGTTACCGTGTCCTCGCTCTGTCGGTGCCACCCGGGTGTGATTTCGTTACTGTTTAACGGAGGCGTGTTGATTCCGGGTTTGGTAGCACCACGCGTTGGTCACGTGGGCAGTACTGTCACGCTGTAGTACTGTTCGCGTTACGTGCACACGGTGGACTATCATTGGGAGCGCGACTGTTGTCGTTCTGCGGCGCGGCGGTAAAGCACCATGTTTGCAACTGCACCCTGGAGTTGGGGACCTGCTGCTTTTATTGACACATGGACAGGGGTCGGCGTTTTTGCCTCAGATCTCTTGCGATTTCAGAGGGAGGAACTGACGACATCGATGAATCATTCTAGCATCGACGACCCTCGACAAAGCGGGGGGTATTGGCTTCTTGGGTCCTGTTGTACGTACCGACCTGCTGTACACTCCAAGGAGCTGTACAGAGACGCACGCAGGATTATAGTCTTCGTTATACAGCGCCTTCGCACTATAACATTGATAAGATCGCGCGTCTCGATTGTTTTTTTCATCGTGGTTTTTGGGCAGCAAGACGGCTATTATGTATAGCTCTTGATGTTTCGAATACGCAATCTATGAGTTCGACCAATTTGAAGGTCGATACTCATCTTTGCAATCTGGGTGATAGAGATAAATGTGCAACCGAGCGAATGTGTGCTGTACCCTCGTATTATATATTTCCTTGTCGAAGTTGCTCTTCGTGTGTCAGCGAAGGCATGATGATTCCTTTTTTGTTGGTTTCCGAAGTGTTATGCCATGTCGGTACATTATATACCATGTCGTGTTTGCTTCGCTTGTGCTAGCGAGAACCTGATGGTGCCATGACATGTTTTGGTTTTTGATGACAACAAGGCGATGATATTTCTACGTAGCGAGGAGCCGCAGACCGCCCTGGTTGTAAGTGAACTTGACTCTTGCCACTAACAAACCACAACCGCCTGGTCTTGCCTTTTTCTTGTCCTTGACAAATACCCATTAACAACATCAATTCGTATGTTTTTCTCTTGTGCCCTTGTTCGGTTAACATGGACTCCTTTTCCTCTTGTTGTGTTTATCTATTTTCGCCCGTATCAACTCAGGTCTTGGCAGTTACATGAAAACGCCTGCGAAGGCCGTTACGTCGAACAACGCCGCGCTGTCGGTTTTCCTACGCGTTCGCCCCCCGGGGACGGTTGATGCCGATCTTGACGACCTCACCGGCCGCCGCACCTACCAGATCCTGGACGACAAAGCCACTCTGAGGACGTTCCCGCCCCTTTCGGCCGGGCACAGTCGGACCATCAACCGCCAGGTCTGTGATTTGTTCGCGGTTAATTGGTGACGCGTGATCGGTGAATGACGGGCTTTTTATTCATTTTTCGCTAGGTACGGGATTGGTGGCAGAGAATCGGGGTGGTCGCTGATTGGCTGACGTAGATTTTTTTTTTTGTGGAGTTAGTGCGTAAGGTTTGGAGTGGGGGTGGAGTAGCGTAAGACCATCATGAGGACCTTTCGTCCGCCTATCGGCTTGGCACAGTGGGATCATCAGCCGTCTGGTCTGTGCGTGTTCATGAGTGGTCGAGTGGTCGGTGATTGGCTGACGTAGGCCTTGTTTGTTTGCGTTAGAGTATGTGCTTTAGATGGGTGTACCTATCGTAACTCGTTTGCCTCTACGTTTCTTTTGGTTGGTCGATATAGCACTTGTATATTTTAGTCCGCCTCGACGACTTTGTCGCCCTTATTCCTCTTACCTTGCAGGAAAGGAAATCGTTTTTTTGTGGTTGTTCTTGCCTGTGTAGTTGAGACAGATTCAAAAACTTGGCTGCAAGATTTTCGTCTCCCGCGTTTTTGTGCTTGACTTTTCAGGCGAAAGATTTCGGCTTCACGCGAGTCTTCAGCACCTCTGCCACCCAAAAGGAGACGTACGAGTCAACCATGCGGCCCCTCGTCGATGACGTTTTCGCGGCCCAAAACGCTCTGCTATTTGCGTACGGCATGACCAATGCGGGGAAGACGTACACCGTGCTCGGGGAGGATGGTAGCCCTGGACTTATTCCTCAGGCACTGACGTGAGTTGTCGTCTATGCTGGTGACTGGTGTCGGTGCTGATGCTATTATTGTTGCTGTTGAGTTTTCAGTGTTTTCTGTTGTTGGTCTTGGGGATATTGGTATTGTCTGTTGGGTATCGCTGGTGGTGGCGGTGTTGTAGTTTCGATCTTGGTTTCTGCGTATGGCACGGCCATAGCGAGGGAAGCCCACACCGCTCGTGGCGAGGGCGGTAACCTTGGGCTCATTCCCCCTGCTCTTGCGTGGGTTTGTTTTGGTGGTGCTGTGGTGATGGTATGTTTCTCGAGAAGCTCACGTGTGTGTTAGTTGCTACAGTGGTGGTGTGGCTGTATCGCAAGTTGATGTCGGTTCTGACGCACACAGTGCACGTGAAATTTGGTTGTCCTGAATTCATCCCCCAGGTGTTCACGTGAGAATTTGTTGCCGTTAGAGTAGGTGTGATGGTGATATTCTTAGTTGTGGCAATGTTGGTTTCGTTGCAGGGGCAGGGGCGTACTCATTTGTTTCTTGCCTTATTAATAGTCATTTGACCCTTGACCACAGACCCCTTTCGAGACAGAGCACCGTTTCTACTGTTAATAGAGACACCTCCAACATTTGGGCGCTCGTTACACTTTTCCCATATATTACATAGCAACTGTTTTCGTATCCTATCCCCTTCCTTTTTCGCCGTGGTTCAGAGGTGACGGCGTATTCTTGTGGTGGTTGCGTTGGTTTTTTGGCCATTGACCACCCTCCCTGTTGGAGACGGGGCAGCGTTCGTACTGCTCATGTTGGTGTGGTAGACGTGGACCTTTTGTCTCCTGTTGGGGTAGTTTCAACAGTTTCTGTGGTGGATGGAGTGTTGTCGGTGTTGATCGCCGTTGGGGCTTCTGTTTGCTTACGGCATGACCAACGCGCGGATTATTTAGAACGTTTTTGCAGAGGGTGGTAGCGCTGGCCTCAATCTCCGCGCGCTCACGTGAGTTACTGGTGCTGTTGGTGTTGGTGTCGGGGGGCTGTGTTCGTTTGGTTACTAAGGTTGTTGTTGGTCGTTGGTACTTTTTTGGCTGCCGCTTGCTGGAGTTGTGTATAGGTCGATGTGGTTGTTCATGCTCGTGCCGCTAGCTGGAGTTGTGTATAGGTCGATGTGGTTGCTCATGCTCGTTTGGGTTGATGTCTGAATGTTTAGAGGTTTCTGATGGTGTTGAAATTTGTTGTGAGAATTTTCAACGTTTTTTGTTGAAAGGGTTTCAGTCGTCCGTGTTGTCCATTTGTGCTTTTCGGCGACGGTCAGTCTTGTATTTTCGGCAATGCGTAAATTTGACCATGTTCCTACGCACGCATCCACCTACTTGTCGTTCCCTCTTCGATTAATCTTTGTTTTCACGGACACTCTTGTTTGGCAGAGACACGTTTGAACGAGTTTCGGCGATGCAGAAGGACGAGCACGAAGTTCGTGTGGAAATGTCCTTCCTCGAGATTTACATCGAAAACGTCTACGACCTTCTTGCGGCCGCCGATGCGGTGCGTTTGTTTTAGTATTTAGTTTTCCTTGTGGTTTGCTGTTGTCTTTTGGTGGTTTGTTTTTGTATTCGTTTGTATTGTAAATGAGAGGGCGTTGTCAAGGACGACCCGTAATATTTGCACGGGTATTTTTACTAGCTTTTTTTACGCATAAACGTATCTTTGCGCCATTGATGCTGCTGGCCAATCTTGCGTTTGTTGACGCATGGTACACCTCTTTGCGTCCGAAGCCAAAACGGTAGTTTTTTAGTTCTCAATGTGTTTGTCGCCTGTGTTTTTTTCTTGTTTTTGATCTTCCCCAACGAAATCAATATGCCTTTTTGCAGGATGACTGGGCCAAAGCGCGATCCGCGCTTAAGCTGGACGACCGCATGGGTGTCATCCAGGCGCGGGATCTTTCCAAGCACGTCATTAGGTCGGCTGCAGACGGCCTCGATCTGGTCAAGAGGGCGACTGCCAACCGAAGGGTAAGCTGAAGCTGGGCCTTTGTTTTTTCATGTCTGACTGTCGTGCTGGGAGGAGTTCCATTTCTTAATTCATGGGGGCGGCCTTGAGGGAATATGCTTCGAGTTGCGACACCCAGCTTCGTAGGTGTTCCACCGCCATTTGACGGGTGGTTTCAGTTTTAGCTTTTACCTCGTCGTGTTTTTTTTTCTCCTCGTTTCGTGTGCTTCGAAGGTGCAGAAATTGATGTCTTGCATTATTATAGTATGAATCTATATTTAGTTTCAAAAAATTGCATTTGATGGGAAAAAAATCTTGGTTCAACTCATCACTGTACTGTTCGGGAAAAAAAATCTTGTCTCTCTTTTTTTCATCTCAGAGGATACGTATCCATGGGAGTATTAACATATGTTTGCTCCAACTCTTCGGGTTTCTGCCTGGGCCCGGATTATCCCCGCCCAACATCGTCGTGAACATTGCCCGCCTTGTTCGTTTGCCGTGTCATTTTCCCGGCAAAGTAGAACACAGCAGGTGGCCATATATAGTGCGGGTGTCCGATATTGTGCGGGTGAAATCGTTCGGCACAATATAGACCCCTCTACAGTGGCAGGTTGTTATATAGTGCGGGTGCCCGGTATAGTGCGGGTAAATTTTCGTGACACATACCCGCACTATATAGGGCCACCTACTGTATACGTTTACGGATAATATCGTTTTTTTTCACATGTTACTTGTTTGCCGTAATTTATCCTCTTCTTTTTTCTCTGTAACACAGCAGTTGTGCTGATGTTGGTTTGCTGGTACATCATCTTGACTATGTTTTTTTTTTTTTTTTCGCTGCCGTGTTTAGAGGTGAAGTGTTTAAAACACACACAATATTGTGCGTCACTGCGTTCTTCTGCCTTTGTTGCACATGCTTTCTGCTCTCGTCCTGTTCATGGTTTTAGGTGGCGTCGACAAAGCTGAACGAGGACTCTTCGCGCTCGCACAGTGTGTGTATGGTAAGAGGGTCCACACAACCGTTTTTCCGTTTGCTTGCCGCTATGCTATTGTTTTTTCTCCAGTCGCCAACGACTATACCGCCTTTCTGACGGTTTTTCCGGTTGCACTCGAGTCTTGTTGGCTTGTAAATTGGATCGTCAGCGGAATTAGTGCCGTGCTGCCTGTTTTAGTGTGTGCATTAGGGGTTTTGATCCACAGATTTTTGCGTTGTCGGTTTGTGTCGGGTTGTTCATTTTTCTTGTCTGTTGAAAGACCCGCTTCCTCAAGTTTTAACCTTAAACCATGTTTTTTGGTAGACATTATTTGGCGGCTGAGTTTTCATACATGTAGCAGCTCTGGCTTTCGACACCATCCACATTTCATTGTCAAGGTTTCCAAGGTTATATTCACAACGGTATACCGCAGATCCACAGCCTCACTCTATGGACATCTAAGCCTTCGGAACTGCTCTACGTGTTGTTTTGGGATTTTTGATTGCCCAGAAAATATTGTGTATCATGTCTGCCTTTCGAGAATGTGCAGGCAGCATGAGCTCCCGCGTCGATCAGTCTGGAAAATAATTCCAGACGGGTGAGAAATTCTAAAAAAACGTTAGTAAGTGCGCCAACGGATACCTGGCTCCAGATATTCTTTAATAACACATGTTCCCGCCTGTTTTGTTCACACACCTTATTAGGATACCTGGTTTGTATTATTCGGAACATGTTTTCTCGGCTATTTTATGGGGTATGTTCGTGAAAGCGAGAACACAAATATTTTGCTTTCTGTGTTTTCCCGGTGTCTTCCGGGATTCACAGACCAAGCTCGTGCGCGTGAAAGGCAAGGATTCCAACTTGTGGGTAGTCGCTCCGTTTATACTACTAGTGCTTCTAACTCATTACATAACATGTAAGACTTTTTACGGGTCTGATCAGTTCTCGTGAGTCAGGTCGGGTCATGGTGACCCACCCCGACTTGCGACATTTTGCAAGCCCCTCGACCCGACCCGTGAGATTCCGAACACTTCCTGATCCGCCCCGACTCAACCTGCGAGCGAGTTTTTGAAAACCTTCTGCTCCGACCCGCGGGCCGGATCATGACCCGTGGGAACCCTTGATGCTATTTTGTTTATTTTATGCCCCGCGAATTTCTCTTGGGTATGTTCTATTTTTCTGGGAGTAGATCGACGTCGAAACAAACTCATGCTGCGCATTGACGGATGACAAACGTACTCATATTTTGTTTTCGTTGTTCTTGGCGTTTCTTGTTTTGGATATTCGTTCTTAGATCAAGCTTGTGCGCGAGAAGGGCAAGGATTCCAACTTGTGGGTGGTGGACCTTGCGGGCAGCGAGCGGAGCGGACGGACGGGTGCGGGTGCGACTAGCACACGTCAGAAAGAAGCGAACAACATCAACAAAAGCCTTAGCACCCTTTGGCACTGCCTGACGATCATGCGGTACGGTTGATTTTTTTCAGGGTACTCCTCGGTACCGGTTTTTGATGACGGTACGAAGTTTGACGGTTCTGAAGTATACGGTACTTTTTAAACGGGAAACGGATTCTCATTTTTTGACGGTACCGATTTTGGCGGTATACGGTACGGCGAATTATGACGGGTTTTTTGTACGGTTCTGAAAATGACGGTACTTTTAAAACAGGAGACGGTTTCTCGTTTTTTGACGGTATCTTTTGCACGGTACTGAGAAATGACGGTATCGCCTATACCCGGTACCGAACATACGATACATGTGATCAGGTGAAATTCGCTGCAGAGGAGGTTCTGGTTCTTCCGAAACGCAACCAACTGAACCAAAAATCCTACAACAAAAAAAAAAAATTACTTTAAGTTATGAAAAAATAGAAGAGGACATCAGTGAGGATCGAACTCCAGATCAAAAACTCACCGTCGTGCCCGCTACCTACTGGACTACCGGCAGTTCACAGGCGTACTTGTCTTGCCGGAACTGTTTTGACGGTATTCGCACATGGCGGTACTTTTTCGACGGTACTGCATCATGACGGTATTTTTTTGGCGGTTTTGAAAAATACGGTACTTTTTAAACGGGAAGTGGATTCTTGTTTTTTGACGGTACCGACTTTGGCGGTATACGGTATCGCGAATTTTGACGGTATTCCGCTACCGTCCCGTATCCGCCTATTACGACGGTAAAACCGTGACGGGAAAATTCCCGAGGAGTACCCTGATTTTTTTGCCCTGATGTGGTTTGTTTTGATGTCCTTTCGCGATTACGGGTATGCCGTGGGAGTTGATTGTTGTCGAAACGACAATCATCCTGGAATTGCTGTAAAGTGGATAACGTTTTGAATGGCTCAATCGGTTGGTTCACTTGCGCAATTTGGTAGGGCATGTCTGAAGTGTGTACCCGTAACGACATTTAGCGATAATGCGGTTGTTGCGATATTGCAACGTCTTTGTTCGTGTTAGCTTCATACGTTTCGGCTGATCGTATGACAACCGGTCGCCACGGTGGCGTATCAGGTTATCCTCGAGCATAGCATAGGTCAGTTTCGTGAGTTCGAATCCCCCCGAGTGCATACTCGTATAAATTCGTGGGGATTTTTTCTTATGCATAAATTGACTTGCGGAAAACGCGAGGGCGTGAGTTAGCAGCAACACTCGATGAACAACCGACGAGCAGTGGGATTGCTGAACCCTATGCGCGTTAAAAATGTATGGCAAGAACCGGGGGAAAGAAGGGACGACACCTGTGACCCCGGCTTGTCCAGAAGCTGGAAAGCAGATGTGTGTGGAAATAAAAAATGATGGGATACCTCACATGTACATCTCTGACCCCGATCGTGTGCATTTTTCTATGGACAAAAGTCTGACAACTCGACCTCTCTCCCTCTTTCGTGTTTTCCTACTGTTTGGTTTTTTTTCGGCAGCGCTAACCTTCGGAAGGATGAGCCGGAGACACGGGTGCCTTTCCGAGAGTCGAAGCTCACCCACCTCTTCAAGAACCACCTTCAGGTATGTACAGTTAGTTAACCGCAGCCATATACTTGGCAAAAAGTGTTCGGTGTGTATTTTTGTTTTTGCTTTCATGCGTTTGATAGCCTGGTTGATTGTAGCGGTGAAATATATGTACGTGCTTTGTTTGCCCTCGTCAGCTCAAGGCTATCTGTTTTCACTGGTTTTTGATTCAGCTCTAGGTTCTAGGACTGATTCAGCACCCTCAATCTCTTCTTTTTGCTTGGCGCCACCAAATCTAACGAAAACTCCTTTTTAATTTTTCTATGGTTTCGTTATATTTTGTTCAGGGCCCAGCAGCGGGGAAGACGGTAATGGTGGTGAACATCAACCCGTCTACCCAAGACTTCGACGAGACTCAACAAGGTTAGTGTTTTTGTATATCGTCGTCATATTTGTGTACGGCACGGCCCTTTGAAACTGCGCTCATTTTCTTGATGACAAACTACTTGGGAAGTTTGTTCGATATCGTTTATATTGTTATCATGCTTGCCATTCGACAATGTATACCATAGCAGTCTTCATCGTTGATCCCTCCGGAACTCCTTCAGAAAAAACTTTGAGAAACAGAACCCAAACCTGGCAAAATTAAGGACCTCCATTCTACTTGTTGGATTCCGACTCGGAATCGATCTACTCCACCTACTATTAATAAGTGTCCTCGCTCCGTTTCGATGTTTCTCTTGTTTTGCACCTTTGATGAAAAATGTGCCGCCCTACTCTCAACGTCACTCTACGCCACTGTCTGCCCTTGCTCCACTTTTTTATCTGCCGTGTTTGTTCAGTGTTGAAGAACAGCACTATTGCGCGAGAAGTGAAAACGGTACGGGATGAGAGCGCGGCCAACCGGCAAAATGGACTGATCAACACGCCGTATGGGTGAGCGAGAAATGACATTTTCATTCGTCTGCTTTTTCCACGTTAACAGATAGCGATCTAAAGCATCTAGATCCTAGTCGACCGCCGTGGATATGTTGTGCGTGAGGGCTACCGGGTACCTAGATGGCGTGATTTCCTCCCGGTAAACTCGTGACAGATCATGCAGATTTTTTACCGGCAATGATCTTCAGACCCTACCGACTTTCGTTCTTACTGGTGGTTTAAACGGACAACGAGTATCCCATTCGTTTGCTGCTGTCATTAATACCTCAAAATCTGTCCACGTTTCATAATATTCTTCTTGTTGACTACTGCTCTCCAATGGTGGAAGTCAGGGTGGGAGATAGATGCCTATCGTGGATCTTATCACCTTAATGCGCGAATGAACACGCCATCATTCAACAATATATGATCTCGGGTCGCGAGCTGTATCCTCCTCCCTGACGGCCTTGACACGTCTAAAGAGGTATATAACAGAGCATTTCCATCTGTACTGGCCATGTTTTCGTCAGGTTCAACGGTCGCAAGATGGTGGTGAAGAAGCCGGCTGGCTCGCGGAGGAGTATCCACCAAGCGGTTGCGCCGAAGCTCGAGGGACTCGGCCCCCCTCCCCCTCGCACAAACGCCATGCAGGTTAGTCTCGTAGTAATTTTCTACTTTTGACCTTGTTTTTATTCCGTCAGGGCTAGTCTACGTGGTGACAACAGGCTCTGCATTTTTCTTTTTTTTTCGGTTGCCCAGGCAATTATTTATCTTCGTTTTTACTTGTTGTTTCTCATGCTCCCTTACTATTATTAGACGTAACTCAGGTCCGGGGTCACTAAGCAGGCCCTTCCCCTATCTCCGCTACGATCGGGGTACGTTCCTTTGTTTTTTTCGCGAGAGAAAGTCATCGCTTTGTTTCCTCGCGTTGACTCAGGTCGAACTGTGCTTTCCCACGCGATAAATTGCTCTCGGCAATTGCTCTCGGCAGTTGGTGTCCCCAGAACACCTCCGTATCGCGAGTTTTGAACCCCTGACTCCAACCTTAGTAGTTGTTGTTGTTGTTGTTGTGGTTGTTGTTGTTGTTGTTGTTGTTTTTGTCGCTGTTGTTGTTGTTGTTGTTGTTGTTGTTGTTGTTGTCGTTGTTGTTGTTGTTGTTGTTGTGTTGGTGTTGTTGTTTAGTGCTGGTGCATGCATGACCACTGGACCACCGGGGCGACCAGCGACTATGTCGCGAGGTGCTGCGCTAGCTTGAGAAGATCGTAATAAACCCTGTCCGTTGTAGTTCAATGGAGTCTATTCTCACTGCACCGACAAATTTCGGCGATCAAATCCTCTGTTTCTTCTGCGCCTAACTGCACCTTGGTTTTTTTTTGTTGCGGTTTGTCGTTGTGTGATGTACCCTAGTGTTCACTTTCTCCTATCCTGTGAATTTGCCAACTGTTTTCGTGTTTTTTTGTCTCTACCTGCCTGAGCTGCAGAGCAACTAACCGAAAGCCTCTTTGCGCTTGCGGCTGCATCCACAACGTTTTGTCGTATTTTGTATTCTGCGACTCCACTAAACCTTTTGTTCTGGGTTCTGGATAGATTTCTCCCAAGCGCGAGACCTGCAGCGGTGACACTGACTGCGGCTCGGAAGGAGAGGATGAACGGGGAGATGCGGGGTACATGTCCGGGGCTGAGTCGGACAGCGGCCTGGTGGACACGCGACAGAGCATCAACCTTGTCGTCAGGAACCTTCAGGTAGGCCTAGCTCCTCCCCCCCAGTTTTCGAGTGTATCATCTAGAGCCCCGTCTGTGACCCGTGGAGTTAAACGGCTTCGTTTTATTTTGTTGCATTTCGAGAAAGACACCGTGTCGGTCAGGCGGACATATTCGTCGACAATCCCGTTTGCAAGTTGCGTGAACGAGACCGCATCTGTCAGACCAATAGTTTCGTCGAACGCGACATGTTTTGATGATGCGTGTGATAACTTGATCGCGTGGACTACGGGGGTTATGAGGTTGTAAAATGAAGCGTGTGATGGTGTGTAGAACATCAGCCGATGCGGCTATAAGTTACCCCCGTCCGTGTTCCATGCCTTTCTTTTGTTTTTTGTCGCGTTCAGGGCGACAACGAGGCTTTGAAAAAGAAGCTGAAGGCTTCCTTGGCCGCCAAGCAGATGAGCACCAAGGACAACAAGGACAGCTCTCACGGCCACATGGTACGTGCTAGTTGATTAGTGTCGAACGGTCAAATTTTACGCGGCGTGATTAGTTAGTGATTTTTCGTTGTGTTTGAATTTTCTGGAAGGTTGGCTAACTCCGTAAGGTTATTGTGGAACGGCGTGGAGAATGGGTCGTTCCGGACAGTTAAATTGTAAGTGCGTTGTGATTGGGGAGTTCCTGGAGGTTAAGGCAGACGGCCAAGCGGAAGTTTTTCGTTCCAGAGACCCCAGTTGCACTGCGGCATACCAGGTGAAACGTACCGGGTACCCGGGTACGCTGTTAATTGGTTCGTGCGCTTGTCCGCCCGTCTTTGATGTTGTTGCAGCCTATTTCGGGTGGCCCCTTGGAGCAGTACATCGCTCTTCTGGAAGAGAGAGTCAGCGCATCGGAGGTGAAGATGCAGGAGATGCGAGACGAACATCAGCTGGAGGTCCAAGAGCTAGAAGAGGAGTTCGAGGTAAACACAGGCGTTCTTATCTTCTTGTAAAATTTGGTTTGTGTTACATGCCTTTGATGCCGGAACAGGACTAGTTTACTCGAACTTTACCGTTTTCATCGATCGCACTTCTGCGCGGCAAGGTGGCGGCAACAACTTGTGTCAATCGCACCATGGACCATTCCAACCAACGCGGGCTGCTTGACTATGGAGACGATGTAGGAGACCTAACCAAGCCCATTAATCGTCATATATATGTTTTTTTTCGTGCTTGTGGTTCAGTTCGCGCCGTTTATGTTTTTTTTTTTCAATCTTTATTAACGCTTTTGAGTTTTTTTTCGTGGTGTGCAGGGCTTCGTGAAGGAAAACGGGCTGGATGGGGAGAGCATCGCTCTTGCTTTGTCCGTCTCGCCCTCTGGCATTGATGCTGCTGTTGCGCGACGCCTTCAGGAGCAGGTGAGATCCTTAGCAAAATTGTTGGTTGTCGATCGGTCTACTTTCAGCTGTGTTTGTCCAGTCAAAACATCTTTAAGAGGTATGTGAGCCTGACATGTTACCGGGTACTGGTAGTTTTTTTGCGGAAAAGTCCTTGACTTTTTTATTGTTGACGTCTGTCTGTGAAAGGCCAAGAGCGCCGTAAACCGACGTGTTTTGGCTGATTGTGGTTGATATGTTTCCTCTCGGCACGCCTCTGACTGAACGAACTCAGAATACGAGCAAACATCATATCATCTGATACTCGTTCAAGATTCACGCGTTACCGATTTGTTTATGTTTTTGGGCACTAGTACCCGGCTCCGTTTTCTGCATACCTGCTGCACATTACGCGCCTTTTTTTTTTCTTCTTTATGGTGCAGGCACGCGTAGCTAACCTCCAAGCGGATCAGTGGAAGAAGGAGGCGGAAACCCTTCGCGCCAGGTTGCAGGGGGTAGAGAGTCGCATGACCCCGTCTTCGAGCAACCCTGTTGGGGTGGGACCGTCGTCGACACGGTCACCGCTCAGGCAGTCGATCGGGTCGGCGAGCCAAGGTCGCCCGTCGGTCGAGAACCGTCAGGTGAGATGTCATGTTCCACTGGTTGATAACCTCGTACCAGTGTGACAGTGGGAGTTCTAACATATTAGGCGGTGTTGCTTGATTACGGGATTGGTGTGCGATTTTTACATTCGGAACGTTTAGTACAGCCGATGGAGTTGTAACCTGTTTGGCGTTTTTGCTTCGTTGGGAGGGTACGACGAAATGTGCTCTTGTTTTTGTGCAATCCCCGCCTTTAGATCGAAAAAAGGGTAAAATGCAGGCCCTGTTCCTGCTCCCTGGGGAAAATATGTCAAGCATCTGATTTAATCAATTTTATTCATGCAGAGCAAATTTGCCAATTTTCCAAGAGTCGCCTGTTCAGTATTACGAGTATAATACTGTGGGGGT
This sequence comes from Undaria pinnatifida, assembly GCA_012845835.1. NCBI lineage: Eukaryota > Phaeophyceae > Laminariales > Alariaceae > Undaria > Undaria pinnatifida. Next base: position 12,137,609 of record JABAKD010000019.1, read on the forward strand.
ATTACCGTTGTGCCTTCTTCGATCTAACGCTCCTTCCCCCACAAACTGAGTACACCCCCCCCCCCCCCGCCCCTCCTCGCTGCCATGGCTCCCCAATCCCCCCAAACACAGGACGGGGAGAACAGTCCTCCGGGAGCCAACCAGCTCAAGGGCAGCCCCAACAGCAACGGCCTTACGCCGGGAGGCGTTGGCTCCCCTTCCAAGAACCGGTCTCGGAACACCCCCGAAACCCCCAAATCAAAGGCCTCCGCTCTACCCTCGAAGTCCAAAAAGAAGAAAAATACGAACTCGCCCGCTACGGATGCTAGGCAGCTAGCCGGCACGGCGGCTTCGGACGCTGTCGATGTGGCGACGGGTCATGGAAGCGGGAGGGTTTCGTCTGAGAGGCAGGCGGCCTGTGGCCCGCGGGAAGGGTTTGGGGTGGGGTTGAGGGAGCTGCGGGACAGTGGCGGGGGGGGGGAGGGGGCGGGGAAGAGCAAAGTGGTGATTGCGGTATCGAGAAGGGTGTCGGTGCTCAGGGTTAGCACGGCCGGAGGGAGGAGGTGGGTCAATTTGAGGGGGAGGGGTGCGGGGTTAGAGTTAAGAGTGGCTCGGCGTAGTTTTTTGTTGCTAGCGAGATTAATATGCGTCGGAAATATGTTTTGTTGTTGTCGGTTTGTGGTATCATATACCTGCCATTTCATTTTGTTGTGTTCGTTGTTGTCGGTTTGTGATATCATATACCTGGCAGTTTTCATCGTTGTCGGTTTGTGGTATTATAAACCTGTCATTCGTATGGGCTTGTTGTCGTTTCTATTTATGGTCTTCTTTATTGTTTTTGGAAGCTTGTTCTTGATATATATATATATATATATTTTGCCAATACTCGGTCGGTGTCCTTTTCTTCGCCCTCCCTCCTCGTTCTCTTCGCGTGGTCTTTGATACAGGGTTTCCTCCGTCCGCGCCTCGCTCGCGGGCAACCGCAGGGCTTCCCGCGCGTCGCACAGCAACGGTAACCGCCGAGTTTCGAACCTCCGCAGTCGCGTCAGCACCAACGCAAGCGGACCCTCCGCGGGTGGCGACCAGGACGTTGTCGGGCCGACCACCGCTGTTCCGGAGGATGTGGAAGAGGAGGAGGACATAGATGACGGGGAGACTGGTTTTCGTCGTGAAAGCGGCATGACGGTGAGAAGAGATGTATTCCCCAAGCGCCCCCTTCTTCTGAACCCTTGCTCTGTTGTTGGCCTGTTTTTGGTGCTGTAGGTAGCGTGCAAATTTTTGTTTTTGTGTACCAAAAGGTAAGTGTTGGCTGAACGGATCTGACCGTTCCGATCTGATCGTTTAACTATCGTCCTACGTGGAAAGTTGAAAGAGATCAAATTAGTTTGTTATTGTCCTGTCGATACTGCCCACATTTGGAGGGTAAATTAGACCAGTTTTTTATTATGTATCATCGAGCGTTGAAAGGGACTCTTTCAATCTAGCCGGTCTGTTTTTTTGTCAAGTACAATACGTAGGCCGTTCCCAAACATGCTGTGAAATGTGCATACTAAATTCTCTTGTTTCAACACGGGAACTCTTGTTTGTTTGCTATGTCCAACCTACGTACAATCCAAGAATAGACTTGATGTTTTTTCCCCCATAAACGTGGTTTCGGTTTTTAATGGTAGCAATGAGCGTCAGTAAAACCGTTTGTCTACTGTGTACCGCAAAAGGTAACCCCTTTTTTTTTGCGCGTGTAGTGTGTATGTCGTGTTAACCATCCGACAACGTGCAGAGTGTGTGTTAACGTCGTTCACCCGCAAACATCCCCAGCAACAAAGAAGGCGGAGGGGAAGTAACAGCGGAGTCCTTTCCTGACTAATTTGTTCCCAACACTTGGCTTCGTTTGTAATTGGTTTAAGAGGTGTGAAGTTTGAGGTGGGCGTTTGTGCGGTCCATGATGCTTTGCAAAACACACGTAGCGAAGACACCTTCGAGAAGGCGCTTATTGTTTACGACTGTGTACCCTCTGGTATAACGATCCATGCCGTGTCTTGCTGTTGATTTGTTTTGTGTTGACGATGATGCTCGCAAAACGAGCACAGCAATGACAGCTGTTTTTGACGTGCCTCTTCCCTTCTGTGCATTATGGTCGTGGCTTAGTTTGTTTTGTGTTGTCGATGATGCTTCGCGGGATACACGAGGCGAAGACAACTATCAACACCAATATTGCTGTCCGTGTTGTGGTCGTATATCTTTCCATCCGTATCGTTGGCCTTGTGTCGTACCGGGCTGTTTTTTTTGTCATTTTCTGTGTGTTTTTTGTTTTACCTTTTTGTGTTGTTTTGTTTTTGTGTTGTGTTGTCGATGATGCCTCGCAGAACGCACAGAGCGAAGACAACTTTTTCGAGAAGGCACGGCGTTGCGTGCTCCGCGCAATCGGCGTCGGCGCTAGGAAGAGCCTCACTGGCGCGGGCGTGGACGGCGTTGCCACCGTGGCCACGCCCTTTCCGGAGAACGCCGACGATTTCGAAGCCAAGCATAAGATCAAGGTTAGACGGATTGAGCAAACCATCGTTTAATTATGGTTTGCTGGATGGATGGGTTTAGGGGTAGAAGGATGGGTGCTAGATATTTACACCCCTCTGGGACTGCACCTACCTTTGATGGAACGAATGTTGGAAACAGTGTAGACTATTTTTGTTGTTGCAGTAACGAAAAGAGCGTGGTTATCGTGTGGTTTTTAATGAAAAGTACGAGGTGGGGTCCGTGTACCTTTTGTTTAGATTTACCGCCCAAGGGTTGCACTCTAGCTATTGCACTCCCCTCCGTCCTCTACCTATCCATAGCAGAGATGTCGAACTGCCACAAAAATAAAATTTGGAGCTGCTTCGCGTGTAGTTACCAAAGTTCAAATGTGGCTACGTGGCAGCGAGCGGAATTGCCCGTGGCGGAGCGTGTAGGGATTCCCTATGGAAATATGTGTTTTTCGTGAAAAGGGGACAGGGGTTGTTAGATAAGAACGGCAGCCCAGGTTTCTTACTGCTGAAGTGACCTGGCCGTAACGCCGTAATGCGGTATTCCTACATAGCTGATCCACAGGGCAAAGCTATTCCTCCCACGGCTGTCTGATCACCTGCATGATTTGGTTCGTGGTGGATTTGACATGTGTTATGGAGGTGGAGTTGCCTGTCGCGCCCGTCGGCAAAAGTTTGAAGAATCGGCGACCGCCGTTTTTTTTTTGTTCGGCCAATCACGACAGACCGGGAGGTTAAACCCCTTTGGAACCCCGAAATCCTTTCCCATACTAATTTCAAGTGAATATTTCATCAAAAGGATTTCCAGTTGTAAAGGCGTTAAGCAATAGCGGTGGAAAGCGGAGCCATCAAATCAGACAGCAGGCATTAGATCACTCGCCCAGATGGAAACCCCCAGTGTCGCGGTTTTTAATCGTGGGGTGCTTTTCTTTGTTTAGTTGTTTGTTTTTGTTTTGAGTTTTCCCTGAAGATAAATACCGTGCTGTGGTCGGTAATGATATGTGAACGGTTTTGTTTGATTGGCTTTAGAATATTGTCTTGCGTCATTTCGAGAAGTTCCAGACTGATTAATTTTACCGGTTCATCGTCCAACAATGGACGCGCATGTCAGAAAGGACAAAAACAAACCGAAAACAACCTGATCCGTATACCTCAGTATAAACGTATTAAACTGGTGCATTCCACAGCCGTCAGATTTTGTCCCCCTCAATAACGGGCTTTGTAGCTTCCTTGAACAGACTGATTAACATCACTCAGTTGACCCTGGTACAAGCCACACTGTAGTTCCGCGGGGAGTCGCCGACCTATATCTTTAATGAGGACACACACCCAGTAATACGCGCGATCGGAGTATCACACGCAGCTTGCAAAGATGATTTTCGACAAAATCTTCGATCTTACAGCTGGAGTGTATTTTACTTTTTTGCAGTATGCCCAACAGCCTTGAGAGAGCATAAAGTCTTGTAGAACCTCGAAACAAGTACGACGCATATATAATACGTGTTTTTTCTTTTTCGTGTTTTTTGTTTTTGTGTCATTTTTGATGATTTTTTTTTTTATTTCCCCTATCTTTCTTGTTACCTTGCGTCTCTTCCAGGTGAAGATGCCGAAGCGGCCGAAGAAGAAGGCGATGGAGACCAGCCCGGGTAGCCCACACCAGGGAGCGGAGATGGAAGTGGAAGGCGCCCACGCCTCGGAGGTGCGGACTTCTTGTCCTAAGGTTAGATTGATCTAGTTAATAGCAGGCTAGGAGCTACAGGCCAAATCCTCGGAGGTGCGGGTCTCGTGTCCTGAGATCAGATCGTGTTTGCTTGCCGCTTCCTGGTATTTTTTTTGTGTGCTATTTATTGTGGTGTTGTTGCCTTCCGGTACGTACTAGTTTGTGATTTGTTTATTGTGCTGTTTCCTAGCTGTTGATTTTGCGTTGTTTTTCTTTCACTGTTTTTTTTTTCTTGCGTTTGCGTTTGCGGGGAGTTTTTGGTCGGGTACTCTGTTCCTCTTACGTACGCGTGTATCTCCTTTTCATGTTACGTTTCGATTCCCACGCGTTCGTTTGATTTCTCTTTCTTGTCCGTTTATTTTTTCTTTTGCAATGTGCGCTCTAGGATATTTTACGAGATTATCATGTTTTGCCCTGCTGCCGCTGTCTTTGTTTAACGTGTGCCAGGCTTCCTCGGCGGCGGTGCTAACCGGCATCGAGCGCTGGGTCTTTGGCGCAAAGCAAGAGAGGGTAAGTTCATCGAAAATATCGGCAATCCCGGCAAAAGAGCGTTATTTGTTCATTGTCGGCCTCCATAAAGACGGCGGTTTCGCGTAGGGTGGGGTTTATGGGAGTTGTGCGTGCATACCGATAAATTGCTCGAATGCAAGGTCATTCGTAAGGGGATTTGCGCGTTTTTCACCATGCAGACCTGCACATTTGAATGCTGATATGATAGTCAGCACAGCTACTTGTAGGGAAAACCATTATGTATATGTACATGCCGAACAAAGCATACTTTTCTGACTTATCCTCTTCCTCCCTTCCCTCGGTCTCTCTCAGAGCACGCCGACGAAGTATCACGGTGGCGCACGCGCTTACTCACCGACGACGTCAGGTCCGAGCCCCATGCGGCCGGACACATCGGGCGTCAAGACCATGCACGACTACGTGCGAGCTATGTAGATGCGCTGTGAAGCACAGCCCTATTCTCGGTTCTGTAGGTGTATTGGATGGCGTTGGTGTTTGTTGGGAGGCGGGGAGGGTACTGCCCGCTGGATCGTCCAGCCCTTGTGTCGATGCAGGAGTTCGTGCGAATGATGTAGAATGTGGTGCACGGCCACTTGCAAGTGAGGCAGAGGCCGCGGTGGCTCTGTAGGCGGTGCATGGCAAGACATTCTTGTAGCCGTCGGTACCCCCCGACCCTTGGTGCAAGAAACGCCTCCTCGGTGAACGCCCGACATGGTCCGTCCTGGCACTAAGAACTACGGCAACCGTGCATAACATGATTACCCCCCCCCCCCCACTCTTCGATCGCTAGCCTGCATTGTGGGACCGGCGTTTACGAATTGGGAATATGATGATGGCTCCGACCTGAGGTAGGGCGGGTTTCGGTCTTCCTAAGGCGTTAAGGGTGGGAATGGGGAGGTGAAAGAGGGGCGGGTCCTCTATCCCTAGGGTTGAGTAAATATTGGGAGATGATATGTGCTTTCTGCTGTGCGCGGCGGCTGCTGCTCTGCGGCTGAGTTTATTGCATTTTTTGTTTTTATTTTGTTGCTGTTTTTGTAGTGTTACTGCACTTTAGATCTGCACCCTCCTCAAAATCTGCGTACTTGGGCGGGCTGGCTGGCTTGAGGCCGACTGACTGGCCTATCGCTCGCCGAGCGATTTTATTTATTATCTACCCGCTTGCTTTTTTTGTATGTTTATTGTTTACCACGGATTACGGACGGAGGGATTGGGGATGGGGGCGGCTATATCCCCTTTTACCAATGCTGAACAAATTACACACCACCCTTTAAGTCGACCGTCCCTACCATGTGGGTGGCGTTTCTTCAAGGGTTAGGCGTTGGCTGATTTTTTTTTTCTTTGAAAGTATTTGACCGTTGGAAGATTTTTCTGTTAGATTTTTTCCCCGTTGCACTCCTCTTGCGATGGAGAGTTTCACTACTTCTTTCCCCCTTTCCCCCTTGTGCTCCATCCTTGGCGCGAATTATCATTAGTGGGCTGCTGAACCCCTTGTACTTCGTCCGTGGCGCGAACTATAACTAGTGGGCCGCTGTAGCACTCCCGGCTTTTTTGCTGTCTCAGTGCCCTGCAATTATCTGGCCACTTTTCATTCCATCTCTGTGGATTGACTTGTCACTGAGCAGAGGTCGAGCGGGCACGGGGGAGGGGGGGGGGATTACAGACGCTTTATACCTCGTCCCGGGTATCAAACTATGATACTGCGGAGTGCGGTGGCGGATATCATGGGGGGCTAAGGATTTTCCCGACGAAGTGGTGTCACAGCCCTCCCCCCCCCCCCCCCCTCCTCCCCGATGTCAATATTCATGCCGTGTAGCGGGGCCAGTAGAACGGACTGCTTTCTGCCTGCAGCCCGGGGGAAGTCTATCGCGCAGAACCTCCTTCGCTGTCCAACAGCGGATGGGGTGAGGTTTGGCGGTGTCACGGAATATGGCAAGTATATATCATAGCCCACGTCGTTCGTACACACTTTTTTTATCTTGCTACTGCAACACCTGCTATTGATGCCAACCAACCACCCGTGTGTTTTGCTGTGGGCGGAACGCCCGCACTATGGGTATAGGGGGGGGGGCGGGAGGTGCGTGACTACTGGGATTCTGCTTTTCTTGTGTATGTTTGTCTGCTTGTAGCCCTATGTGGCAGGCGTTTTTGGTGTGGAGGGGGGGTGTCAAAAAGGCGGAGTATTACAGTGAATTATGGGGTCCCTCACAAGGTTGATTTCGTAACGCGTCGGTATAACTGGGGGCGAAGAACAGTGCCGCGAGAGGCTTAGCTTAGTCTTGCCGTAAAAGGGCGGTGGAATACTACCGACCCTCCCATAAGAGCCTTGCAATAAACTCTGTCGGAGATTTCTGCGTAAACACGAAATTCGGACGTGGTTATTATGCGAAAGTTGGCGTGGAACATACGTTTTCTTAGTGAGAAATCTGCCCTGGGTCAGCATGCCGGTTTCTTACGTATTTGAGGGACGGTTTAGCACAATATTCCTCCAATAATAATCTAGCCAGGGTCGACATCCCGGTTTGTTCTTTGAAGATTGGGGGAACACCCCCCTTCTTGAAGAAGAAATATTGTCTGTGGGTCGGTGTCCCGGTTTCTGATTTGAGGGTCACTATCGTAGTACAGGACGCCGTGCAGGGAGGATGTTGAGGTAGGTTGGTATCGGTAGGCGGAGTGTTCCGCCTAGGGTATGATGATGGTGATGACACGGTTTTTGCATCTTTTGACCCATGATGATAGATGGCGGCATATTTTGATGTATTGCAGCGGGGGGGGGGGGGCAGGGTGTACTCATTACCGTGCGGGGCCGTAGACCCCCTCATCCTTGTCAATGCCGGGACGGAGCATGTCCGGTTTTCACCGACCAGGAGGGCGTTGCTTACACCTGATGCGAAGCGCCGCCGTGAATTGGTCGGTGAGTCGCACGCATCAAGGGTGGGCTGCATCGTTCTACTATTACAGTAAGAACAACCGCCTGTGAGGCGAAACACTTCGGCGTGCGTGTTTTCTTGCATATGGAGGGGGCGGGGGAGTCTGGGGCACGGTCATTGGCGGGGTGAGGGTGGTATTTCCACGATAACGATAAAGCGATTGAAGCGGGCTTCTTTTATTGTAGCGACCTTCGAGGGCTGGCTTGGAGCGGTTAGATATGGTAGGGGTCTCGTACGACCCACCGTGAGAGGTAGGGTTGGAGTGGGGGTGGGGTGGGAGGAATATGTAACCGAATATTTCTGCTATATATCCGGTACGTAGCCGGTAGCCGGTCGAATTAATGCATTATTAAACCCTCACAGGGATTCCCATCGAAAGACGAGAATGACGACTACAGCAGCTTCGGCCAATTGCTCGCGCAGTCGGTGCCGCCGGGGTAGCTGGATCACCGAAAAATATATAATAAAGTGTGCTTCTGATTGATGTTGCCCCGCCTCCCCTCTCCCCGAGTCGTTGTACGGTAGCCCCCCCAACTACTGTTCTTTAATGAAATCGCCGGTTTCAAAACCAGCTCCCGGTCGTGTCTCCTGAAATACGGTGTCCCTCGACACCCCGACGTCGTCGATCGATAGGCCTTTGCACTCAAGAAAATATATGGGTACTTTGTTTTCAATAGTATCCTTCCTTGTGTCGAGCAACCATGAATGAAGCGTCCGTGAAAGAAAACCGCTGGTTTTGGGGGGGGGCTATCGTACAATCAGCCCCCCACCCCATGTTCACGCCGATTCGGTGTATGAAGAAAAAGCAATGGATTCAGAAGGGAAAAAGAGGCGTGTATGGTGTAAAGAAACAGTAAGGGATTCAAAAAGAGGCGTGTACTGAAATATCTCATTACATGCAGGAATAATTATATGTAACTTGGGGTGGCGAAGTCGAATTAAGTCGTACCAGGACTGCTGTTGTAACTTTTTTTTTTCATGATTCTCATTCTTTGAGGGAGACGATAAACAAACCGTGTCGTAATAAGCAGCTTGGAAAGTTGAGTATCGACCCTACAATTAAAATATTTATCGAACTTACAGCTGACGTATTTATAATGACTTTACAATTTTTTACACATGAGTAGCTTTACTTCAAAAGTACTCTCCATCCGGGGTAAACCAATCAAATCGAACATATTACTATTATTAAGTACCCTCGAGTCTTTCTTCGGTAGCTCCCCCAACCTTTCTTGAACGAAATCGCCGGTTTCAAAATCAGCTCCCGGTCGTATCTCCTGAAATACGGTGTCCCTCGACACCCCGACGTCATCGATCGACCGGCCCTTGCAAACAAGAAAACATATACGTGGATACTTTATTTTCAATTGTATCCTTCCTTCCTTGTGTCGAGCAGCCATGAAGCGTCCGTGAAGGAAAACCGCTGTTTATTTGGGGGGGGGGCTATCGTAGAATCAGTCCCTCGGTCCCGGATAGTGAAGCAATCATACCAAACCTTACCGTAAGGACTCTCCTTGCCGGAGTAAGCAAAATTGCATCATCACTCAAACTAACATGCATGCGCCTTCCGAGTCTGGCTTATCAAAATCAAAATGCCACGATGCGTGTTGGTATTACTTATTGTTCGCTTCCGGAAGGAAACCGCTTGTTTTCGGCCAGAAAACAACTGAAGAGTGCGATCTGAGTCAACCGTCAATGAAAAGTGGGAGCGTGAAGTCACGGACAGGTAGGTATACGCACGTGAGTGGTGATGTGACCAGATTTTGTTCGTGTTTTTACGTGTCCCCCATCATAGGAATGAAGTTGTCAATTTCACCAAAAAAAAAAATGGCTACGCAGCGTAGTACCTGGTATGTAGGTACACACCACATGCTGCGCGGGTGTCTCCGAAACTCCCGTAAGTATCATAACATTTCGGATTGTGCGATGGTCGGAGAGGAGCACTTACTTCACCTGCTACGCTTGCCCTTCTTGCTGTTCGGATTTCGCTCGTCCTTTGTAACATTATTTCAGCAACGTCAGCTGTCAGTTCGACGACGTTAGGGTCGATACCCATCTTTGCAAGCTGCGTAATCTCATCGTTTTGACTTGAAATAGAGACTTATTTTCCGTATTTTTGAAAATGACGAGTTTTCTGAATTCTAGTAATTGCTCGAACAATAGACTTCCATGGCAGCGACGGGTGACAAGTGCGAATCCACCTCCGCGAGCGCGTGGTTGTGGCCTTTTCGGGCCAGGATTCTTCAGCCGCGAAAAAATCTGCGCGATCAAGAAAAACAACCGCCAAAAAAAGAAATAATAGCCGAAAATATAGACTAAGGAGCCGCGCCGGACATACTGCTGCTATAACTATTAATAACACCATGCCAGTATATATATATGTATTTTTCTTTTTTTGTGTAATTTGTCTTTTCCGCAGCACAGCAGCTGTTTTATTTCCAGAGTAAAAGAATAGTGGCCTATGAAAGACGCCTCACGGAAAGCATCATCTCCTGAACCACAGCTGCTGCGTCCGCTTTTACGATGTTCGAAGAAAGCTTACGTCGAGCCAAATAGTTGTTTTACTGACAGCATATCGCTAAAACGTATGCCTTGTTGTGTTTGCACATCCCGAAAATACATGTCTGGGTTTTAGTCATTCTGCATCCCATAGCCCGTACAACTACTTTTCGGCGCTCGTGCTGTAAGGAACGCGGGTTTCTGCTAAAGGCTGGCATCGGTCGGCATGCCAGCCAGTGGTTGGCATTGTCGCCGAAGTTCAGCGTTGAACAACATCGGTGGCGCGAGAACCCGTACGTATTTCAGGGTGACCAATCAATGTATGGCAGTGATATTTACAGCGTTAGCCTCTGAAGCGTTTTTCAGCGAGCGTCCGAATGACCTAGAAGTAGAAAAAAACGATTGACGTGAATGTAAGCTTTCTTCACATATCACATGCGCAGGGTCTCGTGATGTAGTTGAGGACATATCTATCACACGTTTTCTGTAAGGCGCTATTCCTCTACCGCTAGAAGGTTTTACAAATTCAGCGTGATTTCCGCTGGACATAAAGACAAGACCGAATTTTGACTCGAAGTATCAACAAAAACACACGAAAAAACGAAGTCCGAAGCGGATTCTTGAAAGCCTACGAAAGGAACTTGCAATACAGACTGCTGTGATCCACGTACGTACCGACGAAGATAAAAAAAACGCATCTCTCCGCGATTCACGTCGACGCCGGACAGTTCCCAAATTCGCAGCCGGGATACCTTTTGTGTCTTTTCTTCACGATTGCCCTATTTACAATCCTCGTAAATTTCAAGGACGTCGAAACACGAATACGAAGTACATTTGTCAAAGGTGTTAGAGGGTATTAGTCCAATTGGCCACTACTGGTAAAAGCCAAACTAAGTCGTACAACACGCCTCCCCCCTGAACCGGGGCGGGAAAGCAGGTCGGCCGGATACACAGGCGGACGTATCAATATCCCCTCGGGTGGTCGACGTAAGACTATACGCGAAGTGTCCACGCTGGAGGGTATCCTCGCACGTCACGCCCAGCTGCCTCGAAAATGGTAATCGCTTAACAAACATAGTGCTCGAAAGAGTTTATAGCCAAGAGAAACCTCTATCTCTATTTTCATCTCCACACCGCACAATCCGGCCTTCTTTTTCTGCGCTAAGCACCGAGTCCACCTTCGCCACCCCCCCGGGCTGTTTTTCATCGCCGTTACCCCCATCATTCGACGCCGTCGTCTTGAACAGGGACCACATGATCAGCCGTGAGGACGGACTCTGAAACTCTTGACCACGCTAACATGCAGAACGGCGGCGGAACGCACTTGGGCAAGAGGCCACACCCAACCCTCTTGGCTAGTCCACATAAGACTGTGCGCGAAGAACGCACGACGAAGGGCAGCTTCGCACGCCCCCTCCACCTGCCCAGAACCCTTTTCCCGCCTTTTCTACATGGGTCGTAACAGGGTCAACAGACGATAGAAACCTTTCCCTCCATTTTTTTCTCCACGACAGACAACGATTCGGCCAGCTTGTTCTGCACTACAACGAGCCCTTGACCTCCTCCTCTGGTCGCCCCCCGTCGCCGTTGTCCTCTTCATAGACGCCGTCGTCGTTTCACACGACCACCCCATCAGCAATAGCGATGTCAGTAGCGATGGGTGCTAAGACTCTAGACGGCGAAAAAACGCTGGACGGCGGCCGGACGCACTTGGGCAGAGACTGGACGCAACCGCTCCCGAGACTTGCTTTGAGCCGCTGAACCGAGGGCTTAGGCGGGACCCCACTGCCGTAGAACAGGGTTAGGGTGGTCGACACACATTATGCGCGAAGAATCCACGCTGTACGACGGCCTTGCACGCCACATCACGCTGCTTAGGAACATTTTCCGCGTGTTGTGCATGGGCCCAACAAGGTTTAACAGTGGGTAGAAACCTCAATTTCCATGTTTACCTCGACGCCGCACAACACCTCGGCCTGCTTCTTCTGCGCTACTATGAGCGCCGCGCCCTCTTTCACCCCGCCTCCGCCCCGCCAGTCGCCCGTCGATGTTGTCCTCATCGTCGATGCCGTCGTCGTTTAGCGCGACCACAGCAGCCATGAAGACCAGCTCTGCATAGCGACCGAAGATACGAAAGTTATCGCCGTCTTTTCGACCATCTAGAAAAGGCTTAATGCAGTATCAGCAAACGTCATGTTGCGTGCGTGTCGCGCCCCCCCCTACGTTAAGCTGTGGACGTATCCCCCACCCCAGCACACCCGGCTGCTTCTCGTGGCAGATGCTGCAATCGTGGCCTTATTGGGCACGTTTCTCCTCTCGTGGCTTATCCTGTAACCGTCAATTATATTTTGACACTTCTTCCTTCTTAAGTCCCGAAGAGACTATTACATATGGGGTCCCAAAAGTGATCCTAGAAGCGTTAGTACCAAACAGAAACCTCCATCTCCACCTTTACCTCCACGCCGGAAAATTTGCTCTGCTTATTCCTCTGCGCCGCTGCGAGCGCCGAGCCCTCCTTCACCGCCTTTCCTCTAGCCTGTCCCCCATTGCCGTCATTTTCATGGATGACGCCGCCGTCGTTTAGCGTGGCCACGTCATCAGTCATACCGATGGGTTCTAAAACGTCGGATGGCGCCAAACCGTCGGGTGTCGATGGGACGCACCCAGGCAGGAGGCTTGGCCCGACTGACCCACTCGCGCGCACCTCGGGCATCACCACGAGCCGATGGGATCGGATAGTTGCGCAGACAACTACGAGAGCCTTGCCACTCTCCTTGCAGTCGCGATTGCGGCATTCGCCAAAGTTTCAAACGCAAAATACAAACTAAGACCTGTCGCCGAGGACGAGGACAGCCGCCGTCTGAAACATCTCGATGTTGTTCATGTACGAGATCGACGAGAGCGAGGGAGGAGACAGCACTCCTCGGGTGAAGCGCACACAGCGTGCTCTCCCTTGCCCCTCTTAAGGGTCCTTCTTAACGAAGCGATTGTTTCGGTTCTCACCCAATTTTTCGATTTTTCCCGGAATGAAAAAAACTCCAATCCCGAAAAACTGGCCTCTGAGTTTTCAGTTATTTTCGGGAAAAAACTGAAATTAAGGTAAATGGTGTACAGGATCGGGGAGCCGCACCGCTCGGGGTGTGCCACCACGCGCGAGCAACGCGAGGGCACAAGACCGAGCAGGGTCGTTCCCAGGTCATTTTGCAGGCCATGACTAATCGCAGAAGGCGTAGTGAGCTTCCGAGCTCTCGTCGTCGAGCTGACAGAGTGATCGCACCGAGGGGGCCGACCGAACAGAGCTCGCTGAGGGCAGTAGCTGAGACTTTCGTAACGTTGGGCGTTGTCGCGCGACTAGTTGGTGATGGATTTCACTCCCCAAGGCACCGACACCTGCCTAGGAGTAGGGCCGCCTCCAGTGGGACATCCACGCGGGCGTCTTCCGGGAGAGTTGCTGCTCAAGTGACGGTTCTGGGCTGGGTGGACGGTTGTTTTGCGAGCCAACTGAGGTTCGTAGTAATTCAGGTTCAACCCTCATTTCGGTAAAATATCGAAATTTGATCAAATACTCGAAATGTTGTACGTATGGCTAAGAACGACCCTAAACAGCTTCATCTGCGTGCGCTGAGATGCTTTGGCGCGGCGTTCGAACTCGTACGAGTACGTACGTAGTCATCAAGCTTTTGGCGTTTCTGGTTTGTGTCGTGGGAACTCTGTCCGAAAACAATCTCTAAAATTCGAGTTTCATTATGAGGGCAGCCAAGGGTTGTCCAAGCCGATTCTGCAGGTACCGGCTATCTTGTCGGAGGGTTGGTACCGATGTATCGTGAGTAGAGGCCCAGAGACAACGCTAAACACTAAACAAAAGATACACAACTTCTGCGCACCGAGCTCGCATGCACGAAACACTAAACAAGAGCGCGCACCCACGATATCATATGCATGGTCCGAGCTCGCAGTACAGAGTACTTGGTACCACCATAGAACACCCAACAGTAAGAAACAGAAACACTGACCCAGACCGGGTTTCTTGTTTGGGAGACGGCCGTTCTACATGTCAATGGAGGTACGCTAACTTCAGTACGACGCCCCCCGAACTTCTTATGGTCATGTAAATATCAGCCTGGCTTTCTTATCACCCTGTTTTTTATCATAGGTGCCCTGTAACGTACTATGATACTGCTGCTGTGGATCATGGCTGATCATGATGAGCACCTCGCCACTTCACCTTCAACAACCCTCCGCTCAGTCGTCGGGTCCATAGCATGCACGTGCACCCAGATGCTGCTCGACGCCGACCCTCCATCTTGCTCGTCCTTAGTCACACAAGGTGCTGGATAGCCTGCAATGCAGCAACGCGGTCGCAGCCATGGATCACTTTCATGATGGCGGTCTTAGGTTCTAGCTTTCCCAGTGACCTCCCGGAGAGATCTGTCACGAGACAAGCTATGGGTGGCGCATATGACCATCTGCCCGATTTGCTGCTTGCTGTTGTCTCATGCTGGGTGGTCTTCGTGGCAGGCCATTCGTCGCGAGCTCCAGGTTTGCCACCGGCACCTGTCGTTTCCCGAGGAAACTACGATCGAGAAGCTGCTTCGTATTCAAACCGGGATCCACTGTGGCTGGTGCCGGAGGCATGACGAAGAACTTGTTTATGTGATGGGGCGAGGGCTATATTGCTGGGGGGAAGAAAGCGGCACCAGCACCAACGAACATCTACGACGCATGAGTCGTAGACGCACCAAAAAAAGCTATTTATGAACACATTTGCAAGCAAGCTGTTCTCCGCCGTCTGTAGGTATTTTCTCGTGCTTCCGGCTACGTCGCACGCAAAAGTCCCACTGGTACACTACCGTGCGCGTCTGAGGCACGGGCAAGCTCCATGGCCCGCGATTTGCGATCTGAGTATCCAAAGTCAAACTCTAGATGGCTCTTTCTTCATGCGTTTGAGGTCCGCCTCGCCGAGCCGCGCAGGAACATCGAAACCCACTATTTCACATTTTTTACACGTTCTGTTGAATCGTTGAAGCAGTTATTCCCATTGGTTCTGCCTTTCTGTCTCCCGAGATGTCTGCGGTCTGCTCATGTACAGCTAGTGTCTACCTATACCACGCAGCTCTTCGAGCTCCGCACTTTGTGCCGTTGACTTTGTGGCAGCCACGGCGATGCTTTGTTCGGCGTTTGTGCGGTGCTCAGCAGAAGATCTGACTCTTTCCTTCATGTTTCATTTTCTACCAGATGTGGACGGAAGTATAGTCTAGATTCCGGTATTAATTTGATCTAAATACTAGGGCTGGGTACTGAACCAGTACGTACTGCCAGTAGTACTAGTACTGGCAGTATCCTGATACTGGTAAACCGACCTGCCAGTACACCAGTACATTCGCATATAGACGAAGATCCCAATATACGCCTCAAGAACCAGCGGAAACCCATAGCTTCAGGCTGCCTGTTTGTTGTGCTGGTATCTAGCGGCTGTGATTTATGCGCGGTGTAGGTTTTGGTTGGGTAGGTAGCTTTCGATAGCTGTGGCACCGTTGTTATCTCGTTGTGTACTCTGTTGCTCTGTTGCTACCGTTGCACCGCTGTTCGTAGCATCAACTGATGGACTGATGATGGTGATCGACTTGGTTGCTTGCCGTCGTCTTTAGTACTCTTGTCAATCTATAGCTATCAATCTACTTTTTTTCCAATATACGCTGGGTTGAGTATGTGTGACATGGAATGAGTGCTATCCATTCCAATTCATGCTTATGCATACGCTACGTCACCCATGATCATGGAGTATATGGGCGTTGCAAAGTTAAAGATTTGTGCTACATTCTACACATCCTCCATGTTGAAAATCGGTACATATTTGGGCGTTGAACTCGAATTTTAGTGCCGTTTTCCCCACAAAAGTGCCTCTGTCATATGAGCCAAAATCACTCATTTTTTATGCTCTAGTGAAGCCAAATCGCGTAAAAATTCGCCTCCGGCGGGGCGCCTCCAGCGGGGCCCTCCGGGGGCGCCTCCGGCGAGGCCCCCTCACCAGCCGGGGGGGGCCGATGGTCGCGGCTGCGCCGCGACCGCGCGGCTTCGCCGCGCCACCAGTATACTGACCGGATCCAGTATACTGGCTGCTGACGCAGCCAGTATAACTTGTACTGGCGCTGCGCGCCAGTACCCAGCCCTACTAAATACCCAAGGTCTAATCGTCATTACATTATAAAAATTTATTTATATTATGTGACCTGATACTAGCGGGATTTGGCATTTGCATGGCGGGGGTCGGGGAGGTATCCTTTGATGGATGATGATCCGTTGTGGCAACTGCCCATGTGCCTGTTCTTTTTTACGGAGGCAAGAGGCATAACTGGTAAAACGAATGTCACCCGCCCAGACTCGTCACGCCTGGAGTTGGGGGTCACCTAGCTCTCTGTGCGCACCCACACTTACTTGCCCGCGGTAAGGGACGCCCAGATATCGACCGCATGCACTGACCGCACATAGAAGGGACCGAGACGGACGCGAAAAAGCTGCTGGAGCTTCCGGGCCATACCGTTCGAGCTTCTTGCGCCAAGTGCCAAGCTTCGAGCTGTTGTTTTAACTCAAGATCGTCATCATCTCGACCTCGCCTACTCATCTTACTGCTGCTGTTGCCGCTGCTTGTGTTTGGTGCTTCTGGTGCTGGGCTGTTTGCAACTCAACATCACGAGCGATGTTGACACGTGAAGGTGAGGGGGGGGACGGAGGGGGAGGGAGAAGAAAAAAAAGCTTCGACACGCTACGCAGAAGTAGCTGCCGATGCGCGGGAGGAGCAGCTGCTGATTTATATCGGGACTCGTAAAAATTATTTTGGTATTAATAGATGTGCAATTCTTCCACCAAATTCCATTTCCTTCTACACAACGCTGTAAGAATGACCCCCCTCCCTCCTCGTGCGCACGCGAGCCCTTCGCTTACAAGCAGGGTAGCTTGGTCTTTCTACGGAATCAGTCCGATTTATTTGCCAACGTACTGTATTTTCCAGCTGTAGTATGTACCGCTGTCAACATTTTCGTCAAGGAGGAGGTTGGGGTAGGGACTTTGATGGGCGCTGGGGCTTTGGTTGGGGTTAGGCTGGGAGTGGGGTTGGTGATGGGAATGTTGCTGGGGCTGGGGCTACAGCTGGGCCTAGAACTGTGGCGTGAATTAGGGATGAGCCTTGGGGTGCAGGATGGGGGATTGCGTCGGGCCTTGGGCTGGGGCTTAAATCGAACCGAGCCGGGGGCAGGGTCAAGGTCAGGGTTGGAACTGGGGCTCGGGTTAGAACTAGGGCTAGAGCTGGAGATGAATACTGAGGCTATGATTGGGGCTGGGGCTGGGGTTGGGGGATTGGGCTGGATGTTGGGCTGGGGCTTGTGTCGGGCCTGGGTTAGGGCCGTACTCGGTGCTGGGGCTGGGGCTTGGGTTAGAACTGGGCCGAGAGCTGGGGGTGGGGACTGGGGCTGGGCTTGGGTTAGGATTGGGGGTGGATCTGGGGCTGGGGGCTGGGGCTGAGACTTGGATCGGAGCTGGAGCTGGGCAAGGGCTGGGGCTGTGACTTGGTTTAGGGCTGGAGCGGGGGGTGGGGACTTGGCCTGGGGCTAGGGCAGGAGCGTAGATCGGGGCTGGGGCGGGGACGGGACCAGGGTCATGCTGGGGCTGGGGGCGAGGTTAGGGTTATGGCTAGGGTCGGGGCTAGGGCTACGGCTGGAGTTGGGGCTAGGGGCTTGAGCTGGGGCTAGGGGCTTGAGCTGGGGCTGGGGCCTCCTTCGGTGTTTGGCCTTGGGCTGGGCTGGGGGTGGGGCTGGGGGTGGGGCATGGGTTTATGTTGAGGCTTGAGTTGCGGTTTGGTTCGTGGGGGCAGGGCCGGGGCCGGGTTCGGGGTCGGGGCTGGGGTATGGATTTTGGGTTGAGGCTTGAGTTGGGATTTGGATCGTGGGGGCATGGCCGGGGCGGAGGTCGGGGTCGGGGCTGGGGCTGGGACCGGGGCTGCGGCTTGTGTATTGGCTGAGGCTGGGGATGCGGGATTGAATTGGAATTTGGGCAGGGGCTTGAGTCGGGGATGGGGGAGAGTCGGGGTTGGGGTCGGTGCTGAGGCTGGGGCTTGGGGATAGACTGGGGCTGGGCTGGGAATCGGGGCTAGCGCTGGGGCTTGGACCGGGACTGGGGGCGGGGCTGTGGTTTGGGTTAGGGCCGGGGCTGGACCTAGGTATGGGGGCTTGGGTCGGGTTTGGGGCTGGGGCTTGGGCTTAGACTGGGGTTGGTGTTGGGGCTTGGGTCGGGGCTGGGGTTGGGTCAGGGATAGGTTTGAGGCTTGGGTTGGGGCTGGGACTAAAATAGGAACTTGGGCTGGGACTTGGGAGCGCTGAGATCGGGATCGGGGCTGGGGCTGGTGCTTGAGTTAGGATTGGGGCTGGAGCCGGGGATGGGGGCTGGGGCTTGGGTCAGGATTGGACCCGAGCTAGGGATGAGAGCTGTAGCTGCGGCTTGGATCGAGGCTGTGGCTGGGTTAGGGCTGTGGCTGTGCCTTGGGTTAGGGCTAGGACTGGGGCTGGAGATGAGGTCTTGGATCGAGGCTGGGGCGAGTCCGGGGCCAGGGTCGGGGCCAGGATTGGGGGTGGAGCTGGATCCAGGGCTAGGGCTAATGCTGCGACTGAGGCTTGGTCTTGGGCGGGCGCTGGAGCCTTGGTTGAGGTTTTGCTGGGGCATGGGTTTAGACTGAGGCTTGGGCTGGGGGTTGGCGTGGGTTGGGGCAGGGCCGGGATCGGGACCAGGGTTTGGGCTAGGGCTGGGGCTGCGAGTGGAGCTGCGGCTTGGGTTAGGACTGGGGCTGGGGCTGGGGATGGGATATTGGGTTGGGGCTTGGATCGGAACTGGAACAGGCCGGGATCGGGTTAGGGGATGGGGCTGGAGCTTAAGGTAGGACTGGAGCTGAAGTTGGGGATGGGGGTTTGAGTCGGGGTTAGGGATGGGATGTGGTTCGGAGCCTGGACGGGCCCGGGGCCAGGGTCGAGGGTAGGGCTAGGGCCATGGCTAGGGCTGGGGCTGGAATTGGGGCTTGGGCTGGGGCATGGGCCTCGGTCATGATTTGGCCAGAGGCTGGGGCTGGAGCTGGGTCCCGGGCTACAGCTGGGGGTGGACCTGGGGATCGGTCGGCGCTAGGGGTGGGCTTGGGTCGGGGCTGGGGCCGGAGCTGGGTCTGGGACTGAAGCTGGGACTAGCACTGAGGCTGGGGCTGGGGCTGGGCCTAGGGCTAGGGCTGGGGCTGAGGGTGGGACAGGGGATGTGATTGGGGTCGGGGCTGTGGCTAGGCTCGGGCTGGGCTTGAGCATAGCCTGGGGCTGGGGTCGCGGTCTAGGATTGGCTTTGACTGGGGCTGGCACTGGGGCTGGAGTCGCGGCTTGAGCCGGGGTCGGGCCTGGGACTAGGTTTGGATCGGGTCTAGGTCTGGGTCTGAAGATGAAGATGGGACTGCGGCCTATACCGGGGGCTGGGTTCGGCGTTTAGGCTGCAGCTTGAGCTGGGCTGGAGATAGAGCTGGAGGTGAGGCTGGGGCTGGGGCTAGGGCTGTTATCGGAGGAGGGGTCGGGGCTGGGACTAAGATTGGGGTTGGGGTCGGGGCTGAGGTCGAGGGTGGAGTTGAAATTGAGGCGTTTTGGGTCGGGGTTTGGGTTGAGGCTTCGGTTGCCGCTGGGGCTGTTGGAGGTGGCGCTGAGGCTGGGGCTAGAGTCGTGGTCTGGGTTGGTACTTGGGACTGGGGATACGATAGAGGCTGGGGCTGAGGCTGGGACTGGAGCTGGGGCGGGGACTGACGTTAGAGCGAGGTCTGAGACTGGGGCTAGGGCTAGGCCTTGGGCCGGGGCTGGGACTTGGGTCGGGGTTTAGGCTGAGGCTGCGGATGGGGCTGGAGATGGGGTTGGGGTTGTGGCCGGGTCTGGGTCTGGGATCGGGGCCGTGGCTGGGGCTGGGGCATGGAGGTCGGGCTGGGGCTTGGGTCGGGGCTGAGATGGGAGTCGAGGCTGGGGCTGGAGTTTGGGTCAGTGCTGATGTTGGAGCTGGGGTTAGGGCTTGGGCTGGAGAGGCACCGGGGCTGGGGCTGGAGCTGAAGCTGGTGCTGGGGCTACAGCAGCAGTGGCCGATGCCGTAATCGTCCATTTTCGTCGGCAGTTTTTCCCTCTGGAGCCTCAACGGAGTTAAGGTAGTGGACATCCCGCGAAGAGCTGGCACCGCCCGTGGTGCGATAGGGATGGTAAGCGGTTTTTGGCCGGATGGCTTTTGAATGGCGAGACTCCTCAACCGAATGAACTATCCACACTACTGCCGTTGGAATCACATTTGCGCTTCACGATACGATATGATTCGCGTTATACCTACGCCATGGGATGGTTTCTTTCGGGCTGTATTCGGATTATTTTCCTGAAAAAGTCAGTTTAAAGCTACTCGAGGGAGACCCTCAGAAACCGTATAGATGTGCACATTGCCACCCTTACCGTAGCACGTCGTATCTGGTGGAATATCGTGCTGGTCAAGACTGCCCACAACCCATCCCAGTCTGCGCACAGCCAAGCGCCAAAGCTGGTCAGAACCCACGTCGCAGACACGGGCTTCTTCGGGGGCGGAGCAGGGGACTACTACGTCGTAGGACACCAGTCAAGGAAGCTGACCCTCACGCACCATAAACGGTCGTAGGTGCACCAATTATTTCCTAAGGTCCCATCCTCGCCTGAATAGCTCTGCACCTCGCCCCAAAGCTTATTTTGAGTTGAAAGAGCAGTCCGATGACCAAGCGCATGTAGTAGGTATGAGAAACATTCAAAGACTAAAGCAAGAATGACGTTCCGATGATTTTTGGGTTGTTAAGGAGTCGTTCTACGGTAGCCCTCCCAACTTTTCTTTAACGAAACCGCCGGCTTTGAAACCAGCTCCCCGCCGCATATCCTCAAAAACGCGGTGCCCCTTGCCACCTCGACGTCATCGTTCGATAGCCCTTTGCAAACAAGAAAATATAGAAATAGTTGTGCTTGGTAGCGTCCTTCCTCTTGTCGAGCAGCCATGAAACGTTCTCGTTAAAGAAAATCGCTGGTTTTGGGGGGGGCTATCGTGGTAAGAATCAGTCCTAGGAGCCCCGTCATTCAGAAAGCATTCTGGCACCACAGCGCTACCTCTATCATGGCGCTCGTCATTGCCGTGCTTTTGCTTGCTTTATTGGTTGGGTTCATTTTTGTATTGGGTACCGCCGGGTATGCGGGCGCATAATGCGCGGTACGGGCACCGCTGCTGTCGTCGGAATCAGGACGCAGGCGATGAACCGTGCGGGAATGATCCTACTCCCGACAAAAGGTGCAGTCGGAACTCAATACGGCGGTTGCTGCCCCCGACGTTCGTTGGGTGGTTTCATCTGCTGTTACTATTAATATTTATAGTTGCTGGGGGTGTCGGTTTTGCTTTGTTTCCATGTTGGTACTCGTAGTGCCGTCCTGTTTCCCTCTTTCCAATTTTTTATGGCACGGAACGTATGGTATAGCAGGGTATGGGTATGGTATGGGGTGTGGTAGGGATGGTGTAGTATGGAACTTTCCGTCTTGAAATTTGTGTGGGAAATTTTATCTTCAATTTATTGTTATAATGGTATGGTCCGGTATGTGGTCTGATCTGGTATGTGGTACGGTATTGTTTGGTATGATATGATATGGTATGGTATGGTATGGTAGGGAATTGGCGCGGTATCTGTACCAAACAAATGTATCGATCATATCAACCGTCGGCATACAAGTCCCAAAAATATAAGGGATGCGGACAGACAAACAGACAGACACAACACAGACAGTCCGGGAGGCAGACAGACGGACAAATCTGTCTTTACCAAATGGAGACTTAGTTTTACAAAATGAGCATTAATCGTACCGGGTCAACCCCTCCTTCGTCTTTCCTCGTTACTGTACAGCATCGCGGTGAGAAACCGCTGAAGGCCCAGGTTGCCAGAACAAGCCCGAACAACGCCTCGATCGTATCGTATCGATGTAGTCTACAGTGCTACTGTCATATGCATATCATATCGTAACAATATCGCAGCGTATCGGTATCGCACTGTATCCTACCACGGTATCGTATCATACCGTATCATATCGTGTACTCGTATCGTATCGTTCGTACTGCAAGATGCCCACATACTTCCATCGCTGGCCCAGAGGACCAACAATGACATAGCTATGCGTTGCCAGGCAAGTATCTCAGAAAGAGGCCACACCACAGCCGCCAAAAAACTTCCAGGTATAAACCAGAGGCAAAACCCGATCATCATCGAAATCATAGAAGATCCGAGAAACAACCATCCGACCACAGAATGTATGAAACAAACACCCGGGCGGGCGTAAACCAAACAAAACGGCTACCCTCAAGTGTCCTTCGCTCCACCAGAAGGAAGCGACGACGCCACTGACACCACAACGACGCCCGCCTGTCCCCTATGGTCTCCGTAGTTCTAAACCCCGCACTGCACACAGCAGCATACAAACATATCGCCATGCGTCGAAATCTGATGTACCATTTTCAGAACATACCAACCACGCAGCATCCATCGCTGCAATGCCTGCGATTGTTTCACGATACACCGGTATTCGTAACGCCTCTTACCGGCTTAACTGCCCCCTTCACCAGAGGCCATCACAGCACGGGATAGGCGGTCGCGGAAGGTGAGAGGGGAGACCAGGGGAGGTGGTGAGCACTACCCCCCCCCCGTTCGGCACCCTAACCCCACGACGACCTGACCCTACCCGGATCTACTGTACGAGAAGCCCTACAAACCAACCAGGGGTCCCCTCGAATCAGCGCAGTAGCAGCTCCTCTAACAGCGACGGTTGAACAGTGTCGGTTGACCGCAATAGTGCCTGCAAAATTGCTTGCCCCCCCCCCCCCAAGCAAACCCCCCGTCCCTTCTCCCCCGCACCGAATTGGAATATTGATCCCAAGCGCGAATGCTTCAAACATCCCCGTCTGAACAGAGGGATGGTTCGGCCAACAAAGTTTGGTCTTAATTGGCACACTACAATACTAATAGTACCGCACAAAAACGCAAGATCAATACACCACCATGCAGAAGACGGCTTTCCAAGCTGACGTTCTCGACGAAGGGGAGAGAGTAAACTAGCACCGAGCGAAGCGTCTATGGCGGCAACATCTCGACGGCATCTGTCCGTCGAGCCCGAGGCCGCGATTTTCTTCGTGTGTGTGTCCCTTCTTGACAAAATCGTAACGGAAATTCGAAACAGGGGCTGCGTTATCCTGCGTGCAACACTACGGAGGACACGATATGCACAAAAACCTACACATGCCCTTGTTTTTACTAAACTTATTTGGTCCTGATTACTATGTTCACCCGTAAAATAGAATCTTTCGAACTATGATACAGGGTGCATGTTTTCGACCGCTACCTCCCATATAGCGCCATGTGGCGGCAACGGGTCGAAAAAGCGAAAAGACAAAGGGTGACCTCCTAAGGTATCGCCTCGTCGCGGGGGACGGACAGAGGCAATCGGGCTCGCCCCCCTCCCCGTCTCCCTCCCTCATCCCTCATACGACTCGCTGAACACCTCCCGGCGCTGAGCGCTTGGTGCACGCAATGTCCGCCTGGTCGGTGAAAATCCGACGTGCTCCGTCTCGACATGGTAGGTATGCGAGGGTCTATGTATGGTCCTGCGGACTAAGGCCATGCGCGACGCGATGACTACACCCCCCCCTCCTCCGTAACGACCACACAGACAAGCCGCCGTGACACTAACAGCACTCGATTTCTAGCCCTCTTCCTATTGCAAAAACAACTCGAGACCCTAGGTAATCCCAGGCTATTGGTCCTCCATAAAACCGGATTGAGGTTGTGAACACGCCAACACACGCCACCAACAACATGCCATGACTTGGGACCAAAGCCCGTCGCCGCCGCAGAATCATCATCAGCAGCATCATGATCAGCGAGCAGCATCATGGTCAGCAAGCAGCAGCATCCTCATCAGCAAGCAGCACCAGCAACAGCAACCAGCAGCAGCAAATAGCGGCAGGAGCAGCGGCAGCAACATCGTCGCTATCAGCACGATCGCCATCCCCAAAAGCATCCCGCCCACTCCCCCCACCACCGCCGAAGGCAGCGCGGCGAATTGGAGCACGAAAGGTGCTGCACAACGCGCCAGGCTCCGCGCCACCACAAACCGCCGCCCGTCAAAAAACTGTATGCCCTAAGCCATGGCGCTGAGCACGCTAACATCTACATCATCCACGATGTCGTACATAGCGCCCTCCCGGGGAAGGGGGACAACTGGCCCCTTTCCCCCCCCTGCCCTCTTCCCCCATCCCGCGCCGTCGACACCCTCTCCCCGGCGTCCCCATCGCGCACCGCCTTCCACGTTGGAGTCCCCCCACGAGGTGGAGGATGCGAAAACCCGCTCCCTGTCGAGGATGCCGTCTAGCTCCTCTTCCGTGATGGAGCGGCCAAGGCCATCTCGCACCTGTTGATATTTTATTTTTTCGGTTTTTGTAGGAGGGGATGATCAGGAGGGGGGGTGGGGTTGGGTTGGGTTGGGATGAGCGAGGTCTTTCGTGATGGAGCGGCTAAGGCCATCTCGAACATTTTAATATATTTCTGGTTCTTGTAGATGTAAAAAGAGGGGAGGGGAGGGGGGGTCGAAACGAAGGCGGGGGGCGAGGGGAGGGGGGGGGGGGGAGTCGAAATGACGCTTGTCGTGCTGCGGAATAAATCAGGGGATGCTGGCACAGAGACCGCACGCGGTCCGTCTCACAAGCGCACGCTTGCTAAGAGGAGGGGGAAGAGCGAGAAAGGGCCAGTTGGATGAATAATACGTACACTGCACCGGCACACAGGAGGAGCGGCGCGTACGAACAAGGGCCCAGCATCGCCGGACATTCACGCACAAGCATACTCCGGATGATCGGTGACAAGAACACGGTGGGGTGAGCTATAATTATCTTTCCACGTAAACGGGGAAGCGGCGCTGTATCAGCAAGCGGCGTTTCACATTTTTTTCGGCACGATTTCTGCTGATTCTGACGAATTTCCGAAACAGTCGCCTGTCTTGCAGACCCATTCCGCTCCCGTTCTCGCTGTGCATCTGGCACCAGGCACGGCCCACTCTGCGTACCTCCGACTGACTGCCTGGACGGCTCTATGTAGTCGTAGCAAGTACCATTTTTGACACCGGTAATCCCCAGACAACTTGAGACAGAGAGCGTCAATTGCAAAAAAAAATTCATACTATTGCAGATGAGCAAGTTGCTAGGAATGTTCTCCGTAAGAAACGCGGCGGAACCACGAAACAGGCGCTCAACACGGCAGCTCCAACGCGTTAACCCAAAAACGCACAACGTCGGAACACATACCAGGCATACGATGCATATAGCAGCAGCTCATACCCATCAATGGGACGCCTGGGTTCCATCTTTTCGACTCAACACGCCCCTGGGATATGAAGCCAACCATATCCCCAAGGAGAGCCTTGCACCGACTACGAAGGGTTTTCAAACTTTCGGTCAGGCAGTCAGACAGCTTGCAAGTGTTGGTGATTTTTTTTAGGTGAATCGAGAAAAACGGAAGCTTGCTTTTGTTGTTGTTGTTTAGATAGGAACAGAACGGCGTACAATCCGTGTTGTTGTTGTTGTTGTTGTTGTTGTTGTTGTTGTTGTTGTTGTTGTTGTTGTTGTTGTTGTTGTTTAGATAGGAACAGAACAGCGAACAATCCGTGGCCAGCGCGAAAACGGTCGACGTGCCCGAGTGGTTAAGGGGATGGATTCGAAACCCATTGTGATTTCACGCGCAGGTTCGAGTCCTGCCGTCGACGATACTTTTTTATTTCCGATGGCGCCTAAAAAAAGGTGGAAGACTGAACGATTTCACAGGAAATCTGAAGTCTTGGGAACGGTCTTGAATCATAATATATGGAAGGCGTGTTGGTTCGGGGAGTACGCTTAAACTTGAACTTGGACACGACGGGTACTAGACAAGCGAAGCAAACGTGTTCGAATAAATCGGTTAAGCGAAGAATAACGTGCCCCCAGCTACAGAGAGTATAGGAAGCTGGTGGGTGACCGACTGGCAAGAAACTACCGCTGCTGCGAGGATTACGGCTGGAGGGATCAACAACAAAGTTTAGATTTCGTTTCCAGCTAGGCGTGCCCGATTTTTCATTGCGTGTCTCACCCGGGGGAAGGAACCAATTTTGTATTTACTAGATATTGGTGGTTATGACGCGCGGCCTCAAACGCAATTTTGTTCGGCTGGGTTGAGCTGCGTTGCGTTGGGGTTAGGAGGGGTCGTTCCTGCTTCCTACCAACGCACATAGTAGACGGCTGTTACGAACGTCCACCAGGGCAAGTTCCTAATAGCGAGAGCTACGTGCAGTTGTATTTATTAATTATATTTTTCATCATCCTATCTATTGCAGATAAGATAAAACACACTACAGCTGTGAGATCGAAGACTTCGAAGAAACTCGCCTTTGCAAGCTGTGTGTGATACTCCGATCGCGTATGTTACTGGGTGTGTGTCCTCATCAAGGGTATAGGTCGGCGACTCCCCTTAGAACTAGCTTGTTATCTGCGCAGTTTTTCTTTCTTTTTCTCCCTTTCCTATTAGACCTACCTCAGGTCTAGGGTTAGCCAGCAGGCTTTTCTCCCCCTCCCCACAACGGTACGTACCTTCGTTTTTATCGCGGCAAGACGTCCGCCCCTTCTTCCCTCATCCACTCGCATCGAATTGCGTCTAAAACCACGCCGCTAAGCGCTCTCAGAAGTGGAGTCCTTTTTTTTTTTTTTTTTTCGCAACAATATCTTTTTTATGAGCGTGTTTCAGCTCTCTCAGAGAACTCGTGCTGGTGGATATTTCTAACAGCCGTCAATTGTGTGGGTTGGTCGGAAGAGTTCCCAAGGCACCTTTGCTACTTTCTGCTGCTGCAACCAACTGCGACTGTTGGTCCCGAGGATGTTTTGGGTGAAAAAAATAGGCCTTTCTTGGGTCGGGCTATCATGTCTCGCTGGTTGGGTCGGGTCGGGTCGGGTCGGGTCGGATCAGGATGACCTGACTGATCCGACCCGTGAGATTTCGAATAAAACTCTCCTGACACGACCCCGCCCGGCCCGCGCGAGAAATGGAAAATTCCTGACCCGACCCACGTGGCGGATCATAACCCGTCAAAACCCCTGAAAAAAAATAACTCGACCATAGTCATCGGTGTGTTATTATTCTCCGGAAATTCTGGCCGTCCGGCATGGCACGGAGACTCGGGCATTCGAGGCAAGAAATGAGACCCTATGTCTAAGCGTCGTTACAAAGTAGAAACTCGCTTCGCCGGCAAAAAAACGCGATATGCCATCATCATGCCATTGTTAATAAGAACGTTTGTGATATCAACATATCGCGGGGAACATTCTGAGAGGAGCCATCGTTGACAACGGCAACATTTCGTGCCAATAGTAACAAAAAAGGCTAAAATGTTTCATGCCACAATTAATAGGAACTGAGGGACATCCGTCTTGCCGCACGAAATCATCGACGCGCCCAAGCGGTTAAGGGGATGGATTCGAAACCCATGGTAACTTCACGCGCAGGTTCGAGTGCTAACGTCGACGATACCTTTACACTTTACGCGCGTGCCGGAACCGGAAATCTCCTTGCATTGTAGCTCGGATGCATCCTCTGCAAAATCTCAGCAGCCTTTGATATGCCTCGTGTGGGCAATGCCGCAACTATAAAAAATAACGTTTCGACAGTTTTCACCTTTCAAGTAAAAAAAATGGGCGTTAAGGGCAGTTTTCGTCAACGACACGGTAAACATCATTTTTTTTTTTTTTTTTTTTTTTTTTGCTATCTTGGCAAGCTTTGACGCATGCTACCATACGGGTAGAGAGGTGCTTTCCGAGGTGCGTCGCTGGAGTAATCTAAAAGCGCAACATTAACAATAAGGCCGCGATCGTCGCGAAACAAGTATGATCGTTTGGGTTAACGAGCCCAGCCATTCAGGAACAACAAAACAAAACAAAAAGTGCGACCTCTATCGCGTGTTTTATCACGTTTTCTTTCGCCAAATTCGATAAAAACCGACGAGCAGTGGGAAAAAGCTGAACGCTCTGCGCGGCCAGCACAAGAGAAACACACCGCCAACAGCAGCAGCAGCAACAACAATCACACCTACCACCACTACCAACTAGAACCACGAACAACAACACCAACACACCTCGGGACACACGGCGCGTTTGGCCAGGTCCTCGACGTCATCCTCCAGGAGCTTTCGGAGATGAGACACGGTCATCTCGCCGTTTGTGCGCTGACCGGCCTTTCCAAAGTCCCCCCCTTGGACTGCCACTCGCTCCAGCTTCTTCTTGGAGATCTGTCGCAACATTGGACAAATATTAGAGAAGAGAAAAGGCAATGCGGTGTTGCGACATGCAGGATGCTAAGACACAAAAAGAGAAGATTATTGCATGGAGAGGGGATTTTTGGCCCTGGTGACTCGAAGGGGTAGGGCCAGGAGGAAATGAACGAACATCAAGTATTCGCAGTTGTCGGTTATTGGATTCATTGTTTCGTGCTTTTAGTTTTCGCGGTCTGGATTTTTCTTTTTTTTCTTTTTTTTCTGCGCCATATTTTTTACTGTTGACACTTTGTTGTTTTGAATCATCGCTTTCACTCTCCAGCTCAACTCGTGAGAGGTTTACCCTCAGCGACCTTCTGGACAAGCCGTGGTCACAGGCGTCTTCCCTTGTGCCCCCTCTGTACTTGCCTTTATTTTTATCGGGCATAAGGTTCAACATTCCCAGTTTTCAGCTTTCTATGCTCGTCGATTTGCACCGAATTTATTGTTGACACCAACGCTGCACAGCAGTTTCGGATGGCAAATAAAATAAAACCAAGATATGCGTCATGGAGCGCTATGGCACGCGGGATAAATAGATAACATAAGAGAAGATACGCGAGTATTATATATACATACATGCAGTTCTATGGCATGCGCGGTTCGATGACATACGGCAGGACAGCGTGACGTGCATCACCAGCTTCTTCTTAGAGGTCCGCCGT